>JASFXZ010000048.1:2141108-2560563 GCA_032209605.1 Mactromeris polynyma
AATCGTCTGTCTAATATTTAAAGCTTTCAAGAGTAGTCGTTCTTGAATGTCGTTCGTAACATCTTTTCATTAAATAAATCGCTTTGCATTTCACACATGGTGTCGTGATAATAATACGGACAGTTAGCTCCTCTAAACTGGCCCACAATTAACATCGATGATATAATATGTCATTAAAATCACATCTGTACATCATTAAAGACGACAACGATATTAAATATATGCCTAGCAACCTAGTTAACACTCCCACAATGCATTGTAAACATGGGAGTACCTACAAGGATCGTAGACAATGTGTAGGAAATTTACATTCAATGCATCAAAACTTAGGCTAAATAAACGTTGATACGCACACAGACATTTAAAGGTTTGTGATACTTGTGTAACATGAAATACTTGTGACAAGCTTGGAAAATCATACGAATACTGGAAAATTCATGCAGTCGCGAAAACAGATGACAATAGAAAATGTAAACGAATTCGGATAGAATAAAGCGAGCATGGAGCTGTATAATATGTGTTTGGTCAGTCTATAATTCTGATCAACACACATGTGTACGATTCGATGCTTCGTTATAAACATCTTGATTGGAAAAATGCATTAATCTAGGATAGCATGGAAGGAAAGCCTCACAACTAGAAATTAGAAAACAAAATGGTAAGCCCCCTTACTCTGAGCCTTTACAATATAACCATTATTTGGTCCAAAACAGAGGAAATCAGATGGAACTGAAATTCTGAAGTTGGCTGTTGAAATTCAGCCAAGACTAACATGGTGCTATTGAACATAATAATTTTAAACTTGAAATGCCATAAGAAGACTAGCTATACAGTTTTCACATGGTTAAGAATCGCCCTGTCAGTCAGTGTGTCCAGGTATTTAATATTTAGTTTAAGGCAAGAAATACTCAGTTCTCAAGGAAAAGTAACTTGGCAAACATAGCAATCAGATGTGTGGATGTGTAAGACATCTAATGCATATTATCCATGAAGGTATTTTTAAGGAGAATGTATGACCCATTAACAGAAACTAGTTGTGCATCTCATGGTAACATTCAAGTCGAAGTGGGTAGCTTACATACGCACAAGGTGCTTAATGCAAGCTTATGTAGTTGCCTGATGTCTAGTTTTAAGTTTGCAACCAGCATTGCCCAATGTTTTTGTATTTGCTACTCATTAAAAAGAATGGAATTGGAAAAAAACGCTGTCAGTAAAATATTGAGAAATATAAGAAAAATAAAATTGTAAAAAAAACCTCGCCGCCTGTGAAATTCTGAAAAGTAAAAAATAAAATTAAAAATAAAATTTCGCTCGCTCGCCCCATCTTTTTCTTAAAAAAATCCGAAGAACTACTGATCAATTTGGTGTGGCCTAAACATCTAATATTTTGGACTAATCTTGGGCTGTAAGTAGAGCAGTGATAACTAGAGTGATTTGGGTGATGCGTTCGCTTCGTGTTACCTGTGATGACTGTCTAGGATCTGGGGAGTCGTCAAGCGTCACGAATCCAAGATTGGATCTGTAGCGGAAGTGGCAAAATGAGTGGAAAGGAACCCAAATCACCACAGCTCAGTTGACAGTTACAAGTTTTCCTGGGTGTTAGGAGGCATTGGCTTGTGTAACTGTATGTGGCGTAACAACTTAATGTCTCAAATATTACACAAATTCTCATAATCACAGGCACTTGTCCCCCAAGATGACGAGAGACCCTGAAATACGTATTTTACTCATCCTGATTTAAGCTGTTAAACTATCAGAAAATCCCAATTGTGTTTCACAATTCATTACATTTACAAGCATTGCAGATACGTTTTTAAATCGAGAAAAATAGTCTTGAAATAGCCAATTTACATAAAAATGTTGGCCGTTTATCTATCAAATTAGTTACTTATTATTATTATTTCAAGATTGGCTACTACTGAAACCAAGCTTAGACATTGGTCATTGGTTATGGTACCATAGATTGCGTAACATTAACATTACACCGGACAATAGCAGGAAATTAATTAATGGTTGACTTGCACTTGTTAGGCTTGATTACTGAATAGTGAGCTAGTTACCAAATTGGCAGTCACTTCTTTATTGAATAATCAACTCTGTTGTTGAATTTATTATCTTCAGGTGTGGACCTTGTAGAAACATAGCTCCAGTATATGTACAGCTGAGTCAGAAATATCCAAAAGCTGTCTTCCTAAAAGTTGATGTGGACCAATGTCAGGTAGGGATGTCTTTCATTCAAGAACTGGTCTGTCAACAGGGATGTCTTTCATTCAATGAACTGGTTTGTCAACAGGGATGTCTTTCATTCAAGGAACTGGTCTGTCAACAGTGATTCTTTTAAGCTGTCCCAGAGGTCTTGATTGCTGTTTAAACCATGGATAGTGGAAGAATTATCCATAGAAAATGACTTAAAAAAACACTAAAAAACTTGTATTAAAAAAGACCCAGTTGATTAACCCACCAACTATTATAACAATATTTATTATGGATAATTAAGACATGCAATAGTATGAAAATAATAATTATGACATGTGCATAATATCCATGCCATACACACCAACACCTAGGATAGCACAAAAAAGAGTAGACCCTTATATCCATTGTGGTCCTTGATATATTCCAAGATATAAACACAAAAATATTTTGTGCCCTTGTTGACAACAAACCGACAATGATTTTATTTCAACAGTCATGGCGAATGACTTCCAAGACTTGTCGGACCGAATGCAAACTTGTCAGACCGAAAACATGTTGTTAAAATTACATTCTTTGCAGATACGTTTGTTAGGTCAAGTAAAAAACAATAACCTGTCACATTTAGCATACATGCATTCATACATACAATTTGATGTGGGAAGCAAAGGGATCAGTAACAGGATTTCGTGCAACTATAGGACCTCTCGTTTCAAAGTGAAAGTTAACAAATCAAACAGAAATGGGCAAAATTTTGCGTATTTCGATAAATAACATTTAAAAATTATGATTAACTTAAACATTTACTTCTGAAATGCCTTTTTGACGACACAATCAAAGTATAATCAGACAGTAAGAATATCGCATCGTGTAAACAGCAACAGATGTTGAAAAACCCGTTTAATCCGTTCCGTACCATATCGTACAAACGGACGACGCACAGGCGATCTACATCGGACCTGGTCGTTTTTTATCGGTCAGGTCCGACGGGTATTCGCCATGACTGTTTCACTATTTAACAATCTTAAATTGTATTTATTCAAACAATATCAGGGTTCTAGAAAAATAGCTGATTCATGCCAACAACAGTTGAGTTGAATTTAGTCTAGGACAAGTCTGTTATGCATGCCTACTTAACTGTTAATCTGTACCCTATTCTTTGCTCGAACAACTAGCCTCCCATGTTGGAGTTGGACATGTTAACTTTAACTCGTACACTAGTCCTGGACAACTGCATTTAAAGAAAATTTCTAGAGGCCTGGTGATTTTTTTTTAAATAACTTTACTGCCTGTGCCTTATCAACTGGGAAAAAATTAGCGATAAATCCCAAAATTGGGAAAATTAGGTAATGAATGTTTTGCTCATAAAAATAACTTTTCAGCTGTGGCTGGTGTTTGTTATATCTATCTATCTATTCATACTGTAAGAGCAAAGACTCTTTTATAAAAGGTTAAATACACAAAAACATGACTTAATAAAAACGAAATTCAGTCGGAGGGGGAAAATGAACAAAGAATTGGGGAAAAAACGATGATTTCTTGGACACTTCTTGATAAGGGAAAACTATAATCAACCGCTGAGTCCTGAATATGTAAAAAATTGCGGTATAAAATCTTTGTGCTGATTTTGTTGATTCTCTTTGACCCACAGGAGACTGCACAAAGTCAGGGTGTGACGGCAATGCCTACATTCATATTCTACCGGAACAAAGTAAAGATTGACTCTCAAAGAGGGGCTGACCCAAATGCTCTTGAAGAGAAGATAAAGAAATGGTATGGCGAGGGAGACGAAGAAGCAGGCGATGAGGTTACTGTAAAAGGACATGTAAGTTTTGGGGTCGACCCTTAAAGTTTGAAGCAAAGCATTTAGTCACATTTGGAGTTAAATAATTATGTTGGCCTGAGGAGATGTTTGTCTTTGTCATTATAAGATTATGAGTGTGTTTGCTGAATGTATGTGACTGCCTGAACTGTCTGGTAAAAAATCATTCAGTGTAGTTAAAAGAATGGACATTTTACAATAAACAGAAATGCAAAAGGTTTTTTTCAGTCTAGTAAAAGGTGGTTCTATTTAACATTTGTGGGTATAATTAATTTTGACAAACAATGTTATAATTATAACCAAGCTACCATCCATTAATTCAATTAAATGAAACCAGTGAATACTTATATATATGTATACTTAATAATAGTTATTATATTCTTAGGACTCTTTGACAGTCTTTGATATTAGTTTGTGTGCTATGTATGATATCTTGGGTGTCAATAAACGCTGGGAGCCAGTAAAACTACCAAGTCACTGAAGCTTTATCACCCGGCTACATTTCTTGCATGAATGATCGTACTTAAGGGGCGATGACCACTCCATGGTGAAAAGAAGGCAACTTTAATGCATGTTGCAGAATGCTGGCATATTTGTTATTCCAGAATTACTGTTACTTCTGATCGAATTATATTCTCCGTAGATATTCATTACTTCCTGTTTTTCAGATGGATTTGTCCTCCTTCATAAGCAAAAATGGTTGTATGTGCTTGAATGACGCTGATGATCATCCCATGGAACACTGCTTGACAACAAAGGGAGGTTATCTGGAATCAGACTGTGATGAACAGGTATGCAAGAGTAGCCTCCCTTAGTGATATTCTCAATTTACTTCAATAATATCGTATTACATGCTGGTATGTGACACACTTTTGGCATTGACTACCAGCACTTACCTGACTGCAACAAATTGCTTCAGATTTTTTGTATTGCTAAATATAGTAAAACCTTGATAATAAGACCACCCTTTGGACCCTTGAAAACTGGTCTTTTTTATTGAGGTGATCTTAATATTGAGGTTGAATAAAGAGCAAAACAGTGAAAATGGACTGGAAAATAGTTATTATTGAGGTGGTCTTTCAGTGATGTTTACTGTATTTACGTATTTGACGTGGAACTAATGTTTCTGTTTCTTTGAACAGCTTTAGACTGTTTGCCTTTATTGCCTTTGTTCTGTCATTATTTATGAATTATACGCTGGGTAATTCAGTTAAATTGTCAATAATGCATAGGATCTAAGTGCTCTTAAAGTGGCAAAACATTTTTCTCTCCTCAAATGTCTTATGTGGTAGTTTCAAACCATGCACATTGCATTTTATGTTACACATTTACCTTCTGTTACTTTGGTGTCGACATGTTTCTAAACTGGACCAGTGATTTTTTGAAAATGATTTTACTACCTGTGTCTTGTCAATTGGGAAAATAGGCACGATAAAGCCCATCTGTGGCTGGTGTTTGTTATATATATGAGGCGATGTAAGAGCAAAGATTCTTTATAAAAGGTTAAATAGACAAAACCTAAATTAATGAAAAGAAATTCGATCAAAGGGGGAAAAACGAACAAAGAATTGTGAAAGAATTGTGATTTTTTGTGGGAAAATGAGGTTTTTGATTGTTTAAATTGCTGCATTTAAATTAATGATATATGTCCATTGTAATTGGATAATGTATAGCGCTGTTAGATTTGACCCCGGACAGGTGTATGAACTTTCAGGACGGATATAACTGCTGTTTGGTTTACTTTTCTACCATAACACAACCACATCTTTTTCTCCGTCAAACTTATGGGAACACTTCAATACACCTATATTGAAATGTAATGGTCCGGGTAATATATTCATGCGTTCGCAGTTAATAAAATCACACAATAGGAAGTAAAAAAAATAAACAGCTGGTCGATTTTAATTTCTATTTTTGGTACTGTTGTTTAGCAATGAGATTTTACAGCTTTAGTTATGATGGTGAGGGTTTATTTCAATTAGTGTTGAACAAATACCACCATGTTAGTTTCATTAGTTTTTGGACGATTGCTAAATTGTATATGTCTTGCCCACTCAATATTATAGAGGATGTTTGTTTGTTTCGGTATAAGATCAAAACATAATTTCATAAAGTGAACATCAGGCAAAACATTTCGTGATTGTCCTCACTAAGAGAGAAAAATTAAGTCTGACATTCAAGAGATGGATTTTTTATCAATCTCTCAACAAAACGAACAAATTATCTTTTCATTTTATCGCTTTTTCAGCAGGTTTTTAAATTGTTAATTGCATTTTAAGTGCTTTGACATTATGCAGTGTGAATGTTCTACACTTGCTGCACTGAAATAGTTCTTCAAATAATTTTGCCCTTTTATAAAACTTGTCTTCATGGCTTGTTATTATCTGCACAACACAGTATCAGGCTATCCTAGCACTTGGTAATTTCTGCTAGCCTGAATTCAAAGTTACTAGTCACGGGCGTTGGGCTAGTGGGTTACCGTGAAGACTGTATTAGGTTATAATTCATTGATATGTTCCCAATAACCACCATCAAGCATGAATTACAGAAAACGTACAGACCAAAATTTGTCACGAGTTTTCGGTCTTACATGTAGAATGTATTCTTCAAAGTCTTAAGTATATTTTTTTGATAAATTGATGTTGATCTATTGAAGAAAGGCAATGAACAGAACTGATCCTAAATGTTGTGCTGCATGATTCCAACTATCAGCAGGGGTGTCACTAATTCTTGAATTAGCGTGAAAATCGTCGTAAGTAGGCAGGGATCTGGGGGGTACCAGGATTTCCACTAGGGGCTGAATCTCAAGGGTCATTTTGATAATTTTTTTTCCAGATTTTACCATTTTGTAGCCAATTTTCGTATAGTTTTGAGTAAATTGACCGTTCAGTCAGAATCCTTGGCGTCAAAATGTGGCTTTTCGGAAATTCCAGGGGTCAAAGGGTCAACTCCAGGGTCAAATGGAACCCCTGATCATTAATACAAGAAAAGTAGCCAGGTGATAAGGTTTACCTAACTTGGTAATGTAACCAGCTCTTATTGACACCCCTACAAGTACCAGTATTATGTTTTATTTCTGATTTTCAGCTTTTGTTAACTATAGAATTCAATCAACCAGTCAGGCTTCATTCGTTAAAGTTATATGGACCTAAAGGTAAGGTACCAATAAAAGTGATAATTTATTTATTTATAACGACGTTATATATTTTATGTAATTAATGTATGTACAAAAACTTTTTTATGCATAGTAAAACGTCTATAGTAAGACCACATTGGGACCTTTTTATGTACAGTGAAACGTCAATAATAAGACCACATTGGGACCCTTTTTATGTACAGTGAAACGTCAATAATAAGACCACATTGGGACCTTTTTTATGTACAGTGAAACGTCAATAATAAGACCACATTGGGACCTTTTTTATGTACAGTGAAACGTCAATAATAAGACCACATTGGGACCCTTTTTATGTACAGTGAAACGTCAATAATAAGACCACATTGGGACCCTTTTTATGTACAGTGAAACGTCAATAATAAGACCACCCTTGGGACCCTTTTTATGTACAGTGAAACATCAATAATAAGACCACCCTTGGGACCCTTTTTATGTACAGTGAAACATCAATAATAAGACCACATTGGGACCCTTTTTATGTACAGTGAAACGTCAATAATAAGACCACATTGGGACCCTTTTTATGTACAGTGAAACGTCAATAATAAGACCACATTGGGACCCTTTTTATGTACAGTGAAACATCAATAATAAGACCACATTGGGACCCTTTTTATGTACAGTGAAACGTCAATAATAAGACCACATTGGGACCCTTTTTATGTACAGTGAAACGTCAATAATAAGACCACCCTTGGGACCCTTTTTATGTACAGTGAAACGTCAATAATAAGACCACATTGGGACCCTTTTTATGTACAGTGAAACGTCAATAATAAGACCACATTGGGACCCTTTTTATGTACAGTGAAACATCAATAATAAGACCACCCTTGGGACCCTTTTTATGTACAGTAAAACCTCGAGAATAAGACCACCCTTGGGACCCTTTTTATGTACAGTCAGGGCTCGAATTTAAGCACTCGCCACTCGCAAAATGCGAGCTGTATTTTAAAAATGCGAGTTGAGATTTCATAAGCTGGCATTTTTTTGCGAGTGGATTTCAAGTTAAGAACATAACTGTTATATTTAATTTGATTGGATTCCAAAATAACACGTATGTTCAAGGTAAAACAAACTAGTTTTAACCTCTTTCTTTTGGTTCTCGCCATATTACCCCCATAGCAACAGGTTGTCAACAGCATGTATACATGTTTACATAATGAGTAGACTGCGACTAGTTTTATCGATCGCGCACTCACTCTATAAACTAATAAAAGTTTAAACCCGTCAACAACATAAATGAGTAGACTGCGTCTCCTTTATCGATCGCGCTTTCTCTGTAGTTTTAAAAAAAGTTTGAACCCGTCAAATTCGTTGTTTACATATTTTGTCGGCTGGCAAAATATCCTCCTTTTTTTCCATTGAGCCGACGAATTAAGATACCGTAACATTTACAATAACCTTGATACAATTGTCTACAAAAGTAATACAAGCTAATAATGCATGTTATCAAATGAATACAGGTTTTGAAAAAATTAATTTTGTTTTTTTAGCAATTTATGACTATAATTTTCGGCGAAAATTGTTTTGGCTAGTTGGTTTCACATTTGGCCAGTTGAAATTTTAGGCACTGGCCAAATTTGCAAGTGCACAAAAAAGTTAAATTCTAGCCCTGACAGTAAAACCTCAATAATAAGACCAACCTTGGGACCCTTTTTATGTACAGTAAAACCTCAAGAATAAGACCATCCTTGGGACCCTTTTTATGTACAGTAAAACCTCAAGAATAAGACCATCCTTGGGACCCTTTTTATGTACAGTAAAACCTCAAGAATAAGACCTCCCATGGGGCCCTTTTTATGTACAGTAAAACCTCAAGAATAAGACCTCCCATGGGGCCCTTTTTATGTACAGTAAAACCTCAAGAATAAGACCTCCCATGGGGCCCTTTTTATGTACAGTAAAACCTCAAGAATAAGACCTCCCATGGGGCCCTTTTTATGTACAGTAAAACCTCAAGAATAAGACCTCCCATGGGGCCCTTTTTATGTACAGTAAAACCTCAAGAATAAGACCTCTCATGGGGCCCTTGAAAACTTGTCTTCTTATTGAGGTAGTCCTAATATAATCATTTTTACTTTTATATTGTTCTAATAGCGATTGCTAATTTGTTACTTTTGCTTACGTATGTTATGATATATAAATGAACAATGTTAAAAGTGCGACAAACGTAATATCATCACAATTATGTCATAACCATGATAAGTTTGTCTGATGAAGTATTAAAATAATACGAAATGCGTTGCAAACATTTGAGTTTGTCTTCTTTTTTCCATATTATGTATTACTATATTAAATTTATAAATGTTTATTCAGATAAAGGACCTAAGACAGTAAAGTTGTTTCAGAACCAACCAAACGCCCTTGATTTTGACTCAGCTGACAGTATGACACCTACTCAACAGTTAGAGTAAGTATTTTGTACCTTTTGTATTTTGTAGGCCAGTCTAAGAATGCAGCCTTGTCATTGGTCAATTTTAAGACTGTACTCTTAACCAACCAATATGATACTAGGGTTTTGAGACTGATCTTGAAAACCACAGACCGACATCTCTGGCACCAAAAATGCACGCCAACTTACGAGCAATATGGCTAATTATATCTCTGCATAATGCCTAATTCCCTGTAAAGGTCTGACTGTCATACAAATTACAAGAAAAAAAATCATCAGGTCTGATGAAAAATTCGCAATTCTATCATTACAAACTAGTTAAGTTTTTATGTCTTTGTCATACTTGAATGTTTTAATTCCAGCTTGACGTCCGAGGATGTACAGGAAGGTAGCTTAGCACAGCTTAGATTTGTGAAGTTTCAAACAGTCTCGAACATCACAGTGAGTAATTTGTCTCCATTCTAATACAGCCCTTATTGTATGGCAAATAACATGGCAATAATTACTCCATATCTCATAATCACACTAAAATCTCAAAGAAAATATACATCACACATTTAACATTTTCTTACTTTTTCAACACTCAAAATTTCCCCTATCAGGTTTGTAAGAGTTTTGAGTGCTGAAGACTAAGTACCGGTGGGCCAGGCTAGAAGTTAAAAATCTGAGTTTGGTGACCACACCCAGTCACATGATCTGACATGGGGCCAGCCAGTGTCAGTACTATATGTGTAATGCCGTGGGTTATTAATGGTGCAACCATTTTGTGTCCTCATCTGTCTGTCTGTTCAACTTCTGTTTGTGTCGCTCAAATCTCATAAATATTTAAATATGATCTAGAGTAATGATACTTCATAGGAATATTAGTAAACACATTAGTATCGTACTTAAATATGAAACAAAATATTGATGTCTACCGCAAACTCCTTGAAAAAAGTTATTCCAATACTTTTCTTCATGGGAAGAGTAAAATTATTTAAAAGTATAAAAGAGAAACTAAACTGAAAATTTTAAAATTTTGTGAGGGTCACGTTGACGATCTTCTTTTACATTTTTTGTGTGTTTAAAAACGTAAGTCATGATTTATTGTCATTTTCGTTTAATTTTTAGTGAGTAAGTGATGAGCAGTTGTCCTTGAAAAAGGGAAAAAGTCCTTGAAAAGTCCTTGAATTTTGTCTCAGATATTCTTTATGCCCCCTGTATAAGCTATATTGTTATTTTATTATCTTACAGTTATTTATAAAAGATAACCAAGATGGCGGCGAAGTTACACAGTTGGATTACCTCGGTTTTATTGGTTCGCCAGTTGGAGCTACAAATATGGGTGATTTTAAAAGGGTAAGTATTTGGGTACTTATGTGGGAAAGAAGTTCTCAGCTACTGAATACATAACCCTGTGCTGGGTGACAAGAATATTAGATTCTTTCTCTGTCTACTGGTACCGAGAGAAACATCCAGCTCGATGGTTACTGTTTTGGCGGGAATAAGGCTTCCCGCTTTAACTAGGCTTCCCGCCTTAACTAGGCTTCCCGCCTGAACTACGCTTCCCGCCTTAACTTTGACACAAGAGCTGGATATTTCCATCTGTACACAAAGCCAGTGATTGGCTTTTCTCATGCATACCTTTGTAAGGCATGAAGAACAAGTTTTCAGGGTTGTTTTGTTGAAGTAAAGTACACATTTACAAAGTTCATTCTAGTTATTATTTGTTGTTATGTGATGTCATTCTGTGATGTCACTACCACATGATCCATCTTACATCGTGGATGTAGGAGTTTCCAGCATCGGTCTAAATGCTGTAATTTCTGGTCCGGTATGGAAAGAATATAAGAATTTTTCACTGGCTTTTGGTATGGATAGAAATATCCGGCGCGAGGGTTACTTGGTGAAAGCAGTTAACCGAGTGCCCCATACTTCCATCTGCACACGAAGCCAGTGAAAGATTCTATTTCTTGCATACCCTTTTCAATAAGTAAAGGACGAGATTGAATAAAACGACTAAATGTTTTAGGGATTATTTTACAAATTCATTCAAGCTATTATTCAATAATACGTGACATCATTATGTTACATCATCAGCATGATAGAGAAGCACCGATGGGAAATGTCGGTCTGGTCTGCAAGAAATACTGAATTCATTCCTATAAGAGACTTAAATATTAATGAGATCGTCTCGGCCTTTGTTTAAAGTGTAATTCTGCATTATTTATTAGGAAACAGGAGAGTGGCAGTTTGAAACTTTTACTCATTATTAAGGTTGAAATGCTGAAATTTATTGAATGCGAATGCTAATGTCATGTGTCTGTGTCTTATATGGTAAATCACTAGTTTTACGAGAGATATTAATTTAGCAAATTACTATTTTTACTTAGAAGTATTAGTGTGATCCTTCATAAGTGAGACAATCATTTGTATATCCTTTTATCATTTTTTCAGGAGATTTTTTTTGAATAAACTATTTTGACCAATTGCGAATATTGGCAAAACTAAATGACTCACGAATTTTACCCTACTTACTGTATTTTCGTCTTCACGCTGAGGTCCTAAAGTTCCATTGCATTACTCTTCCTTATGCATAATAATCAGGAAAATCCCTCAATTGAAAAATGAGCGTCTGCTTTGAAGATTAAACCATGGTAATATTAATGGATTTGAAAATTGAGAGTTTCATTGGTTTCTCAGACATAACATTTACAAAGAACTTGTTTCGAGATTTTCTTGATTAAAAAAAGACACACATTTATCAGTATACGTTATGAAAACTTGTGAGAATCTCCAGATATTTCATTGGACTTGTTGTAGCGCCATTGACCGATTTTTCGTGTTTCTCAAACTTGACTTTATTTCACTATTTACTACAGCTGGTGTTAAGTGCTATGTGGCGGATGTAAAAATTCGCCCCGTACTTCGTCCAAAGTGTAGTTTACCTTAATCATAAATTTATATATGATAAATTTACACGAAAATGATGTCAGGTCTCTGTGGTGTAGTGGTTAGCATAACGGACCGGCAATCCGTAGACCTGGGTTTGATTCCCGGTAGCGCCATTGACCGATTTTTCGTGTTTCTCAAACTTGACTTTATTGTACAATAAATATCAGAATTATATTATTACATAAAAACATAATATATGAGTGCGGCCACGACAAAACCTGTATTAGTGATGGTGATTATGACGTCAAATATTTTCCAAAGAAAGATTTGACATCACAAGCTAAGCACTTTGTCTGAAGGTGTTTTACAGGCTTAATTGTGATGTATAGAAGATGACAAACAAGGAAATATTTATAAATATTGCATAATTTGTTTTCCATCGAAGGTGCAGATTTTTTTAGGAATTTAATATGTACATTCTGATGTGACATCATCGTTTTGAAGCTTACTTTTCATCTTGCTGTAAAACAAAGAGTAGGCATCTGATTTTTATGCTTTTGGTATAAAATGAAAGTTAAAAAATAAATCTGTTTAGAATATGTAAAAACCTGAAAATGGAGTTTTGGTCACTAAAACCAGATTTGTCGTCGCACAGATCATATATTAAAAGGGGTACGTTACCGAAATCCACTGAATTTCTGTGAATTTACAGAAATCCATTTTAGATCTGTAGTGACCAGCAATATCTCAGCAATTTTTATGTTGCACAACAAATCTTGACCTTCAAATTGCACCGACCATCGTTTTTCAAGATATTTCTTGTTTCATTTATGTTACATGAAAGCCTGACATTAAGTTTGCTTATATACAATGTACTCTGTAAGTTACCTTCAATAAATAAAGATGATTATTACTATTAATAATAATAATATTGTAACCAATTAATTAGTAATAAATATTTGTGTCTCCCTTTTATCCACTTATATTCAATGCACGACCATATGAACCATCAACACATATTGCCCGAGTATATCATTAACCAAAAATAAAACTGTTACAGTGGAATGCCGTTGACTATAACTCGTCGGGACTGACAAAATTTGTTCGAATAATTAACATGCGTGCGTAATAGGATGCGTCTGACTTGAAGGTGTGTTTAAGTCGATAGTAATGTATACCTTTCGTATGAATAATCGAGATTTTAATGACCTGATATTGCTCTGTAATTCATATTATATGAATACTCATGAATATGCATATACATGGTGATGAATATTTATGATTTTGTGTAGTTTATTTAATGACTATGCATGTGTATTAATGAATATAATATGCAGGAAACAGTATGATTTTGTATGTGTTGATGAATATCTATGCTGGAAAAACTGTGATTTTGTGTACTTTATTTAATGAATATGCATGTATATTACTGATTATATATGCAGTAGATTTTATGTAATGAATATGCATGTGTATCTATGAATATGCACTGGTATTATTGAATATGGTTAGCGGAAAAAATATAGTTTTTTCTACTTTTTCAGGTTGCTGGGAAGAAGGGAGAAAGTCATTGACAACGTTACCATGGTGATAAATCTGACTTTATTAATAGTTCCTGGAAATGTTGACAACATGCGGTTTTTCAGAGCTCCTTCAATGTTGCCTTGTCAATGTTTTTATTAATAGTTATTGGCAATATGCTTGATGTTAAATTATTCTTGCTGTATATTGAAATGATTTGTAGAAAAATTTGCGATCGGAAGCTGGGTAAAATATGACTCAATGTCGTATTTTTCTGGTGAGCGATTGCATTATATTGGTTTATAAGATATACATTGGTATCGATGCGTGGATGCATAAAATACACCTGCTTAAGTGATTGTTTGCACTGACACCATTATGTCTTCTACTCATTCAAACTCTTCATTCAATCCGTATTTGTTAAATTTTTTTTGTCAAATTTTCTGTGACATGTCGTGCGTTTTTTTCAATTTTGATATTTTAAGATGAACTATAGACAGAAAAAATTCTTTGAACTTGGCCATTTGATGCAGTAAATTAAAAATAAAATCTGATATGTGCACATCATATAATATATGTCACATCAGCTGTCATTGTTAAATTATTTATTAAAATGCTGTTTTAAAGTAATATCAATTTATCTTGTCATGTTGCTTTCAATATATATGGTATTAAGAATTTCTGATAGAAGGTTGTATGACAGTCAGCTCTGTGAATTATCTACTTGTTCACTGACAAATATATTGGTTATCAATTTAAATGATTCACATACTTTTATTCAATGTTTATGCATGTGTGGAGAATATTGTGTTTCTTTTTGTTAAAATGAATTTCATGCATATGAGCAAACTATAATTACTGTAAAATGTACATTTTGTTGATTTTTATTTTGTATTTGATAAACATAGAAACAAGTCTACCTGGTTTGCTCAGTCGATAGAGCACTAAAGTCTTGCAGGCCTTTTTCTGTCCATTTTGAGAAAAAGACCCTTGAATAAATTGGGAAAAATTGCATCGACTCACCAATCTTTGTACCACAACAATACAGCAGACTTTCTATGCAATAGCATTCATCTATGAAATAAAATAGACAAAAACGTCCAATTTCTTTTTTACCACACTTTATTTTTTTATAGCATTACATTTATAAAAGCAGTTAACAGTGAACAATACAAGCTGATAGGAGTAAATACTACAGCAACATGTGAGCTAACACAATATACTGTACAAACTGCAGACACTCGGACCTGAGGCATTATTCACAGACACAAGTCTTAAACTCAAGACTTGAGACTTTAAATTTGCAAAAAATTATATTTACCAGTATTTTGTTTTTCATTCAGTCTAAATGAATGAATTCTGTCTGAATAATTGTTGTGACCCACTGAACATTAATGCCAAGTTTCAATGTTAAAATATTTGTGAATAAAGCCCCACGCCCTTTTTCTGGTTTATGTAACATAGCAATATAAGCGACGCTGTACGATTTCCAGCCTCTTCTTTAAATGACGTCTTTTCCAGAAAACGTCACATATGACGTCACCATGATTGTACTGAGCGACAGCAATATTTTTCCCATATGGTAATATGAAAACGAAGTGACCATATGGAGTAAATATTGTTTCCTACTTGCAACTAGTGACATCACATGTTGTGTTTCCTTGCAATGACGTCACTTACAGAAGAGGTTGTAAATCCCATAGCAGCGCTCATATTATAAAATTCAAAAATTGAATCACAGTTGTGGAGAAACTGTTGCACTCGCTCAAATATTTAAAATAAAAAATCCACCAATTATAACAACAAATCCAACCTATGTAATAAAGGGCGATAACTGTTGGAAAACAGTTTCATCCCAAGTTGCCTCCCTTTCTATCCATTCAACATCAAAAATTTATTGTATTATCAGCTCAGTTGCCTCCCTTTTTATAGGTTCAACATGGCAAAGCACAACAACGTTCAATAACCAACCAATATTAAAACATTTATACATATATTGTATAATTTTATTGACCTGTCAAAATTTGCATATCTTCATGGTCAATGCACACTATAAATTAGTAATCGTGCCACTTTCAATAAAGACTTATTTATCATGTGCATTGACCATGAAGATATGCAAATTTTGAAAGGGTCAATACACTTATACAATACTAAAAAAAAGATCATGGTAGGCATATACAGTAGATAATATAGATACAGTCCACTTTTATTCAATGGAGAATGGTAAACAAACTGGGATTGTCAGCCAATGAAAAACGTGTTTTACAAAATATTGACCAATATAATTTGTGTACACAAAAATTGTATTCTCAACTACTTTTGAATGGACAGCAGTAGATGTATGTTTTTTTTCATAATGATTTTGCAAAATGTTGCTAAATTTCCGAATACATGATTAATAATAATATATACACGGGTAGAAGATATACATGTGCTATTAAAAACTGCTAAATTGCTAAATTTCCGATACATAGCTGCTGATACACAAAGGAACAAACAGGAAAATAAACCTTGTTGCTATGACAACTCGTTCCCCATGATGTTAATTTAACACTTGGTAACTGACAAAAAATCTTGACAAGTGATGTGCCAAAATAGAGCTTGATTTTAGTTCTAGCAATTAATAATACATTCTTGTACATATTTATAAGCTGGTACCAGTATATAAATTGCTTCATTAACCTATTTTCTGTATTTTTTTCAGACTTGAACATTTTTATTTGAACTCTGAACTCGTCAAAGGAGTAGGTTCACTTAACCACAAAAGCGGCCCTGTGTCAAATTCTTTTGAAAACGTTGTTGTGATAAACACCCTTTGATGAAATTTGCAGCATTTTTTTAAACTTAAGTATTGAAACTGTTACCATGGCAACCAAAAAGATTTTTTGGCAAAACTATGAAAAAACTATTTTTTCCTAACATTATTGAACTATTTTTGTTTGTATAAAATCTTAATAAAAATTGAAACAGACAATTTTTACAGTTGTTCAATTATGGTTGCCATGGTAACAGTTTTGAAATATTAAAAACTACATCTATGCAACTTTACAATGGAACAGTTTCAACTGAATGATCTTCATAATAAATTACAACTCTTTCTTCAATCAATAAACAGGAACAAGCTTAAACATGTCATCAATTTAATATCAGTTTTTGACTAGTTATGTAATACAAGAATTTCAGGACTAGATGGTAATCGGCTAAAATAACACAGTTACCATTCTCATTTCAGTTTTATGACTAAAATGAGGTTTTCCTATCTTGATAATACATATATCTAGAGTTGGTAGCCAATAACTTTCTAGCTGTAAGGAAAAAAATGTATTGTAAAAGACTGTTATGTTCATTTCTATCATGGTACAATACCGTTTGGCTCCATATTGCAGTATACCGATATACAGCAATATTGTGACTTCCCTGCTATATTATCTAATACATTTTTTTTGCACCATGTAAATATTTGTACATAACCAGTATTTAAACATTTGGAAAGACACACATAGATATACTTAAGGCAAAATTCTTCATTCCTATAAAGCAATTAACGCTATAAACAGCAGCATTTCAATACAGATATCACTCATTCACATACTTAGGTAAGGTGGCATGGAGGTGACTTGTTTGAAATTATTTTATCTCGTTCCCATGAGTTATTAAGTCGTGGCAATGAGATAACCATGTCGTGGGAACGAGATACTAAGTCGTAGGAACGAGATAGTATGTCACAGGAATGAGTTAATAGTTGTGGGAACTAGATGGTTAAGTCATGGCAACGAGATACTTAGTCGTGGGAATGAGATAGTTAAGTCGTGGCAATGAGATAATCATGTCGTGTGAACAAGATAGTATGTCATGGGAGCGAATAAGTAAGTTGTGGGAACCAGATAAAAATAATTTCACACGTCACCTCTATGCCACCGTACTTCGGTCATACTTTTTATTATTTTTGTTAAGCGTCCAACCTGGTTAAGAAAACCTAGCTACCATTTTCGAAAAAAAACGCTCGAAGTCGATAAAATGCATAGACAATTTTCTCATGTTTTAATGAGGAAAACATGATAAAATATAACTAAACAACTTGTTTCTTTAAAAAACGAGACTTCTAACCAAAAAACAGACTAGTTTTCACTCACTATTTTCAAACATGCAAATTAACAAAATGTATACAAAAACATAATTATGTAAATACTAAAAAGCAATAACATACCTTGACAATTCTTCGAACTTACATATATTTTTTTTGGCTCAAATAGCTCAAAACCTAGGCACATGTGGACACTTAACAAAAATATAAAATGGCATGGCCTTATATACAGTGTAACCTCCCTAAACCGGACTCCTTCGGGACCGGTTGAAAATTCCGGTTTACAGAGGTTTCCGGTTTATAGAGGGTTTTGTCATTTTGATGCCATTTCATACTCTTACCTAGGTTCAGGCATTATTTCATTGAAAAATTGCACATCTTTCAATTTTACATTGTGACCACATAATATTTCTTTATTTAAGAAGAAAACATAACACAGTTATAACAAACATAACTGCCTTTATTTTAAAAATGAACAAACAAACTTGAAGAAACTCATATCGTTTACTTTGTTATGCATGAAATTAATTTTGTCCTCAAGGGACAATTCAATTCTTCGACGTTTAGACGGTGGTTGTGACATGATAAGAAGCGTACAGAAAATCATGCCACTGTTTTAAAAAGACTTCTTTAAATATATATTTTATGAAAAGAATGACTCTTAAAGTGATAATTAATGCTTTTGGACAACATTTTATGTTTATGTTTTCACACGAGATCGTATATTTGAAACAAGCTACATCTGTACTTCAAACTCGATATTTCTCTCTTTACCCATTTAGGACTACGTATTTGATAATAATCCAATCATAACCATAATCAACGGATTAACGGTCAGTCAGAGTAGTGTAATTAATCAGTAATTAATCAGACCCGACGTCCGTAAGCATATTTGATTTTCACACTTGTGTAGTTAAAACGCGCCACCGCCTATCGATGTAAATCAACCTGTCAAACTGTTAATAATAACATCAGAACGGAATACACAAGGTGTCAACAACAGATTGCAAGTCGATTTATGATGACACGTGCTACCGATAGTCGTTCCGGTTTTCAGAGGTGAAATCATATAGAAATGGAACCAAATTATGCTGAATTTTCGTCCGGTTTCCGGAGTTCAGAGGTTCCGGTTTTCAGAGTGTTTTAATACAATAGAAATAGAACAAAAAAAATCGGGACCGCAAAAAAAATCCGGTTTCGGGAGTATTCCGGTTTATAGAGGGTCCGGTTTTGGGAGGTTACACTGTATTTACAATCACAGTATAGAAAGTTTTAAGGAAATAAAAAACTACAGAAGCCCTAAAGTGACATCCAACACATTTGTTTATTTTCATGCATATGTATCGTTTGTGTATTAAATTTCATTTAACAATAAATGTTAATGTTCTCATTCTACAAACTGGTTAACCGTTTGATATAATTTTTGGTTAACTGGTTAGCAAAACAATCGAATATTCCCATGCATAGCTTTTACAAAATAATATTTTGTTTTTACGAAAGATATTGCATTTTTACAAAATATTATTTCATAAATTTTACAAAATAATATTTTGTTTTTATGAAATGTATTGCATTTTGCTGAAAATACTATTTCATATTTATGAATTATTATTTTGTTTAACCAACTTAAATAAAATTGTTCCATGTCAAATAAAAGTGTTGAATGTCACTATGGTTTCCGTAGAAACAATACAATGTAAATGACTGTGACAACAATTTTGGTTAGTAATATTTTTTGTAATAAATGTCTCGACAAAGAACATACAGGTAAAACATTAACAAGATTCAACATCCAAAAGAAACTAAACTTAAATAACTGAACAATTTGTGCGATTAAAAATTGTGCACACACAGTGACATTACAAGAAAAACTGCATTTTATTACAAAAAATAAATTTTAAAAAATTAATAAAAAAAATAAATTAAAAATATTGGGTTTGGACACGTCCATGGTTTTGAGTTTAATTTTGAAAAAAAAAAAAGAAACACGGCTAACAGTAGCAGACATTTGACAATTAGCACAAAATGACGCCTAATTAAAATAATTGCATTTTTAATTACCATATGTAAAGTATACTACCATGCATATCAAACGTATGATAAAGGGGTAGACAAGAATACGTAACATACACACTCCAGATTTTTAAAAAAAAATCTCGTAATCTTCAAACTTCACACGAAAACATTTCAATAAATAAAACTGAATTATACCCACAATATAAGATGGAACAAATTATTTTTTAATCACTAAATTGCCAGGAAAATAGTTCCCTTTAACTGTTATACATGAGAATGCAAAATTTCAAAATCAGCTGAAAATTCGGCAATGGGTCCTAGGTCTGCTGACGCTTCTGTCTTTTAAGTATCTAAAATGGCTTAAATTGACCCAAAAACTGCCTTTGCGAGCGTCAACTCCGCGAATTTGCAGAATATTCTCATGCCTGTATAGTTCAATAATATCTTAAATGGCATCAAAACATGCAAGCTAGCAATATAAATTTGGAATATTTGCCATTAAATAAACTTAGAGAGCTACCATTAAAGTCGTAATTTGCAGCGGAAATAAAATACGGAAAGTTCAAATGAATCTAAATCCAGTCAATTGGTAAATACAATTTTATCATACTCTATGAATTGGTAACAAGAGACTGTTTTTATCTGATTAAAAGATCCACAAATGTCATCTTTGCAATAAAAAGTACAGCAAGACATCAAATTAATTGGGTAAATAAAAAACCATCCTGCATATTGATGCCGTAGAATAAAAGATTATTCCTTAATTAAGCATGAGGCAGTCATTACTGATTGAAAACAGAACATACTATTGTTTTAGATCATTCAATGCCATCAGGTTGTGTTTTCTTTAACTTTGCTTGTTAGTTTGTTTTCATTCTAATTGGGTTTAACATCGTATTTCAATTGTTGTATAACAGCCAGTTGACCTAACCAGTTTTCTTTGAATTAATTAACAACCAATAGTGACTAACGCCTTTCTGCCAGGAGCTGACAACTTCTCCACTTGAATCAGAGGTGGAGGACAACTGACATGGAAGGACATGACCTGCCCAGTTCAGGAATTAAACCTGGACCTCCCGGGTGACAGCCCAGGGCTCTTACCACTCGGCTACCTGGGAAAGCTTTACTGGATTGTAACGGTCACCATACATACTGTATAAATTGTAACACAGCTTTCGTGATACTATACCTAACGTGATACTAGTTCATGTAGGTAAGGAAACCACTTCGGGGTTTTGGAGTCAGAACCCGTCTAAATTTATTACGGAGATGGTTGATTCTGGCACCAATCCCTCGATTTGTTAAATCTGAATTCTCCAAGTTAACCTTTGATTTCAAATGTAGCTGATGGTGCCTTGAACTGAGATTCAATATCAAGATGAATTTGATTGTGACCTATCTAGTATAGTGCAAATTATAAAATTTACAAATTGTAAAATGTGGCATAGTTCTCCGCTGAAAAGAGAATGAATTATATCGTGAAGCCGTTCTGGTCTATTTGACCGTGATAAACCATCGCAAGAAATACCTTTACGACCATAATAAATGATTAATAATGCATTTCGTATATGTTGGATTAATAGTTACAATTAAATGTCAATTTAAAATAATTTTCTGAAAAGCACAAGAAGCCTAATTTAAGCTGATAGCAAATCATTAATCACAAAAGGAATTTAAATAAAGATTTACAATTACACATTTGTTTAAAGATATATAAGTGTTCAAAATCATTGAATATAATATTACAAAAAATGCCGAGTATTGCATTGAAAAAATAAACAAGACGTCTCCGTAGGAAACGTATGTCCCCAATTTGGGCTTTTAAGTCCGAAAGGATACATAACATGATTGTAACCGAAATCAAACTTGACCTGTATTTTAGAATCCTATGCTTATGCCCCCAAAATGAATCCATGAATAATGAATCCATCCATCCTATGGAGAGTTATTGATCGTAAACCAATCTTTCACATGAAAGAACGGACAGGAGTAACATGGGGGGCATAAAATGTATCAACCTATTTCAGCTAACAAATCCCATCTACTATAAAATAATTGCATCTGGGAATGGTAAAATGTTAAGTCTTTTTACAATCCCCATTGCTTTACACTTTGTTGGAATTCACTTTTTGTCTTGAAGACATGATTCTCAAACAACATTTAAAGGTAGACAATGTTATTTTGATAAAAATATCGATCGTCATAAATTTCGGAATTTCGCATGTTAATGTCTTCATACAGACATGTTCTTTCATTCTGCATCATTACTTTTCTTAGGAACCCCTTAAAACCATATATATAAGCTTAAAACAGGTATTTCCTATCTTGGCCTACGCGCCGAGTTAAAGCTATTTATATTCCTTGCCAATTTTTCGAAATGCATTTTGGGAACGTTTCGTGAGATCACAAGGTGAATATCGCTACATAAACAATGCCTGGTCCGTGGATAACGGTAAATAGTTGGATTGAAATTATCATGCTGTGTGCACATGCCCAGTACAGTCTTAAAAATAGATTGAGGATTCATAAACAATGCCTGGTCCGTCGATAACGGTAAAGTTGGATTAAAATCATCATGCTGTGTGCGCATGCCCAGTACAGTCTTAAAAATAGATTGAGGATTCCGCTAGCGGCACCACTTTCGGATTGCGGGCCGGAGGTAAAACTTGTATTTTATCAATAGCCCATTGCCATCTTTCGGATTTTTGGCTGAAATCTGTTAGCTTATGTTGATTGTAATGAAATTGCCTGTTTTCAGCGAATAAGTGAATTTCCCGATAAAATCGCACTATCTACCTTTAAGACAAACATAAATTCCTACAAATAATTATTATAATCAATTAAAATGCTACACTTCTAAAATAATGTATTACAATGCTGAGTCTTCATTCCCATAAAAGGTGAAAAACAATTAATCAATCATCACTTCAAGAGGGTCGTAACAGGGTCGCAGTATGTCAGAAGAATCCACAGTGCAACTTCTCCAAATCAACACCCTTTGGAAGATTCAAACTTTGGCAGACTGGATGAGAGGTTGTTGCTCTATCGAGGTTAATTTGGTGTAGTCCATTTTCAATTCAACTTGTTGATAATGTTTATAAATAAATTGTAAGATAAATTGAAAATATCAACCAAAACATTTTTTGAAAAACATCGACCAATAGCCAATGAAAAATATTGACCATTAGCCAATGAAAACATCTTTTGAAAAATATTGACCAATAGCCAATGATGAAAACGCGTTTTGAAAAATATTGACCATTAGCCAATGAAAACGCGTTTTGAAAAATATTGACCAATAAACACCGTGTACACAATAACATTCTCAACTAATTTTAACTAACTATGTAAATGTTAACTGCAGAAAAATGATGATATTGTGAAAGAGAGATTGTAACTCAAAAGAGGGCCACTTAAAACAGGTTGCACTGTAAATAAATACCAATTAATTGTAATTTCTAATTAGAGCTATTATCTTCAGTATTAGGTTTCAACTCGACTACACAGCTAGTACCGGGGTATGGCGGTAAGTTTAGTTCATATTTCTGTTCCAATGTTTTTGGTACGAACCGACCACCAAGATAATGATACTTGCCAGTAAAAAACTTGGCACACAGCTTTGGTGCTGTCAAAGATATCAGCAACTCTGGTTTCAATCCATTTTCATCACCTTTCTCGACATCCCAACCTATAAGATATCAATGAATACAGTGAATTACCTCCCTTTAATATATGCAAATTTTAAAAGCTGGTTTAAATTAACTAAGAAACTTTATATACCAAATGACAAGGACATGATGTAGCGGATCAGTGGTCCAGTGGTAAAACGCTGGACTTGTAATCCAGGGATCGCTGGTTCGATTCCCCGCTCCATCACTGACCGTACTAACAGTCTTTCGGACGAGACTTTAAAAACCGAGGTCCCGTGTATGATGCTTTACATCGAGCACGTAAAAGAACCAGGGGTGCTTCTGGAACTGGGGCATCTTCTGTATCATGCACTATCCTCCAAATCTAATATGACTAACATTCATCCGGAGGCGTCGCCCATGTGGGAAACCGGTGGCGACGATAAATAAAAGCATATACAACAACATGATGTAGCGGATTCTTGGTCCAGTGGTAATGCACCGGACTAGTAATCCAGGGATCGCAGGTTTGATTCCCCACTCCATCACTGACATTACTAACAGTCCTTCGAACGAGACTTTTAAAACCAAGGTCCCATGTACGATGCTTTACATCGAGCACGTAAAAGAACCAGGGGTGCTTCTGGAACTGGGGCATCTTCTGTATCATGCACTATCCTCCAAAAGTCTAAAATGTCTAACATTCTTCTGGAGGAGTTTAATTGCCTGAATAATTTCCACTTGCTGTAAAATATTATTAGTGACCTTAACGGACGAGTGGTTATGTTCACTTACCAGATGGAATATCGATACTACAAATGGGTGATTCC
Organism: Mactromeris polynyma; assembly: GCA_032209605.1. Lineage (NCBI taxonomy): Eukaryota > Metazoa > Mollusca > Bivalvia > Venerida > Mactridae > Mactromeris > Mactromeris polynyma. Next base: position 2,165,654 of record JASFXZ010000048.1, read on the forward strand.
ACTTTCTTCAACGTCTCCATTACTGGCACATACTCTGATCTCACTGGACCTATGATGAATTAAGAAATTAATATAAATAAAACATGATATATTAATATAAATAAAACATGATATATTGATATAAATAACACATGACATACTATAGAGGGGATAAAGGGAGAGAACTCCAAGACAATCTCCTGTGATTTTGAGCTATTGAGGGGTGCAAACATCTTTTTAAGGAGGGGTGTCCTATGGGACCCTTTTTCAGCCCTTTGGCAGCTTCAGGGTGGGGATAACATGGGGGGAGATGAAACGGCCTAAGCGAACCCGAAATCAGTGGAAGTCTATGAAGAACTTTCATCCCTGGAAAATATATTCCTACTGTAATACAGAACAATTTTAACAGTTGGAATGAGAGTTCAATTTCAGTTCACTAATAATGTCGGAGCAATAAAGTTTCATGATTGTGTGGGTAATTTGTGTAACATTTATTTAAGTAAATTAAGCATTCAAATTGATTCAAAAGCAATACGATGGATTGAAATTTACATTTAAATTAAGTAAACAACTTCAATACAAATAGCTATTACACAAATAGAGGCATTAGCTGAAAATCCAAATAATGAGAATCTTATCACATTTGTTGAATGTATTTTAAGATCAATGTGGGAGTAACGTATACATTAGCATTACTAATAATAAAACAAGTAATATCTTGAAAAAGGATGGTCAGCGCAATTTGAAGGTTAAGATTCGTTGAGCAACATAAAAAAAGGCCAAGATGTTACGATGGCTGGTCACTCCAGATCCAAAATGGATTTTTGTAAATTCACTGAATTCAGTGGATTTCGGTAAGGTAACGTACCCTTTATCAAAAGGTCCACCAATCTGCATCAAGGTTACAAACATTGTTCGGTTGAAGAGAAATTGCCTTGGTGGTTAACGTAAAATTTGATTGGTTTACACAACATAGACGTATATGGACCTTAATACTAAAATGTCGCTCTCAGCAAATTTAACAGCAACATGAGTCTGCATCATCAACTAGAATTGGCACACTTTGAGACCTCATTTTCAGGGTTCAACGCAAGACTATCGTAACTCCTATATCGAAAAACCATAAAAACTGGCCAAAAACTCACACATAATGAGTCAAGAAATGATAATAAGGACATTTTTCGATATCATGGGGGCTAAATGTGGACACAACTGGTACCAACTGAAAGATGGGAGATATTTGAATTTTGTGTGTGGGTCAAGGGAAAGATTATGTTAATTTTTATCTGGTGGTATTTTTGTTATTATCTGTATTGCATCAACCATAAAAAAACCCAGAAAAAACGTGCCATGCACACTTTCTTTTTTTGACTGAACATAATTATCTTGTATGTGATAAAACTTGATGGCTGATTACTCACCTTGAAAGCTGAATCCAAATAAAGCATCTACAACAAAGTTATAGGAGGAGGTGATAAGATGAGCTTCAGAAGGAAAGAATGACAGCACAGGCATGTCTAATCCTTCACACTGCTGGAAGAGATTCTCAAACAATGGTTTGCTCGACTTTTTTGGGTAGTAGAGTGTTGGCCTGTATCCCTGAAACCACAAACAAATAAAGTATACAACATAGTATATCTGTATCCCTGAAACCACAAACACATCAAGTATACAACATAGTATATCTGTATCCCTGAAACCACAAACATACCAAGTATACAACAAAGTATATCTGTATCCCTGTACCCACAAACATATCAAGTATACAACATAGTATATCTGTATCCCTGAAACCACAAACATATCAAGTATACAACATAGTATATCTGTATCCCTGAAACCACAAACACATCAAGTATACAACATAGTATATCTGTATCCCTGAAACCACAAACACATCAAGTATACAACATAGTATATCTGTATCCCTGAAACCACAAACACATCAAGTATACAACATAGTATATCTGTATCCCTGAAACCACAAACACATCAAGTATACAACATAGTATATCTGTATCCCTGAAACCACAAACACATCAAGTATACAACATAGTATATCTGTATCCCTGAAACCACAAACACACCAAGTATACACCATCGTAGACAGTAGAAACCACAAACAACAAAACAAGTATTTAACACAAAAAAACAGCATAAGTAGAGGCGCCGTACTGTATTATACCTTGCTATGCTATGAAAATACATCTCCTGGAAATGACATTATTTATAAGTGTTTTTTTTTTCATATACAGTTTAATGATGTGATCACTAACCTGACCACATATTGGGAATTTTTTTTACAAGTTATATGAAGAGATATGCAGTCAGTAATATTACTCTCTAAACATCGATAGAAATGGGGGGAATGTAGGGCCTGAATTTGAAACGGTTAATGGGTGTATCGCAACTTGTCACAAACACATAATGGCTTCTAAAACAATACTTTGATGTATCTCTCTGAAGAGAATATCAGGTTTAAATCATACATGTGAAGTCTCCCGATTGCCGCGGGAGTCTCCCAGTTTTGACAGCCAACTCACGCTCACGCAATCTCCCGATTTTCAAAGTAAACATTGTGAATTTTTATTATGGGGTATTTTATAGTTCATTCCCGACTGGTTCGCAGATATTATTTGTCAAACTGATAACAGAAAGTGTAAAATCGGGAATCCAATCCGAAAACCATGTTTTCAGGGTTATATAGATGCTATAAACCATGGAATCAAGCGTTTGGTGACACTGATCAAAATACGACGCGACCCTCGCTTGTCATGTTGTTTATTCAAGTTTCACACGTTTCTATTGTATTCAGATGACAATTGATCAATAAAAAACCATGGTTTATATGTCCGTGATGATATTGACAAATTTCAGCCACACAAAAAAATCTCCCGTTTTGAGTCACAATCTCCCGCATTTCGAGCGGCAATCTCCCGATTTGCCTTCAGAAAAGGTTCACATGTGTGAGGTTTATATTCCTGATGTGACACAACACAACATTATGGGGGCTGGTTTACGGCAACAATGCTTAAATAAGGTCTTCTTGTATTGAAATAAATCACACAGGTTTTATACGCCATGGATTTCGAGTGGTTTTGTTTTCAAGTCAGTCCGTTGGACAGTAACTAGGATAAAGTGGTGGAAATTCACGATATTTACAGAACTCGAACTAAGGATTATGGGTAAATTATTTCTTGTTGAAGTTTTACCGATATCAGCCAGTTTCCAATCTATGGTTTATATAAATATGATGATTACAGCGGATCAAAATGTTAACTGCTCTCGACTTAGAAACAAGATGGCACACTTCGCTATTTTTTATGACGATTTTTATCGTGGGTTTGTCTCACTGCTCGAGAGTTCAAACAAATATATTTGACATAGTAGGTAGATTTATATGTCCATGGTACAGACAACCTAACACTCAAATAAACAACTTCTCTAAAACTTCAGATGAAGGCATAACAGACTGTATACTGGCAACGCAACAAGAAAAATAGATGAGTCAATCAAGAAGCTTATAACAGCGTAGAGATAATTTCACAACACATCCACGATCAACAACACAGGACTGTCATTAAAGCAAATGAAGCGATGAAGTAAATTTTATCCATAGCCAAATTTTCTCAGTATAATTATAGCCTTTGACAAAAATATCAGTCTCCGGATATTTTTGATTGATCGGCAAGACTTGAGACCGTTAAGTGCACATGTACTCTAAATATATGAGAATGAGTATAATTATGTAAGGTTTAAACTAATCGACAGATTCCAATTTCCCTTGAGAAAAATTAGGCTGTTTTATTTGGCATAGAAACGGAACAGTACAGCACGCATTCCTCCATAGTCCAATCAATTACAGCAAATACTTCAAATAAGTCTGCAGTAACCAATGAACAGCTGTTGAGAAATGAACAAAAGAGAGAGAATAAGTTGCTACAGGGAACACCATATACATAAGACAATGCCTCTCCACACAGACCCCCCCCCCCTCGGGGAAAACAACAATCCATAAAACATAAGGCATTTGAGGAGGCTCAAGGGTAAATACGTAAGGGAACAGGGGCGCAAGGATTGGCCTGGTCGACCATAAGGGATAACCAGGAGAATCAAAGAGGACAAACAGAGTGGGTGAAATTAAGTCATGTTTCTAGCATTTCAGTGGAATATCCCGTTTAATCATGTTACCAACACAAGTAAATTGTTATTGAGAATTCAATATGTAAGGAGTTATGTATCCAATTATAGGTTTTAATAATAATTCATCAACTGTTATACATTTTCCACAACTCAAATTACATATCGCCAATTGTATCCCCATAGGACATAATTATATTATCCATCGCTAACAACCGAGAGTAATGTTCATACGTGGTAAAACTGATACATCACCATGCTATCCAGCTTGTTTTGACTGCTAAGCGAGGTTTTCATGATTTCTAAGACGGAGATATGGGGTCTTGAGAGGGAGATTTGGGGTCTCAATGGGGATATTTGCGTTCAAATGAGGGATATTTGGGGTCAAATGAGGGAGATTAGGGGTCAAATGAGGGAGAATTTGGGGTCAAATGAGGGAGATTTGGGGTCAAATGAGGGAGATATGGGGTCTTAAGAGGGAGATTTCTCGCAATGCGACCTTTCCACTCACTCTAAATCTATGGATTTAAGTACCACAGTTTTCTGATGGCCTTTAGGATATCAATGGTATTTATACATCAAGCAAACACAGAAACTTGTTATATTTCACTTTTATTTCATAATTACACATACAGTTTTGCCATGTTCCCTACGACGTTATAATGGAATGTTATACTCGATTTTCAACATAATTCTGAAATTTATTCTAATCGGGGTAGGCAGGTTTCATGTTATGTATCGTGAGACTCCCAATCGAATTGGTAAAGTCGGGAAGCATGCATTACATTCTGCTTGGATCATTCCACTTGTCCTGATACCTTTCATCCACTTTTCTAACATTAATTTTCTTTTTTCTGATCCAATACGATTATTACAGTTGCGCAACGTCTGGTGCCAAATATGGCAAACAATAATTACAGAAAGTAAGCAGCCAGGATAAGGCCACATGGGCGTTCTTCAGACATCATAATCATTGTTATCTTATTGTTAACAGTTTATCATTATTTTGGCATGGTATTGAATGCTTAGACATTTAATGTTATATTTTTCAACTGTAAATGTCAATTATTCCTATTTCAACAATCGTACATACAAGCAGTTATCTCACATGTTTTTTGGCATTTTGAGGAAATGACCTATACCCCTGGAAGTGGGATTTGGGTCGTTTTTCACAAAATAGGGAATTTTTTCTCAATAATTATGTTGCTTGAATATACTCAAATGCTCCTTTAGCCATTTAATTCTGGGCTTTTATAACTTCAACAACAATAAACTACATTTGTGTAAACTTTGTCAATGGAAAAATTACTAAGATTAAAGATTTTCCAGAATTTCTGAATGGAGATTTTTATCCAAAATTTAGGTTTTTAACTTTTTGGCATTCCAAGGACTATAATTGAATATTGGCAATAAAAATCACCCAAAAAACCTGCGATACCAGCCCATTTAATGTGTAATTGACTTAAATGCAACCCAGAAGTCAGTAAGGAGCAGTCTAGACAAACTGCAGACATAATATATACAAAGGGCCATAACTCCACTAAAACATGAACCTGGAGAAAACAGATGATATGTACAATGACTGACTTGACACTGAAACGTTTGGATGACATCAGAACAGCAGTTTCAGGCTGTCAACCAGTTAGTCATCAAAATAGAGGAAAAATATAGGAAATTTTGCATAAAAGATATAGTTTAGGCGAAACTTTTGAAAAAAATATAGGCAATTCGAAAGCAGAACGTGTTGATTTGAAGGAAAACATGTAATGTTAACTTACAAATTCAGCTTCTTATCACTATCTATATAAGTTTACTTTACCAAAATATTTCATCAACATCCCAAAAAGCAGCCGTAGCACCCATGTGATCTTCTATATGACACCTTATAAGATTTAAAGTTGAACATCCATCCCATCAAAGGTGTCTCTTAAGAAGACCCATGAGTGTACAGCAATCTTCTGAAAGATGGTGATGGTTTGAATGATAAAGGAAAGCTTTAAGCTGTAAATAAATAGTATCTAAAGTCAGTACAATTCAAAACAAGCTGTTGAAGAGCTATCAACAACATTTCTGATGAAAAAATATTGGAAAAATATGCTTAACCCTTTACTCCATGATCACTCGTTTTCACGCCCTAATACCATCTCCATGATCACTCGATTTCACGCACTAATACCATCTCCATGATCACGCGTTTTCACTCACTTGTTTTTAAACCACTACAAATCCATTTTTATCGTAAAATTCGGACATTCTAATTTATTCTTATGAAAGATCGATCTTTCCTTAAGCTAATGCATTTTTAAAAAAAATGGGTTACTATATAAAGTTTTTGCATAAACTTCATTTAAAACATCACAGGTAACGATTTTACGCTGGACACGCGGAAGCGTATTTTCTTCACAAACTCACGGCAAGTTTACAATAAATTCTCGGATTTTTACAATAAGTACCATAACTTTAACTTACCCTAATGTTAAAACCAATCTTGTAAGATATTAATTCCACCAAAAAAATATGGTTAATAATAAAAGTTAATCCAAAAACAGCGATCAAACAATCCCATGTAAAGAAATTTTCACAGAAAAAATACGTCATCATGACATTTTTTGTGTACACAAGTCTGCTATTTTCTGAAAATTCACCCGAACAAAATCAATATTAAAGTAGGTCAAATCCAGGTACCTATTGTCTGTGTTGCAATTCTTGTGACAACAATTTAATTTTCAACAAGAATAAACATCAAAGATGTTTGAAGTCGCTGGCTAAGTCTTTGAAGTAAATATTTTTGGATGACAGTTGCAGCCACCTTGTGAATTACAAATTGAGATCCAAGATTGATATGACATAATCATTGCAATTATCAATGGGATTAATTATATCAAACAGGAAATAGCAATATGAATTAACACATGATAAAGATCTCCTGGAGTTTTATGACTCTTATGTTTTTACAGCTGACACATGGGGCAATTTAGTGACCAGTAGGACTAATCTTCTGTCTAGGGCGTGGCTTATGAATTGCAAAACAATTAGCATCAACCAATCAGATTAAATGAACCATAAGAAATATATATTAATTAATGTCAATTATCTTTAGCTGTGAGAATACTGAAGTCAATTTTAACATTAAGGACTTCTTGTTTTATTTACATGTTCCAACATACGCCAATGTAACTGTAACTGTATAAGTAAATCTCCATTTGTGTTTGAACATAAATTTGGCTTGTATAAACTCATTTTATAACAAAATATAAATATTGACTAAAATGGTGACTGTTTGTTCATTTATAAATAATTATAATTGCTAATTAATATGTGCTGTTGGGATTATAAACCCAATTTCACCTCAATTATTTTTAGAAATACACAAAGTGTATGTGTATCTCAAATTATAATTTTCTGTATCTTCTATAATTTTTAACCCACAATAATAAAATTTACATCATTATACAGAAAATTTAATTCCCTGAAACTTTTACACCCATGTAAAAGTGATTAAACTAATACTTTACACTGTTATTTCATGTTTAAGTATGCAGGTGTCAATCACCAATTATTTTCCAATAACCTGTATGGAGATAGAGTAGGCTATGTGACCAGTGTCTTATCAGCATACAGTAGGTAAATGGGCTAGAGGTCTATGGAGTAAAGGGTTAATATAGAAACATATAGGTAATATAGATGGTCTTTGATAATATAGGAAATCTCTTAAAAATATAGGAAAATATAGGAATTGGATGAAGGCCTGCAGTTTATTTGGCACAAGATGCGTGACAGAAAAGACAAAGTTGATATGTCTGACCAATGGAGAGACATGAATGAGTTTCTGGCAAGAAACATTCAATGTTAATTTTTGTGAATTTTATTAACTCTCTGTTGTTAACATAAATTAAGTTATAGATTTTTGTTAGCAAATAAAATAATTTTGACATCTATACAATAATGGATTTATACATGTTATTAAAATTCAAGTAAGCAATGTTTAATGTTTTATACAAAACACAATATCAATGTAATAATTAATAATAACTAAGGATATTGCCATGAAGGAATTGCACCTTAAAATGCATGGGAGGAATTTAAGCGTAGTTCAAAGGAGTTCTCAGTTGTTCTAGAGAAGTGTGGTTTCAGGGGGAATGATGTTTCATAGGACAAAAGTTAACCGCAACTTACTTTCCCTTGACATTAATGAAAGCATTTTATATAGCTTTCTGGGTAATGAAATTGCAAATTAAGAATGACAAAGCCACCGTAATTCCTTGAAGGCGTCACACAATTAGGCATATACAAAACAAACACGTCACAATGTAATTCAATGAAGAATATCATGAACAGGATAGAGATGCCAACATTCATTCACGCTACCACATAAACGGGTTTCCATTAAATTGACTAAGATCCTCCAAGAAGACAATCAAACTGAGAAAACAAACATAAAACATCTAACTGTACAAGCTTCAATTAAGTTAAGTCCATCAACTAAATGAGACTAGATTTGGAGGCCATGCCATTTGAAAGAAACAAATTAACTCAACTATATCGCAATTCCATACAATGCCAATTCCGGACAATGCCGCGGGTATGGTAACTCAATAAAAGGCAGACAAACAAATTCAATAAAGCCATAAAGAAAACATTCACTGTCCAGTAGATGGTATGGATGTAATTTGATCGTACAATTCATGTTGACTTTGTGTTGTTCCACATCTCTTCTCTTCTGACTTCAGGATGATTGCCAAAACTGTCATATTTAAGAGTAATAAATGACTAAATGGAACACTAAAGTAACAACAGAATAAATGCCGTCGATATAACATTGATTCTGCATTAATCATAATTTGATCAAGACGAATTGATATTGCTAACCACAAACCAATACAATATATCTACCAACAATATATTATTACACTTGATTTTTGATGCAACAATGTCAAACCTGTTATCTGTAGACAGACCAATAAGAAATAGTCTCATCAAATCCCTTGAAAGACAATGCTAAAGGTCCCAGCAAGGCAAACCTTTGGCCATTGTATTTGATTTATTTTGACATGTTAGGTTCTATATTTAGATTGGAATATTCCATTTTTTGGTCTTATTTTTTGACAAAATATGAGAAAATTGGTGACTAATGCTGTCATACAGATGTACTCAACAACACCAACAGCAATAATAATGACGTTACAATGCACAATCGTTCGTGATTCCACATCGATTCCGGCCTGTCTGCGAAACTAGCGCATTTACACAATAGCGTCTGTTCGAATTTTTCCCCATTTTTTTCAAAACCGAGTCCATTGCACAACGAGGCTAACAGAATTCAATATGCCCGACGTTGATACGCCGTGCTATAAAAAAAAAAAAATCTATCTACCTACTTATCCACCTAACTGGATTATGCCAAACAAACATTGTTTTATGGATGACCCAAGTTCAACAATTCATTAGGCATCTCATTGAATAATTTATAAGAATATACATCAAAGAATGCAAGTTAAATAGTGTACAAAACATGCTGAATTCCAATAAATAAACTCATTTCCACTAATTAATACTTTGTCATTTATGTAAAGCCTGGTTTTGAAACTTAAGCCATAGCTCTTGTGATTTAATGAATATTTATTTTTTCAATTATTGTCAATTAATCATATATGATGTACTGCTACATAAAACGATGTATGAGCATATTACATAAGAAATTTGAGCTGTGCCACGACAAAACCTGAATTAATGACCAAAAAGTCCATTGTAAGGTTTTTACATTTTTTAAGTTATGATTGTTTCAACTTTCATTGAATACCACAAGTAATAAAATCAGACATCTACATTTCTTTTTATAGCAATTCCAATATTAAGAACAAGATGCAATTGTGAACTACAAAATGATGATGTCGCGTCAGATTGTACATAATTCTCAAAAAAATCTTCTGCTCTTCAAATGGAAAAAAAAACATATTTTGCAATATTTATAAATATTTCCTCATTCGTTTAATTTGATGAATCATTTGTGACGCAATCAGACTTGTACAAGACCTTGGACTAGAGGAGTTCTAGAGCCCTGTCCCTGGAGAAATTCAAACATGCAAAGGTATGGGGCAAGTGATTTGAAGTCAGCGACCTTAACAACACAACCACAGAGGCTCCCAACATGTTAATCAATATCTTATATCACACAGAGAAACTTGCTTTACATAGAAATATAAACAAACAAACTGAACAATTTTGTAGCATTTCCAAATATTTTGCTTCATATGCATCAAATTTTATTTGTTTCAGAGGTAAAAAGATCCGTCTATAGGAAAATATTTATTATTTATTTATTTGATAAACAAATTTGATAATATAGGAAATCTCTTAAAAATATAGGAAAATATAGGAATTGGATGACGGCCTGCAGTTTATTCAGTACAAGATGCGTGACAAACAAGACAAAGTTGATATGTCTGACCAATGGAGAGACATGAATGAGTTTCTGGCAAGAGATATGGGGAAAGCGTTCCATTCAATGTAGTTATAACATTTACCTTAAGTTGCCCTATATTCAAAATTGAACAAAAATGTTAGAATTTTGTGAACTCTCTGTTGTTAACATAGATTAAGTTATAGATTTTTGTTAGCAAATAAAATAATTTTGACATCTATACAATAATGGATTTATACATGTTATTAAAATTCAAGTAAGCAATTTAAATGTTTTATACAAAACACAATATCAATGTAATAATTAATAATAACTAAGGATATCAAATGAATATTGGAATATTTTCAAGTGTCGTTTGTCAGAGGAGTTGCCATGAAGGAATTGCACCTTAAAATGCTTTGAAGGAATTTAAGCATAGTTCAAAGGAGTTCTTAGTTGCTCTAAAGAAGTGTGGTTTCAGGGGGAATGATGTTTCAAGGAACAAAAGTTAACCGCAACTTACTTTCCCTTGACATTAATGAAAGCATTTTATATAGCTTTCTGGGTAATGAAATTGCAAATTAAGAATGACAAAGCCACCGTAATTCCTTGAAGGCGTCACACAATTAGGCATATACAAAACAAACACGTTACAATGTAATTCAATGAAGAATATCATGAACAGGATAGAGATGCCACCATTCATTCACGCTACCACATAAACGGGTTTCCATTAAATTGACTAAGATCCTCCAAGAAGACAATCAAACTGAGAAAACAAACATAAACCATCTAACAGTACAAGCTACAATTAAGTTAAGTCCATCAACTAAATGAGACTAGATTTGGAGGTCATGCCATGTGAAAGACACAAATTAACCCAACTATATCGCAATTCCAGACAATGCCAATTCCGGACAATGCCGCGGGTATGGTAACTCAATAAAAGGCAGACAAACAAATTCAATAAAGCCATAAAGAAAACATTCACTGTCCAGTAGATGGTATGGATGTAATTTGATCGTACAATTCATGTCGACTTCGTGCTGTTACACATCTCGTCTGACTTCAGGATGCTTGCCAAAACTGTCATATTTAAGACTAATAAATGACTAAATGGAACACAAAAGTAATAACAGAATAAATGCCGTCGATAAAACATTGATTCTGCATTAATCATAATTTGATCAAGACAAATTGATATTTGATAACCACAAACCAATACAATATATCTACAAACAATATATTATTACACTGGACTTTTGATGCAACAATGTCAAATCTGTTATCTGTAGACAGACCAATAAGAAATAGTCTCATAATCCCTTGAAAGACGATGCTAAAGGTCCCAGCAAGGCAAAACTTTGGCCACTGTACTTGATTTATTTTGACCTGTAAGGGTCTATATTTAGATTGGAATATTCCATTTTTTGATCTTATTTTTTGACAAAATATGAGAAAATCGGTGACTAATGCTGTCATACAGATGTACTCAACAACACCAACAGCAATAATAATGACGTTACAACGCACAATCGTTCGTGATTCAACATCAATTCCGGCCTGTCTGCAAAATAAGCGCATGTACACAATAGCGTCTGTTTGAATTTTTCCCCATTTTTTTCAAAACCGAGTCCATTGCACAACCAGGCTAACAGAATTCAATATGCCCGGCGTTTATACGCTGTGCAATAAAAAAATAATTATCTGTCAACCTACTCATCTACCTAACTGGGTTATGCCAAACAAACATTGTTTTATGGATGACCCAAGTTCAACAATTCATTATGCATCTCATTGAATAATTTATAAGAATATACATCAAAGAATGCAAATTAAATAGTATTCAAAACATGCTGAATTCCAATAAATAAACTCATTTCCACTAATTAATACTTTGTCATTTATGTAAAGCCTGATTTTGAAACTTAAGCCAATGCTCTTGTGATTTAATGAATATTTATTTTTTCAATTATTGTCAATTAATCATATATGATGTAGATCTACTGCTACATAAAATGATGTATGAGCATATTACATAAGAAATTTGAGCTGTGCCACGACAAAATCTGAATTAATGACCAAAAAGTCCATTGTCAGGTTTTTACATTTTCTAAGTTATGATGTTTCAACTTTCATTGAATACCAAAAGTAATAAAATCAGATGTCTACTTTTCTTTTTATAGCAATTCCAAAATTAAGAACAAGATGCAATTGTGAACTACAAAATGATGATGTTGCGTCAGATTGTACATAATTCTCCAAAAAATCTTCTGCTCTTCAAATGGAAAAAAAAACATTTTTTTTTGCAATATTTATAAATATTTCCTCATTCGTTGAATTCGATAAATCATTTGCGACGCAATTCCACTTGTACAAGACCTGGAGAAATTCAAACCTGCAAAGGTATGGGGTAAGTGATTTGAAGTCAGCGACCTTAACCACACGACCACAGAGGCTCCCAACATGTTAATCAACATCTTATATCACACACAGAAACTTGCTTTACATAGAAATATAAACAAACAAACTGAATAATTTTGTAGCATTTACAAATATTTTGCTTCATATGCATCAAATTTTAAATTGTTATTTGTTTCCTAGGTAAAAAGATCCGCCTATAGGAAAACATTTATTATTGATTTATTTGATAAACAAATTGCACACTATAGAATCAACATAATATTCCTCATGGCATATACCACATGTTGTAATTTCAAACCTTCTATCTAGTGTTCATATTAATAATACATTAGTGTTTACAATTATTCTAAAACTGTTCCGGCTTCAAATGAGAATACGGCAGATGTAAAGTATTTCTGAAACTTTGATGCCAACATCAATAGAAGTTTTTTGACTCATAAAAGAAAGAAACAATTAGATTGCAAACATTTTATTTCCCCAACAATCTAAAATTGTCAGAGATTGCAGTGTTAACATCACAATGTACAATCATGGTCTCTATGCAATACATGTTATTTAAAAAAAAAACAACCCAAAAGTAAACCAAATAGGATAACAAAGCCAGGAACGACAGAGAAGTCCATTTACAACTTAATTATTACTGTTTTACATTTTAAGATTCTTAAAACATAGTAAGATCAAATGGAAATGATTTTACTACCTTGTTAACAGCCAGCGAACAATAAATGGAGAAGATCAGAGGAGATACAACAGACAAACGCTACAAGCAACAAACATTTGAAAGAACAAAGTTGGAATGGAAATAAATTCAAAATAACAGAAATCCGATAACTTCTATCGATACAAATTACCCCGCAGTGTATAAGATCAAAAGGAAGACCAAACATAACACAGTGATTTTTTTTGTTAATTTTACTGTCTAATATAGGCTGTTTCCTGTTATCAAAAAGTGTCAATTTTTCCAAAAAAATAATTAATTTTTCCCAATTCTTTGTTCATTTTTCCCCCTCTGACTGAATTTCTTTTTATTAAGTCAGATTTTTGTGTATTTAACCTTTTTAAAGAGTCTTTGCTATTACATAGCCTCATATATACAACAAACACCAGCCACAGTTGAAGAGTTATTTATAAACGAAACAACCATTACCTTATTGTCCCAATTGAAAAGACACAAGCAGTAAAATTACTTTAAAAAAATCACTGGAACAACATACAGTTGAAAGAACAAGGCTTGGATGAAAATACAATGATATCCAAAATAACTATGATCCCTAAGATGCATAACAGGCCCTTGCAGGAAGCCATTAACTATTGTTAATAGAAAAAAAAACACTATTTAGCATACATGGAAGTTACCTGCTATAACACAGGTTTTTATCAGCTGTTTTGATAACAAATTACATTCCACAATGTCTGAGTTTACCATGCGAACATTTCCAATTTGAAGGGTAAGGGTCATCTTCCCAAAATAAACCCAGTAAGAGTACTAACTTAGTACCATAGACATACCCAGTATTCTTACTGACTGTAAAGGCTGTAAACCCGTGTATGGTTATTAAATGTATTTATGTTTTGGGTGTATTTTCAAATTCCCCTTTCCCCATGCGCAAATCTTTCAATTGATATAATATTCATGCTATTTTCTCCTCCCCCATTTTGGCCTATTACTTCCAGCTTTCTTGGCTTGTTCTGTACTGTATTACATCCATTAAATTTCCCTACCCCCCTGTTTGGCCTCCTTAATTCTCCTTAGTTATCCTTTATGGTTGGCCAGGCCATTCCTTGCACTCCTGTTCCCATGCATACATGCTCTTGCACCTCGAATATCCCTGTGCCAGATGTTTTGTGGACTGTTGTTTTCCCCGGGGTTCTGTGTGGGGAGACATTGTCTTGTGTTAGTGCAAACTCCACGCAGAGGTTATCTTCCCTTGCAGTACAGCAATAACCACTGCCATCACAAAGTCACGTGATGATGGTTGGTTCAACAAAATGGCGGATCCGAAGAAGAAACTCACGTGATGATGGTTGGTTATTTTTAATATTTTTTAAATATTTTTTTTTAATTTTTCATACCACCAAACATCTTGTATGTTTGAAATTACAATACATAGATATAAAATTGTCAACTAAAATTAAATAAATGAAAAATATAGTTTGTCAAAAATATGACGAAAAGTTTGTGATGGCAGAGATCTCCGATAACTATAAGGGGAGATCGCTGCGTAGGAGATTGGTGTTAGTGGTGTTCCCCGAGGCAACTTAACCTCTTATATCAATGACGTCTGAGATGAAATGATTATTGGGCAGTTTATGATCTCAGCTTCAGTGAACTTAAGTGAGCTGAGTAATTTTATCCTCCTTCATGGAACCGTTCTAACCAATACGATGCTAACAGTTGGACAATCTATCTAGATGATAAAATGATTCAATTTATGTGAGCTCTGCATCAGTTAACGTCTCCCCATGCAAATATCTTGCACATAAAGTAATCTCATTTTAAGATGACACCAGTAGACTGTGTTATTTACATTGTTATTGATAGATATAATCACCTCTGGAGTGAATATCTGTTCTCAAACAAAATTATGGTTTAAACTTAACCAATTATGGTTGGAAACCAATTTAAGCAGAGCATTGCCAACAACAACGGCTTTTGTTTTGGAATTTTGGATCATTGATAATCCCAAGAACCAATCAAAGCGCTGAAAGCAATTAAGTTGTTCTGTATTAAACACTTGCAGATTCACAGGAAGTATGAATTATTATTGTCCATTGTTGAACGGCTAAACAGTATTGAGTGTGTTATGCAGATTATGCTCAGATGTTGAACTATTTTTTAACCGATTCACATATCTGTTATTCTTAAGCCTTTTCTGGAAAAAGGGGTCATCATATTAAGGTGATGCAACTGTCGAAAATTGCCATAGAACTTGTTGGCCTACCAAACAACTAAAAACTTGTACATTTTGTCAAGAATTTGTAACATTAATTTTTTTTTTTATTTATTTTAAAGGTTAGAGTGAAAAGCATTGGATGTTTTAATTGGATTAAATCAACTCTCGACTATTTTTTCTACTTGTGTTGACATCATTGTTAACATCAATGGAAGTTTACTCCTAATTACTGAAATGATAAGCGGAAAAAAAACAATTAGGGTTATCAATCATGGCTTGACAGAACTCATCATCTTGGGGGTACCAGAAAGTATACTTTGTTATCATAGATAACTGCCAATCACCAGATAATCGCTGATCTAAATAGATGGCACCAAGGACATGAACTCTAAACAAGCAAGAAATAGGTAGTCCCAAATGGATTTCAACTCCCATGTAAAAAACATAATCAAGTCTCTTCAATAATCCTGTCAATTCATAGTGACATTGTTAGCAAGAAGCAAGAAAGTACGTGACATTTTGAGAGAAATGTTAGAAAACAGCAGAATTCTTAAATTTCCCATACATTACACACAAAAAACCAAGACAAATTGGACTAACTTTAAAAGTAAATAGTTCTGGATGTAAATCTCATAAATAATAATGAATAAATGAAAACATACAGATAGTATTTAACAGTGGAGTTTTAAAGAGCAGAAAATGTCTTATCTTACAGTAAGTTTCGGTGGGCATGGCAACCAAAATAATTCATGTTGAAAAACACACCTATGATGATTTCAAGCAGGGTCAAAAGGCATAGAACAGATCGTAACAGCAACATAATTTGCGTGGAATTCATCAGTCAACATTTCCTTATAATATTTTGAAGGTACAAACTCAATCAAAAACAACACAGTGAAAGGACACTTTTGAGCCCAAATCTGAAACACATCTTTAAGGCTTGACGATGCCTTGGTTACTATTATTAGCATTTCTTTTTATAGAGTAGTACAGTAATTCTCGAACATCATTCATCATTTTTGCATAATTATGATGTGCAGGTAAAATTCTAATGACAAGAAAAGCAATCAAGATGGGACATTGTGGTACATGTACACATTTAGCATGCACAACATGGTCAACAAACCCTTGCATTTCCAAAGCTGAACTAAAATCTCATATTTGTTTGGTTTTAAAGCATACCACTGCTATGATTATGTTTCAAAAACATATTTTGCAAGAACTCTCAATCTTAAGGCTAAAAAGCAATAATTATAGCATGTTTTCTTTAACCAAGGGAAGACTAAATGACAATAAGGACACATTTCTGATATCTTCTAGGAGTCAAGAAGGTCATTAATTTTTGTAAAACGAATAGATTCATTGCCTGATATAATTGCACCATTACACTGTGACATCAATAACACATGGACTATTTACTGTTTTCTTAATGTCATGTCAATATGTCTGCATTGGAAGAGATGAGCAATGTGTTGTCACATTTAGGTTTAACATCGCCTTTGTGTTTCAATCAATAGATAGTTACCACATCTATAATATTTACCTCCCTTGTTCTGAATAGTCAGCCATTTTGACAGGCAACACTGATAAGCCCTTATAAGTATAATTCCAAAATGAGATAATTGAGAAAATACAAGAGAAATTGTATGCAACAACCACGTTTTCTTTAACTTACTGAGCCAACTGCCCACAGGAGCATAATGAATAAGTTATTATTTTTCTATCTGATCGGTTTATCATTATTTACATTATATTTTCTATAAACTTTGAGGAAATTTGCCTATCATTATGGCCAACAATTCAGCAAAAGGGAGGCAAATATTGTAAATGTGGGAACTCTCTATTGTTTCATGTTTCGAACAGGGATTTTTCATTATCCGTTGTTAAGCAACTAACCCGAAGTATTTCCTTCCATTCTGTTCTCTAATAATTCATGTAAGAAAAAGTCATTTATTGATAAAATATCACTTATTTTTACTTATAAGATAATAAAATGGCCTAACAAAGGCAATGGCTGAGATCAATCTAAATGTTTGTAAAAGGTGCCCCTACCTTCATTTTTTGGGAGATGGTACACTTGCAATTTGTAAAATTTTCAGACCATAAGACCATGATCCAGTTCCCCCCCCGCTGCCATTTTTTTTAGAATCATAGATCAGAAATCAGTTTTAAGTCACCAAAGGGCTATAACTCTAAATAGGTGGATTGTAACTGATATCAAACTTGACTTGTACATTTAATATGAATTGATTCCATCAGTACTGTCATGTGTTATTACTTGGAAACCAACAGTGATAACAAGTTATGCTCCTGAGTGATTCCCATTCTTTGAATGTCTGGGGCATAACAATAGCAAATTCAATCATTCGGGTTATAAATTCAGCCTGTCAACTAGGGTACCAATATACTTACAGCTATTATAAGGATGAACTGAAAAATTAATTGAATGAGTCTGACAAATAAAACAAATAGAAACTAATAACAACATAAATCAGTAAAATAGGTTATAGAGAACAACAAACTAAAGGTACGCAAGTTCATAACCTACAATTATTCCATTGCAAACCACTCGCAATATTGTATTATCAATATAACCACTGACGGTAAAACATTACCATGTCAATCAAGGAATAATGTAATGGTACATTGTGTTGCATGTGATGCTGATCATTATTGAGATAATAGGCATGATTCACATACAATGTACAGAACAATTTAAATTATTAGTTACCAAGGGGAGGACCATCAGTTAAGTAACAAGTTGTTTCCTTTTCACCAGTTATAAACAAGGGCTGTTATAAAACACGTACAATCTACAGGCCCCCTGGTTCTGATAAAAAACAATTAGAGAAGATATATTTTACATTCTAATGACCTTGACATCTAACTAGGACAAAAGCCAACCATCATATGTAATTTGGTACATGCAGACCCCGGCTTTCTTCAGATATTGACTTGAATGAGAATTGACCTGCATAAACTCACAATCATATACTGGTATGAAGCATTCAATCCAATGCCATGTATTTGAGTGACACATACACAACTGTATAACGGCAGCTTAATGAAATCAAACAGGCAATGCCACATACAGAAGGCACAGACACAACGACAAATGATCTTAATGACTCAAGTTCATCTTTTGCAAAAGGAAACTTTTTCGTGCAGACTGCTAAGCTGGCTAGCATAAAGTGACATTTCTATTATCTTAAAAGTCTTCAGATTAATATAAAAACTACGATTCCTGAACTAACGAAACATGACAAATAATCTTTATTAGACAATCTTTGGAATAAGAGATTACTGTTTCCGATGCAAATTTTGTTTTGATGAATGACCTGGGGAAAGGAACTCTGGTTTCGATTTGTAAGCAAAATATTCTTTCAAGTTAAACAACCTGTAACTTTCAGCTGTGATGAAAAAAAAATTCACCAATTCAGAAAAAAGAATGCCCACTAAAATGGTATGAATTGGAATGTCACAGGCATGGGAAATTAGCAAGACTTTCATAGCCTGAACCATGATCACACTTTTAACAACAAGGCAACAACATCATGTTCATGACCTGTCAAACACATGACATTAAACATAAATACGATGGAGATGGATTATACTATAACGATTTCAAAATCACATCATGGAAAATATCGTCACGTCTAACATAAAGAAATTATTTAACACCAACGCTATCACTTTGGTATTCCACAGTCATTCCAATGTTAGTGTTTCACATGATTCCAATCAAAGTTGATAACTCTTTGTATATGTGCTGGTAATTTAAGACAATTCAGATTAGGTTGTTACAAGGAATGCCACATACTGAAGACAATGCCTCTCCGCACACAGACCCCCAGGAAACAACAGTTCACAAAATAGCAGACACTGATGAGGTGCCAGGGTGAATATGTATTGGAATAGGAGGGTAAGGAATAGTCTGGCTGGCTGAACAACTTAAAGTAGAATTTAGGGGGAAAAATCAGAACTACATCTCGAAATCAATGTTGCTTTCATTTTGGGTAAGGGGACGTAAGATTTTAGTATGGGCCTCATTTTATTTAAAACTGTTTCAATAAGCTCACAGGTTCAGGAAGCAACTTCACAGGAACATTATATATTTATATTGCCTTAATTGATAACAACCACAAAACAAGATATTGGAAGAATCAGGAAAGGCAAATTTTTTTTTAATATAGTTGAAATAAAAAGCTTGCGGAAAACAAATATTCAAAATAAATATTCAGACAGACGACAATAGGCCATTGCAGCAATCCATTAGTTTAGACGAATACAACTAGCGCACACTGTTTTACATACACTGAATATCGGAACTGGTGTGAAACTGCTGAACTACAATCAACAAACAACATTAATACCACAAACACATCAATGACGACCGAGATGAGACAATTATTGAGGACTGTTATGATCTTGGTTACACGGGAATTGTTCAAATAATTGCATTGTTGTTCACAGACCAATACATTTCTAACAGTAGGACAATTTATCTATATCATAAAATGATTCAAATCACATCTATTCCATTACTTAATGTCTCCCCATGCAAATATCTAAAAGTGGAAACCAGTACGTAAATGCCAACGCATAACTAACAAGGATACGTGTCAATAAACTTGGACTATAATCATCATATTCCAGACTTGTATTTACATAATCGTATCTGAATATTGTCACCTCTAAACGCAATCATGTTGAAAAACCATCTGTAAACAACAAACAACAGCCTATCTTTATAAAACTTTTGGATAACGATATTTTTGTAAAACAACTGTTGAACGCTTGGCCATCCTTCAATGAACAATTTCTTCAGTAACTTCTTACACTGTAAATATCATCCAGACAGAACAATTGGGAACTTATATTTCAAATAAAGCGAATATTCACAACTCTCCAAACAAATCATTTGACCGACATTGTGTTATGACATTCACCTCAGCAAATGAAAACTATATGATATTGTATTGCAGTGAATTAGCACATCGTCACAGTGGACAATGAGACAAGAACAATGAAAGCTTGTAAAATATGGCAGGACGAGAACATTTCCTAAACATGTTCCAACATAAAAATGGGACTTGCAGTAGTTTATCACATTATTCATAACTGTAACACTAGCAGACTGTAACATTATAGTTAATCACATTATTCAAAACCGTATTAACTACCAAAACACAGTGGCAGAATCAAATATCGTGACAACATTTTAATTTCATAAAACATGGTCTTTTAATAAAAACAGGATGATTACTGCAACAGATTGTATGACAAATTCATTCTGACACAATGTTTCCATTATGGTAATAATTCGTTCATCAAGGTTCACCATGCGATAAATTTCAATCACATTTGAAAACAAATTACTCCGACCGTAAAAGCAACATAATTTGCATGGAATACATCAGTCAACATTTCCTGATAATATTTTAAAGGCTTGCGATGCCTACGAGACTATAATTAGCTTTTTTTGTTGATAAGCGTAACACAGTATTTCTCAAATTTGTACAATTCTGATCACAAGAAAAGCAATCAAGATTGGAAACACATTTCGCACCACATGGTCAACAATCCCTTACATTTCCAAAGCTGCACTAAAATCTCAGATTTGTTTCGCATACCATTGCAATGGTAATGTTTAGAAAACATATTTTGTAATCCCTCTCAATCTTAAGGCTCAAAAGCAATAATTATAGCATGTTTTCCTTAGCCAAGAGAAGACAAAATGACAATAAGAACAAATTTCTGATATCTTCTAGGAACCAAGAAGGTCATTTACTCTTGTAAAACAAGGAGATTCATTGCCTGATATAATTGGACAACATTGCATCATTACACTGAACTGTGACATCAATAATACATGGAATGTTACTTTATTTACTGTTTTCTTAATGTCATGTCTAGACACCTGCACTGGATTAGGTGAGCAATGTGTAGCCACATTTTGGTTTGCTTAAATAGCTTTTGTTAATCAGTGTTATCTAATTTGTCACATTTAAAACAGAGATATTTCATAATCCATTGCTAAACAATAAACCCCGGCTATTCTGTCATTTATTGAGAAAATATCACATTTTTACTTATTGCCTAGTAATAGTGTGTCCCAACAAAGGCAATAACAAAGATCAACATCTAATATTTGTTAATGGTGCCCCTACCTTCAATTCTTGGAGATGGTACACATATCATTTTCTAACATTTTCACATACGAAAACTAGATGTGTCCCTTCTAAGACACTGATGCCCTCGCTTTCAAGGGCTATTGATTGGAAATCATTTTTAAGTCGACAAAGGGCTATAACTCTATAATAGGTGGATTGTAACTGTAATCACACTTGACCTGTACTTTTATATGAATTGATTCCTTCATTCCTTTCACGCATTATAAATTAGAAACCCAATTGATTCGCATGGACGAACAGGGATAACACATTATGCTCCTTTGCCATTCTTGAATGTCAGTGGAATTAAACCAGCAAATTCAAATCAATTAGATTCAAATTCAGCCTGTCCACTGGGTTACCATATACAAACAGCTGTTATAAGGATGGCCTGAAACAATCAACTGAATGAGATTGTCAAATAAAACAAATAGAAACTTAATATCATTATAATTCAGTAAAATGAGTTACAGAGAACACAGGCTGTCAAGCGAACTTCTACCAAAAAGTAAGAGAAAACTAGGAAAAATAAGGAATAAAGTAGCCTTTGTGCAGAACTTTGAATTACTCACAGCCATTAATTGCTAAATAGAATACATCTCGATGAGACTGCATAGACAGGTCTTTTGACTCTTATACATTTTTCACCTTGGCATGATCATTAAGTAAGCAGCCACAGGCCCACAGTCTGCACCCCCAGGCTGTACAGTCTCATCAAGATGATTCCCGTCTTCTATGCACTCCCAATTGAAAAGATCCTACACATTTACTACCATTTTCTAACTAGTAATAATTATAAGGTCTCTGTGAAATACACAATTTGAAACCCAAAAGTAAGACATTTCAGGAATTTTGGACCAAAAAGTAGGAAGAAATTAAAAAATAAGGAACAAGTAGGAAAAATAAGAACCGCTTGACAGCCTGAGAACAACAAGCTAAAGGTTAGAAAGTTCATAACCTACAACCATGATCCTTTCGGATTAAGCATCAGATACAAACAACTCTATCAAACTAAGTCAGGGTCAATGTATGTATGACAATGCAATATATAAATCAACAACTGATTGCCATCGGATGTACCCAATACTTCCAACGTTCTATTATCTATTACCATTAAATGTTCAATAAGAAAAGGAAAATAATGCACTTAGTTGCTACTCTCAAAGTACTTTTATCCATCCAAACATCATTATTTTCCTACCATTGTTTGTTTGCAAACCACTCGCCACATTATATCTTCAATCAAGCCATTGACGATAAAACATTACCGTGTCAATAAATGAAAATTGTAATGGTACATAGTGTTATGCGTTCAACTGAAGATAATAGACAAGATTCACATACAATGAACAGAACAATTTAAGTAAAGTTACCAAGAGGAGTACCATCACGTGATCCTCGTGCTAAAAGTTGAAAATCGTACTCACCGTCACGCATGGTCAACCATGACGATAAAGAGTACTATGTATAATACTAGAATGCCAAACTTTAAGTCGGCATATAAAACCGTTTTCTTAAATTAGTGTTCTATAACATGGACGTTTAGAAATTTTGTTCAGTGTAGTCATCCTGACTAGACGCCTTAGTAAACTTAACATTCTACCTAGTCAAATACAGAATGACTGAAAAAAATATTTTCACATTCACACAAAAGAAAAAAAAGCATGTTCGGTGTGTGTGCGTGTTCAGTTGCATCGGTACTGTCATCATACATGCAAATGCACAATGTGTTTTAATGGATAACGACAGTATGTCTTCGACACATTTTTAGTCGATTACTACGCGTGAGGCGTATTCGACTCAATTGTAGTCAGGAAATAAGCGAAACAACTACCTTTACATGTAAGTTTTGTCATTTGATGCTATTTATGGTGTATGTATATTATTCTTTTTATAATCCCTTGATGATATTGAAAGCACTAATTAAAATGATCTTAATGACTCCAGTTCATCTTTTGCAGAAGGAAACTGCTTTATGCAGACCGCTAAGCTGGCTACCATAAATTGACATTTCTATTATCTCAACAGTGTTCAGACTAATATAAAAACTACAACTCCTGAACTAACGACACATGACAAATGATCTTTATTAGACAATCTCTAGAATAAAAGATTACTGTTTCCGATGCAATTTTTGTTTTGATGAATGACCTGGCTTAAATGGTAGCTTAAAGAAATCAAACTGGCAATGCCACATACAGAGTGCACAGACACACCGACAAATGATCTTAATGACTCCAGTTCATCTTATGCAGAAGGAAACTGCTTCGTGCAGACTGCTAAGCTGGCTACCATAAATTGACATTTCTATTATCTCAACAGTGTTCAGACTAATATAAAAACTACAACTCCTGAACTAACGACACATGACAAATGATCTTTATTAGACAATCTCTGGAATAAAAGATTACTGTTTCCGATGCAACTTTTGTTTTGATGAATGACCTGGCTTAAATATGAATCAAATAATGGAGAAGGTATTCTGGTATCGATTTGTCAGCAAGATGTTCTTTCAACTTAAACAACCTGTAATTTTTTGCTTTGGTGACAAAAAATAACAAATCACCAATTCAAAAAAAGAATGCCCACTAAAATGGTATGAATTGGAATGACACAGGCATGGGAAATAAGCAAAACTTTCATAGCCTGAACCATGATCACGCTTTTAACAACAAGGCAACAACATGTTCATGACCTGTCAAACACAAAAATACAATGGAAATGGATTATAATATAAAGATTTCAAAATCACATCATGGAAACTATTTAACACCAACAATATCATGAACAGTGTATTGTGGAATGCCAAGAACAATATTACTTATGTACATGTTATTTACAAGTAGATACAAACAAGCAAAAACACTGGTTAGTCCAAAGCTATTCAAAACTTGGCGCTTCACATGCATCAAATCAAATTTGACAACTCTTTGTATATGCTTGTTCATCAAGATAAAGATAACAAGACGATTAAGTTGCTACAGGGAATGCCACGTACTGAAGACAATGCCTCCCCACACAGACCTCCAGGAAACAACAGTTCACAAAATATCAGACACCGAGGAGGTGCAAGAGTAAATGCTGAGGAGGTGCAAGGGTAAACGCTGAGGAGATGCAAGGGTAAACGCTGAGGCGGTGCAATGGTAAACGCAGAGGAGGTGCAAAGGTAAACGCTGAGGAGGTGCAAGGGTAAACGCTGAGGAGGTGCAAGGGTAAACACTGAGGAGGTGCCAGGGTAAATATGTATTGGAATAAGAGGGTAAGGAATGGTCTTGCTGAAAATAAAGGATAACTAAGTAGAATTTAGGGGAAAACACGGGAAAACATTAAACGGACGGAATACGTCACGTATCAAGTCCAGAAAGTCAGTTATAATAATCATAACACTGTCATTTGCACTGAAAGAGGACATTGCATACTACAGAGAGCAAGTGGGAAATGGAACACTCAACGAATAATGTCCCACAATGACAGCAATGAATTGACTGAAATTCAATACCATTCAAATGCAGTTTAGATTAATAACGCGTGAAAGTGTTTATAATTTTGTTCCAAAATGTTGTTGCTTCAAATGACAAGCCCCTGGATCTAATAAAGTATTTCTGTAACTTTAATATCAATGGGAGTTTTATGACTCATAAAATAGAGAAACAATCAGATGGAAACAATTTTATTATACCAAACAAGTTAAAAGTGTCAGATAATGCATCATAAACAACAACACCAACAATTTGATTCTCTTTAGATACGCATAAACATAATCTTTTTTAGAAAAGCATCCGTCAAAATGCAAACAAATGGCAGAAAAAAGTGAAGAACAGAAGCAAATTGGAGACCACAGAGTCAACATTAAAGGTACCTTTGCATTCATATAAAAATATCAATACAATATCAATTAACAAAATCAGTCTGCGCCTCCAGTAAATTTATAATAACTTCACTTTTCTAAGACACAAACAGCTGTGTAATACATCTGCAATTTGTATTATTAGTTTGCTTTGACGGAGAACAAATGATTTACTACACTTCTTTTAAAGTCAGAACTACATCTCGAAATCAATTTTTGCTTTCATTTTTGTAATAAAATATTTTGGAAAAGGGCACGTAAGATTTTATTATGGGCCTCATTTTATTTACAACTGTTGCAATAAGCTCACAGGTACAGAAAGCAACTTCACAGGAACATTTATATTTATATTGCCTTAATTGATTACAACCACAAAACAAGATATTGGAAGAACCAGGAAAGGCAAAATAGAAAATTAATACAGCTCACATAAAAAGCTTGCGGGAAAAGATATATTCAAACTAAATATTCACACAGATGAGAATAGGCCATTGCAGCAATCCATTAGTTTAGATGAATACAACTAGCGCGCACTGTTTTACATACACCAATCTTTGGAACTGGTGTGAAACTGCTGAACTGCAATCAACGAACAATATTAATACCACAAACACATCAACGACGACTGAGATGAGACAATTATTGCAGACTTTTATGATCTCTTGTTACACGGGAATTGTCCAAATAATTGCATTGTTGTTCACAGAACCTCCTACATCAACACATGTCTAACAGTTGGACAATTTATCTATATCATAAAATGATTCAAATCACATCTATTCCATTACTTAATGTCTCTCCATGCAAATATCTAAAAGTGGAAACCACTATGTAAATGCCAACACATAACTAATAATAAACTCAATAAACTCAAAATGTAACAATAATCACGCTGAAAAAACATATTGAAAATAACAAACAACAGCCTATCTTTATAGTACTTTTGGATCAAAATAAAAATATGTTCTTGTAAAACGACTTTTGTATGCTAGGCCATCCTTCAATGTACACTTTATTCAGAATCTTCTTTCTCTGTGAAATTCATCCGGCCCGCACAATTGTGAAATTCACTTTTAAAATATAGCGAACATTCACAACTCTCCCTACAAAATGTCTGACATACATTGTGTAATGAAATGGTCACCTCAGCAAATGAAATCTGGTTGATATTGTAATGCAGTGAATCAGCACAGGGAGACAAGAACAGTGAAAGCTTGTAAAATTTGACAACAAGAGAACATTTCCTAAGCATGTTCCTACATAAAAATGAGACTTTTTTCTTAAAGGACACGATCAGTTGACAAGGTCAAGTGTATCAATGCATGCCTATTCATGTACTCGATCAATCAGAAAGTATATAGTAACTAATGAACACGAAATGCTAGCCAATACCATAGCACCAGGAACCATCAACAATTACAAAGGGAACAAAGACAAAACGGAATTCTTAACACATAACAATAGAATCTGTATCAGTATTGCCTATGAATGATAACTTCTGATTGGTCATCTCACAGAATTTATTTAATGGTATTATACAACAGCTTTTGTCAGCGAGATTAAATTGTTCCAGGGAAACTACATGAAAAAGACAATGCCTCCCCACACAGACCCCCAAGAAAACAACAGCCTACAAAACATCAAGCACTGAGGAGGTGCACAGGTTCACATGTACGGGAATGTGGGTGCAAGAGTTAACAAATATGGGAATGGGAACGCAAGGAATGGTCTGCCCGATCATAAAGAACAAAAAAGACAAAAATGGGCAGAACAAGGGGGAAAACTTATTTAATGAGTGGAATATATCACGGAAAAAGTCAAGAAAGTCAGTAATATTGAACAGAAAAGGGAGAAAGAACATGGAGTGAAAGAACTGCACAATCGGAAAGGGGAACTTAACAATTATCTATAAGATTGACAGAAATAATAACTATACAGCAATTTACAGTCAGTGAAATTACTGGGGCTTCAAATCGGTGCAAATAGTTTTCAGCTCTAAATAAATAAAACCAGGAGCCTAGTAATTCAAATGCATTGACAATCCAAAGAGAAAAGTAGAATCATATCAAGTTAAAACAAAATCAAAGTGACAGATGAAGTCAGTAGAAAACAATACAAAACATGCTGAGAGAAATCTTAGAAACCAGCAGAATCCTGGAATTCATGTATGTTATAAAAACAAAACAACAACTTTTAAAGAAAATACATCACATGTTCATCTTATAAATAATAGATAAATGCTAATAGAGAATTTACTGATTAAGTTGTAATGAAATACAAATTAAGGAATGCTTTAGTTGCTTTTAAATTTATTACGTTAAAAAAATCAGAAGGGACAGGCAAGGAGACACTGACTGACCAGATCTTATCTACCTTTACTGTAATTCCTTTCCATAAAACAACTGGTGTTGCATGCAACCTATTATTTTGAATTATACTGAAAAAAGTAAGGATGCCTTGGAGACAGATACGATACAAAGGGCAAAGTTTTTTAGCAACCCCAATACAAGTAGTAGACATTAGAATATACATGTGAAAGTTATGGGTAAACAATGAATGATGAAAAGGTCAAGCTGGATATGCTTTAATCAAAACAATTGGTTCCCGTTTTCAAAATGCAAAACAGACAGAAAGCCGGTAATAAGGTCAAAAACGTACACATTGACCTAATTACTACGCGAAAAGTAGTTCCAAAGTTTACCGACCTTGTTTAGGACAGGGGTTGCTTGCTATAGAATGTGGTTTCTTCTTTAAAATGATTTGATGAGCGTTTTATTGGTGTATGAATAACAATTGTTTAATGCATCGATGTCAATTTACCTTTATGGAATAATGGAACATCAATGTTTCGACAGCTTGTAGTCGGTGGTTTCCTTATGATTTGTTTACTCACTCATTAGTTAGAATGATAGTATTGGCAAGAATCCTGTATAAAGGCGTATCAAAAGAATAATGCTCTCTGTAAGAACGCAGCCAATTTCTTCATGCAAGCAATACTGCAATCATTACTTCTTTTAGCACAACTAATATTTCGTGCAAACACATTTTTTCTTGAGAAACAACTGTCATGTGAGCGTGATCATTGATTAGTGATCATCTGACATGAGCGCTCATTCATATTTGACTTTTTTTAAATATCTGTTCTCTGTTCTCTTCTATGTATATTAAGTATTAAATGACATATTCAGCGCATTGAATATTTTTAATTATCCTGTTTAGAAGGTAATTAATTGTTTCATAAATGGGTACAGTATGTGTTGTTACAAACAGTTGCACCTTTATCTACAGACTTATTAGTGAAAATCGAATATCGATTAAGTCTGGATAAATTAATTATTTAGTATAAAACAAAATTAACCATGACTACACTTACACATTAACTACAGTTGCTAACTTTTGTTTAAACATTTTTATTATGAATCTTCAACCCAATACAGGCGAAAGATGGAGAATCTTTGACAACATGTACTTATTATTGAGCGTATCTAAATTAATAACGCTCGCACGTAAGCCCTAACATATGGTGAAAATGTCCTTTATTTTGAGGTGATCTTATTACTGAGGTGGTCTTTAGGTGAGGTCTTAATGTAATTAGGCATCATTTTGAAGTAAAAAAATGATTATTTTTCCTCAATGTAACAGAATGGGAAAATGTCAAAGTCATGATGTCATCATTATCGTCTTTCCTGTGGGCTTCTTTGTAAGATTGACACTGATCAGAGAACAGTGCTGTGAAGTTGGGAAACTTTACTACAAAAGTAGATCACTTAAAATTGTTGTGAAAACAACGAAAAAACCTCTCTGACCTAGGACAGGTTAAATACTAAACAGATATAGAGAATTGAAAAGGGATTTGAAGAATGGACCAGTTCTATGGAAGATATGCGGCATGCAAATCCTGGAAGCCCACGATCAGCGAGGACTGTAGAAAATATTGAACAGGTGAAAGGTGTCAAAGACGAAACACCACAATGGTCAGTAAGAAGAATACTGGTGGATATTTCTAACTCTACTAGTGCTACAAATGTCTTCAGAATGTTGAAATACGATTTGAAACGTATGCCTTATAAGATTTCCATTATGCAGCATTTGAAGTAAACTGATAACGCAAGTCGGCTGTCAGTTGCAAGATGGATGATAAGGTATTGTGTACTAGTGTTTTTGCAGCAACAAAAAAAACATACTAGGTCAAGTCAAGAAACTGCACATGAGGAAAGGGGAACTTAACATACATAGAACTACATGTATTAACCACAGCGATATTCAGATTTGTGTAACACTCGTTTGGCAGGCACCATATAATCAAGATATCTATCCATTTACAAAGATGTATACTTTCATGTCTTCTTGTGCATTTGGATGCAACTGTGTACTTTGTATATGAAACTGTGTACTTTGTATATGAAACTGTGTACTTTGTATATGAAACTGTGTACTTTGTATATGAAACTGTGTACTTTGTATATGAAACTGTGTACTTTGTATATGACATTCTTGCTCGACTCCTCCATTCATTTTTGACCAACATCTCAGCATTGTGTTAGCAATGTAACTATCAAATTGCTACTTTAAAGGTTTCCAATGCACTTTATGTACTTCATCCAAGTCCTCGGGCTAAAACACATTTATAGAGTTTTTTGCCTTTACCCAGGAAATAAATACAACCACAAATGTCTGCTATTATCCCAGGGACAATAAGAATGTCATTAATTCTTCTAAAATAAAAGGCGGCATTGCGTAATGTAATTGATCAACATTGCGTCATGATTCTGAACTATGACATCAATAGAAATTTCTTTTTACTGATTATGTTCGATTCCATTGCTATTTTGTTTTAGTCATCTCAATTAGTGTGTTATTAAACAGACGCTACTTGATTCGCCATACTCTTATTGCACAAATGATGGTCTTGTCTATTTG
This sequence comes from Mactromeris polynyma, assembly GCA_032209605.1. Taxonomy (NCBI): domain Eukaryota; kingdom Metazoa; phylum Mollusca; class Bivalvia; order Venerida; family Mactridae; genus Mactromeris; species Mactromeris polynyma. The sequence continues at coordinate 2,196,431 of JASFXZ010000048.1, forward strand.
ACATGTGATAATTGTTCATTTGTTGAAAGAAGAATTACCTTGTTACAGGGAATGCCACATGTACAAGACAATGTCTTCTCACACAGACACCCTCCTCCGGTCAAGTGTGAGGTTAGCTAGCTGCTCAATCAATTTGAACACCAGCATTTGTACTGACAGTTCCAAGGCTGTGAAAAATCTCAGCATGGTTGTTATAGTGTACTTCCAATGATTACAATTGACTGATTCTATTGAAACACTCAACAGAAGTTCTTAATGCACCATGTTGATTTTTCAGGTACGCTTTGAATTACATACTCATCTAATATGAAGCCTGGTGAAAAAAACAATTCATGAATTCACAATTTCAAATTTCGTATCATTGGTTAGAAATTCCATGTCTCAAAATGTAATTGTTAGTTTTCTTAGCAGTAAAACACAGGTTATGGAATCAAATGTGTAAAAAAGTATCTTATTCATTATTATTATGCACCTCGGATTCACAAACAGACGTCCTTTGATTGTGTGATTGTCAGGAAAAGATCATTTGTCTTTTGAGATATAGCAAGGTCTAGTTAGACTAAAATTGTTGTCTGAATATGCTAACCAGTCAGCAAATAAGTCTACATGAAAAGGTTCCATTCTAAAAATAATATGCTTGAATTCCAATTGGTTTTGTACATGTCATGTCAAGCAGGTTTCCATGTATAAAACCTCAATAATAAGACCACTCTTGGGACCCTTAAAAACAATCTTCTTATCAAGGTGGTCTTACGTGCCTTATGTTTTATGGATTGTTGTATTCTGTGTGGGGAGACACTGTCTTAGGTATGTGGCGTTCCCTGTAGCAATTTATTCTCTCTCTAATGTATTCTCTCTCTTTTAATAAAGAGGTTGAATAAAGAGCAAATCAACGAAAATGGACTTATTATTTAGGTGGTCTTTAAGTGAGGTTTTACTGTATTTATGTATTTCTCACAGGCAGCATAAAATAGGAAGAATAATACTTGATGTCAATTGTTTGTGTGAAGGAAACACCAAACTGAATGATTTTGAGACAGATACATTATAATGAATTGCAACCGACACTAAAACAGTAACAGGGAAAACCCGATAAAGGTCTATCGAATTGCTTATTTTTTCAATATATCTGATCTTATGGTTCTCCTCCCACATAAGCTAACTTTAATTGTTTCATTAAAAGCGTGTGAATCCTGCCTGTTATCTTAGCCATCAGATTCACTTGCACACAATATAACAATCTTCTCTGATTGACAGAGTAATGTTCTATATCAGTGAAGCTAGACTGATGTTATAATATCCATTGGCATTGGTTACGTAGATGTGTGTATGTATTAGAAAATGTGCTTGAAAAATCAACATGGTGCGATTAGAACTTCTATTGAGTGTTTTGATGGAATCAGTCGATTGTACTCTTTGGAAGTACACTATAACAACCACGCTGAGATTTTTCACAGCCTTAGAACTGTCAGTACAAATACTGGTGTTCAAATTGATTGAGCAACTAGCTAACCCCACACTTGACCGGAGGAGGGTGTCTGTGTGAGGAGACATTGTCCTGTTCATGTGGCGTTCCCTGTAACAAGGTAATCCTTCTTTCAACAAATGAACAATTATCACATGACAAATAGACAAGCCCATCATTTGTGCAAGAAGAGTATGGCAAAAATCAAGTAGCGTCTGTTCAATAATACACAAATTAGAATGACTAAAACAAAATAGCAATGGAATCGAAAATAATCAGTAAAAAGAAATTTCTATTGATGTCATAGTTCAGAATCATGAAGCAATGTTGATCAAATACATTACGCAATGCCTCCTTTTATTTTAGAAGAATTAATGACATTCTTATTGTCCCTGGGATAATAGCAGACATTTGTGGTTAACGGCAAAAACTCTATAATTGTGTTTTAGCCAGAGGACTTGGATGAAGTACATAAAGTGCATTGGAAACCTTTAAAGCAGCAATTTAATAGTTACATTTCTAGTTACAAATGCTGCATAATGGAAATCTTACAAGGCATACGTTTCAAATCGTATTTCAACATTCTGAAGACATTTGTAGCACTAGTAGGGTTAGAAATATCCACCAGTATTCTTCTTACTGACCTTTGTGGTGTTTTGCCTTTGACACCTTTCACCTGTTCAATATTTTCTACAGTCCTCGCTGATCGTGGGCATCCAGGATTTGCATGCCGCATATCTTCTATAGAACTGGTCCATTCTTCAAATTCCTTTTCAATTCTCTATATCTGTTTAGTATTTAACTGTCCTAGGTCAGAGAGGTTTTTTCGTTGTTTTCACAACAATTTTAAGTGATCTACTTTCGTAGTAAAGTTTCCCAACTTCACAGCACTGTTCTTTGATCAGTGTCATCTTACAAAGAAGCCCACAGGAAAGACGTCAATGATGACATCATGACATGGACATTTTCCCATACTTTTACATAGATGAAAAATAATCATTCATTTACTTCTAAATGATTCCTAATAACATAAAAACCTCACCTCACCTATAGACCACCTCAAAATTAAGGACGCAATTTTCAAGTCCATTTTCACCATAATTATGCTCTTTATTCAACCTCGATATTAAGACCACCTCAATAAGAAAGGTCACAAAAGGTGGTCTTATTATTAAGTTTTCACTGTAGTTTGGTTACCCTAAAAAATTGCAATGCTGTAACAATTTCTTATAAGGAAAGAAACACCATGAACTTAGTTGATAAGAACAAGTGAGCACAATTAAAAACTCTGTACATAAATAAGTGAGGCATTTTTAAGACCTCACAAAATTATATCAGTATATTAGACTAAATATGTGATAACCCATAACTAAGTTTACAGCAATCTATTTTCCCCTTGAAAGAAAGATTGCATATCATGTTGCTCTCTGGGCCACACAAATGAAATGTACGATTGGATAAACAAGACGAAATCACCATAATTCCTTCGCAACAGTCAGGGTATACAAAAACTAACATAATTTACTGTACCATAAAATGCTCTAGAAAGAGAACAAATTGTCAATGTATCATATATAATGGCATCTGTCACACTGCTTCTATAAAATACATAGGCAATGAAACTGTTGAAACACCAACTATCAACATGAACAAACTACTATCATGTTACAGTTATGAAACTTGTTTTGGATGTAGTTCCTCATAAAAGACACAATTTGATCTGAATGATGTGTAGTAATAAAGTTCATTGCCATGGTACCGGTAATGTAATAAAATGCTGACAAAATGAGTACAATAATCCTTCTTATATTAACGGTGTACTATAAAAACAGCTCGTTTAGAGCTTACGTGCGTGCGTATTAATTTAGATACGCTCAATAATAAGTACATGTTGTCAAAGATTCTCCATCTTTCGCCTGTATACGGTTGAAGATTCATAATAAAAAATGTTTAAACAAAAGTTAGCAACTGTAGTTAATGTGTTATTGTAGTCATTGTTAATTTTGTTTTATACTAAATTATGCAAATTGTGTTTACCTGCGAACTGCAATGTTTGGGTATTTAATTTATCCAGACTTAATTGATAATCAATTTTCACTAATAAGTCTGTAGATAAAGGTGCAACTGTTTGTAACAACACATATTGTACCCATTTATGAAACAATTAATTACCTTCTAAACAGGATTAATTAAAAATATTCAATGCGCTGAACATGTCATTTAATACTTAATATACATAGCAGAGAACAGATATTTAAAAAAATTCAAATATGAATTAGCGCTCATGTCAGATGATCACTAATCAACGATCATGCTCATATTGACAGTTGTTTCTCAAGAAAAAATGTGTTTGCACGAAATATTAGTTGTGCTAAATGAAGTAATGATTGCAGTATTGCTTGCATGAAGAAATTGGCTGTGTTCTTACGGAGATCAATGCATTATTCTTTTGATATGCCATTATACAGGATTCTTGCCAATACTATCATTCTAACTAATGAGTAAGTAAACAAATCATAAGGAAACCACCGACTACAAGCTGTTGGAAACATTGATGTTCCATAATTCCATAAAGGTAAATTGACATCGATACCGATGCATTAAATAATCATTATTCATACACCAATAAAACGCTCAACAAATCATTTTAAAGAAGAAACCACATTCTATAGCAAGCAACCCCTGTCCTAAACAAGGTCGGGAACTTTGGAACTACTTTTCGCGTAGTAATTAGGTCGATGTGTACGTTTTTGACCTTATTACAGGCTTTCAGTCTGTTTTGCGTTTTGAAAACGGGAACCAATTGTTTGATTAAAGCATATCCAGCTCGACTTTTTCCTCATTCATTTTTTACCCATAACTTTCACATGTATATTCGAATGTCTACTACCTGGTATTGGGGTTACTAAAAAACTTTGCCCTTTGTATCGTATCTGGCTCCAATGCATCCTTACTTTTCTTCAGTAATTCAAAATAATAAGTTATATGCAACACCAGTTTTTTTATGGAAAGGCATTACAGTAAAGGAAGATAAGATCTGGTCAGTGAATGTCTCCTTGCCTGCGCTACATTTGTCCCTTCTGATCTTTTTCTAACACATTAATCAATTCAAGACGTTGCATTATACAGTAAAACATCACTTATAAGACCACCTCAACAGTAAGACCACCTCAAAATAAAGAAATAATTATTATGTCCATAAGTTTTGCTCTTTATGCAACCTCAATATTAAGACCATCTCAATATGAAGACCAATTTTTAGGATTAATAGATGGAAAATATCACAGGACAAGTCAAGGCAGCTGGCAACAATAGGCTGAAACTGGGGAGAAATAACATGAACACTATATAAAGTGAAATACTTGCACACGGGAAAGGGAATTTAACTTACATTTAAAAACACAAAAAGAAATAATAACCATACAGCGATTTACAGTCTTGGAACTGTCAGTAATAAAACAAACATGCAAACAAATAACTTAGACAAATAGCAAAGCCCTTTAGTAGCAAAAGCATTGCAGATTGAACTTCTCAATACTGCACAGTACCATCAAATCTTCACATCTCAATTGCCTTCCTTACAACCACAGAACAATTAATCGAAAATATTGTGGAAGACAAAACAGCATGAACATACAGTTTAAGAACAAGGGTAAAATATAATCAAATTAAAAATTCCGATTGACTGAGGAAAAACAATTGCAGACATCCATGAACTTTAAGAATACCAAAAAACATACAAGGTATATCGGAAATGGTGTGAAACTGCTTAACTGCAATCACCATGCTACAATAATACCACAGTTGCATCAAGGATACCACTGTTGAGACATTTATTGCACAATTTATGATCTCCATTTCAGCAGAACTGTAAATAATTGCTCTAACTTCTCTCTAACCAGTATAGTTTTAACAGTTGGACGATTTATCGAGATGATAATATTATTCAATGCACATTAACTGCATTAGTTATACCCATACCCATTTAATGGAAACTTTAATTTTGTATTAAGTATCCCCTTCCCATGATGCACAATTCTTATACTTGGTAAAATATCCATGTTCTTTTCTCCTCCCTATTATTACTGATTTTCTTGACTTGTTCTGTGATGCATTCCATCCTTTAAACATTTTCCCAATTGTTGCCTCCCGAAATTCTCCCAAGTTGCTTTTTATGCTCGGCCAGACCATTCTTGCACTCCTATTCCCATACATGTTTACCTTTGCACCACCTCAGTCCCTAATGTATTGTAGACTTTTGTTTTCCTGCTATCTGTGTGAGGAATTGTCTTATGAATGTGGCGTTCCCTGTAACAACTCAATCTCTCTTACACCAAACCCACGTAACCCCAAGGGAAACATCAGCACACAGAACACAGTTGAAAAGGTGTAAGACAAACATCTATTACCAGCCATTACCTGAATGCTAAAACAACATCAAACAGATCTGATCATAACCACATCCCATGGTCAGTAAATATGACATGCACTTTTTTCAAACTAAAGATAAACACATACATTTGAGAATAAATTTTAAACCACTTTATTAGCCAACGTATTTCTTATTTTCCATAAAATAAAATGTAAACAAAAGTTTATTATCTAACAAATTTCTAACTTAAATATGTTGATAATTTCATTGCGTTGATATGACATGATAAGCGTCAATAATATTTGAGGTTTTAACTGAATTAAATTTGCTCTAAACAATTCATGACAATAGTGTCTGTGTTATTAATATCAACATCACTGTTAACATCACCAATAGAAAATAAACCAGTGCCACTTTGCAATCGTGTTCAAAAATGGGAGTTTATACAAAAAAGCCATATTACAACTTGGATTCAAATAACAAGACATTATCACAATAATATCACTGACCCTATAAAATGACAGCGAGGACATGAACTCATAAAAAAAAGATTAGCTTCTGGTTCCAAATGGATTTCAGCTCTAATGGAAAAACAATCAATCTTATAAAATACTAGTATCAAGTGACAGGAATTTCCGTGTGACATATTTAGTCAGTACGAAAATATGCATACCACGTCAAGAGAAATGTCAGAAAACCATGGAATTCTGACATTTCACATGCATTATACAAGCTCAACAATAAATGCCTAACCTTAAAAGCAAATACTACAGTGTGTGCAGCTAATAACAGATGATCCAATAGATACTTAAAGAGTATTCCATGGTAATGTTATAATCACAACAAATATCTTAAGAATTTGGAAAGTGTTTGCTAGACTGAAGACCAGAATAATGGACTTTGAAGAATCTGCAGGGCACTAATTTCAACATGAACTTCTGCCAATGAGAAACTGGTAGTCCCTAATGGCTTTCAACAACGACAGAAAAAACCTAGTACTGCATGACAGAAGAGAATCATGTTTCCGTGATTTCTGTTAGATTTAAAGTGACAACTTAAGTCAGAAAACAGCGCATTACATGACCAGACAAATGTGAACAACAGGGAATCATGTAACACCTTAACTACAAGTTTTAAACATTCTGGAACTGAATAGACAAAGTAAACAAAGTATTAAAGAGATCATATCATAATGAAATAAAAAATGAAGTTTTTTGGAATTTTGTTACTTTTCGAGGTATTCTGGATTTTTTTAACAGAAATTATTAATTCCACTTATAATAACGGTTAAATGAAAAAATAGGACATTTAGTAAGTTTTGGACTAAAGTGACCATTCAGTGTTATGTTCCAAACATTATCTTTCAATTAACTTAATCCTTCCTCTATCATTAAGTAATGCTTAAAATGGCTATTCAGTTAATAAGAATTTGTTTACCTAATTAACCTACAGGAGATGTTCTTTTAATATTATTGTTGAATGTAAATTATGCCCATGAACACTTTTCAGGAGATTATTCTGAGTGAATTATGTTGCATTTAGGAAATAATTTGCTTCTGAATTGTTTGTTTACATTGAAAATGAATTTGATTAAAATCATGCTCATGAACGCTTTTCAAGAGATCTTTCGCAGCAAATTCTAATGTAATGTGAACTTCTGCTTTTCAAATGTGTGTTTACATTGAACATGTGGCTGAAAAGGTGGAAGCAAATTCATTTTACAATATTACTTTGTTACAACCAAAAGAGAGAGAATAAGTTGCTACATGGAACGCCACATACATAAGACAGTGCCTTCCAACACAGACCTCCGGGAAAACAACAATCCATAAAACATAAGGCACTTGAGGAGGTTAAAGGGTACATACGTTAAGGAACAGAGTCGCAATGAATGGCCTGGCAGACCATAAGGAATAGCTAGAAGAATCCAAGAAGACAGTGAAGGAGGTCACTTTGATAATGTTAATGTCATTAAACAGGATGACTATGTATTGTTGAAACCAGTCTCAAACGAAGGATCAATCTTGGTGTAAAATCATTTGCTTCTTTTATCCAGTATGGAATTTCAGTTTACACATTTATGCATTCAATATGCCAGCGTCTCAATGTGATTGCTATGGGTGAAGCTGACGAATACAAGATGTTTAATTTGGTATGCAACCCGCCATTTAAGTCAGGTCACTCATCTATGTATAAGGCATGGCACCACAAAGAGAAATTTTCTTTTTTTTTACTTACGTCTGAGAGTATTAAAATGCACGTGATATGTGTCATAAATAGAATATTTTAGTTATTTTCGCATAAATACTGAAAAGAAATGCCACAATATGCTGGCCAGTCAGGCAGTCTGTCTGCATGAAACAGTTTCATTTTTATAAAGGATTTACTAGAATTATAATGCCTATTTATATGACAGGCAATGTCAGTCCCCAATATGTAGTTACTTATTTATTTGTCTCTTGAACAGGCAGTAGTTATTTGAATCAATTCTTGATTTCAAGGGGAACATTTAATATATTGATTTAATTAGAGACATATTAATAATGTTACATAAGGGTTGAAAGTAAAATAGGAATATTATGCATAAGACATAACATTACATTAATGAAACTGCTTTCTATCAATGATGCTGAACTACCGATAGTACTCCCCTGCTGTAACCAGAGTATAATTGTTATATTAATAGTGTGTGAATCCTGTCTATTATCTGCGACATCAGTTTACATTACTGTTTGATTGACACAGCCACACTCAGATAAGTGGTTCCACAGATAGGAGATACAATATTCATTGATATGACGTTTGATCTACTGAGGATAGAATTGATTGTGTATAGATTGCAAAATGTACTAAAAAAAAAAACTCGGTGAATTCAGCATAACTCCTATTGGGTAGTTTAATGGCATCTGATGTATGGAATCATTGGAAGTATCCAGTACATTCAACGTATGTAAACAATGATACACCGTGCAATAACTCGTTTGACATTGTCAGTCTCATGGGCTTAGCTTTATAAGGCCAATGTTTAATTCTTAATCCGTAAGGGCATAAGCCAATGGTTATTAAATGATGTATTTTAAGATTATTTACAAAAAATTAATGATTTTTTAAATGTTATAGATATTTCATTATTCAACGCTGTATTTATCAATCCATAAAAACAAACGTGTTTGCCAGACGCTGACAGACACACCAAAATTGTTCCCCACTATATAAAGGAGTCGCTTCCACGCTGGATTATTTTTCATATCAATAACTGGAAACTATAACTGAAAACATCATATCATTGTATTCGACCTTCCAACCTGACCAAGTTTACCCGATGGTCAGTCATTGATTTTTCTTTTTTAACATGAGTTTTTGAGATCACTTTATTCATTACAATCCATCAATGCATTCATACCATTTGATATCTTATTATTATTATAAACTACGAAAAGCATGGAATACATGTACAGTCAAACCTCCGCCATTCGAATTCATCGGGTCCGAAATTCTATTTCGAATAATACACGGTTTCATATAGCCTGTTGCAATACTATGTACAATTTAAGAGGATACATCGGGAAATGGTTTTTATTTCAGATGATGCCAACTATTTGGATAGATGGTTATGAAATTAACAAGGTCTGACGGTATTTATAGCTGTTGAAAAGAGAGATCCCTCTAGATACAACCGGCTTAATATGGCATAAACACAAATATCTTAAAAGTTCACTCATATATTAGACAGACTATCTCAACACACACAAAGAAATGGAGAGGGACTTTCAGCAAAAACAATATTCACACAACACGTTGTTCATGTCAATCATTGTCAACAACTTGAGAAGGCATTAACAAAACTGAAATTGGAATAAAAAATAGCATTTAGAAGTAATTTCCCCATGATATTGATGTCATTATTTAGTATAATGATACAATGCTGTTCAACTGCCTCTTTCTTTTACAGGAATTGATGACCTCCTTGTTGTCTGAGACAATAACAGAATTTTGTGGTATTTGCAACATGTTTCCCAAGTGATATATTTGCTCAGTCTAAATATTCATAAAATGTACAAAAGAACAGAAAGCCGTGGAAACATTAACCTAAATATGTAAAACAATGCTGGGATGTCTAAAGGAGAGAGAATAAGTTGCTACAGGGAACGCCACATAAATAAGACAGTGTCTCTCCACAAAGACCTCTGTGAAAACAACAATCCATAAAACATAAGGCACTTGATGAGGTCCAATGGTACATTCGTAAGGGAATAGGGGCGCAAGGAATGGCCTGGCTGACCATAAGGGATAACTAGGTGAATCAAAGAGGACAAACAGGGGGGGGGGGTTAATGGATGGAATACATCACAGGACAAACTAAGTTCAACATTGGTAATGGTTTTGTTGATCACTGGTGCCCACTACATATTTCCTCAGTTTTCTTCTTAGATTTCCTTTCAAACTCGGGACATCCTATCATTTATTTAAACATAAAATTACTAATTTTCAGGAAAAGAATGACATTTATTGTTTTTGACAAATTCAAAATAGACAAATACTAGGAGAAGCATCAAATAATTCAACCTATCCATTTACTTTTCTGCCAAAACTAGACCAACAATCCATAAAGAATAAAAGAATCTTCTCTGACAAAATGTATTTATATTACAATTATGAGAGACAGATTCTGATGGCAAATACTAACACAAAAGTACATGAAGAAATAAAAAGATAAATACTAGTATGTACCAATCTCAGGTTCTTGCATGCTCTCAGATGGAAATTTGTACTGGCTAGTGCAGTGTCTAGTATCATCATTTCACTATCCCGTCCGTCATGATAAAATTAAATAGGAGTTTCTTCAATAAAAGTGTATTTAAAAGCGATTTATGTCTATACATTTGAAGCTGATAAATGCATGTGCATATGACTCCCTACACAGACCAAAGGGAAACAACATTCTACATACATAAGGGAGTGAGAAGGTAAACATGTATGGGAATAGGGAGCCAAGGAATGGTCTGCCCTACCATAAAAAACAACCATGGATAATTTAGTGGGAAAAGGGGTTGAATGGATGCAATACGTCACAGAACAAGCCATGCAATCCTTAAAAGGAGTTGGTGTTAAAGAATGATCACTATGTTATACATTGTCACGGTTGATATTGCTTGTAATCACTGTGGGCATTATGGCAGTTAGTGTATATATTTATTAACCAACGATTGAGTGTTGTAAGAAACCTGCTTACTTTTATTGAAATTATACATATTGCAATTAGTGATACAGCCAGTAGGAATGCCAGATCATTGAAGTTTCCATAGTCAAGCAATCGTGGCCAATAATTCTACAGGTATGATTGGTCAGATAAAATTCAAAAGTTTTTCTCAAATGATTGGGGAATGTGAAGAATAGCAGGCAAGCTCTCGCTACAAGAGAAACTTCATTGATCTTGACCTTGTACGGGCTTCATCGGTATTGTACATAATATCATTACAAATAAACAGGTTTTCTGAACACACTCTTGTTTGTTTTCAAATAAATCTGCATTAAATGCCATAAATACTGTACTTTTCTGTAGATATTAGCTACAGTGTAATTACATTTCTATTTACAACTCAACAACCATTGAAATTGTCTGCGTTTGTTTTTGCTGATTGATACAAATCTTCATCAATTTACTTTATCTTCGTATAGTTCTCCGAAAGTTATCTTAATTTTGTTTAACATTATCAAACTAATGTTTACTGAAAATTATCCGGTTTTAACACCAACACAATCTGTCTCTTCTTATATTTTCAATGTCATTATAACTTTACCCTCCAGCCAGATATCTCTCGTTTTTACCAGTACATACTCATTTGGCATTTTATTCATTATTCATAAGATTTACACCCCCACTGCATTTCTTGTTCACTTGTAGACGGTATGCAACATTTAACAATTATGCTGGGTTCTTAGAATTCTGCTTGCACTTTTACGTTCCGTTGCCTACCGACTAAATATGTCATCATGAGTGTGATGGAAATCATATGATACTATGTTCCTTCTGTTTGAGTTAAAATCCATTTGGCATCAGTTTTGCTTTTAGAGTGGATGTCATAGCAATCATTTATTTAGGTCAGTGTTTGCTAATTCTAGTTATCTATGTCTAGGTATTGACATGATGTCCTTTTGATACCACCAGGATCTGTCAAAAGTATGATGAATGATGCTAACTTATTGTTTACTCTATCAATTGAGAATTAATTAGTACTCTTCAGAAGGTGGTAATAACGTTTACAATTATAACAAAAAGGTGCCAAGAGATGATTTAATCAAATGAAAGTCTCAGTTCTTGATTTCCGTTTTCATAGAATTTTTGTAGAAAATCATTAAAAGTAAAAGACAAATAAATTTACGTTAATGTCATAAAAAAAGGCATCTGGATGTTTATACCATTAAAGGAGAGAACTAGTTAATACAGGGAGCACCACATACATAAGACAATGCCACTCCAGACCTCCGGCAAAAAACAGTCCATAAAACATAAGACATTTGTGAGGGGGTAAATACGCAAGGAAAAGGGGTGCAAAGTAATACATTACAAATGAATAAATTAATCCATAAAATTATTTACAAATTATAATACATACAATTATATATTTTATAAATATACTTATTGTATATATACTAAACAAAATAAGAAACTTCCGCTAAGTTTGCTTGAACATAGCTGGATGACAAATCAAAGAGTGTTCCTTGATGCATCGTTTGGTGCAAAAAAATTCAGCTCTTTAATCAATGTTTCAGGCAACATCCTTCATCAAAATCATGAAAATATCAATATACTAATACAATAACAAATAAATTTAAATAAGATAGAAACATAATAATATAAATATATAATACATGATTATGTTAACCACGCAAAGAAGTATACTTCCATGATTTTGATTAAGGGCTTTGCATGAAAGGTTAGTTTAAGAGCAGAATATTTTTATATTTTTAACATTAAGGAATGGAACCTATTGAAGCAGTCTGGCTGGCAGACTAGGCTAGGATAACCTGGCATTTCTATAAACCTTGCAGTAATCAGACTATAATAAAAAATATAAATCTTGAGCCAGCGACACGTGACAAATGATCTTTACCAGCCAATCCCAGGAACAAAATATTCCTGTTTCCGATACAAAGTGCATTATACTGATGAATGGCCTGGGTTAAATATGCATCAAATAACGGGTTTACTTTTATACAGACTTGTCAGCTAACTCTAATCAAAATTTGAATAAAGCCTGTGTTTTCCTGCTCCAATGGGCAAAATAGCAATCAGGTATTGAGGCAATTGAATATCGAAGCAAATGAAATGTGAATTTAAATTGCAGAAGAGATGACAGCAGCCGTGAAGAGAGTTATGACCTATATTGTTTTGCACCAAGATTGCGCCTTTCCATGAAATTGCTTTTCGACAAGACAACAACATCTTTTTAATGACAACATCATCGAAACCTGAGGCTTTCCAGCAACAGACATCCATGGAGTAACAAAGGTTATAAAACTATGCAAAACTATGAAGAGGTTTATATAATTTCAGCACAATACATAGTTCCTACATCTACAATACTTACCTTCCTTGTTCTTATCTGTCGACCATTTGATAGGCAAAACTGATAAGCCCATATAGGAGTAATTTCCAGATATGTAATAATTGAGAAAATACCAAGATAATTTGCATGTGGCAACCACTTTTTCTTCAAATTACTGAGCCAGTTGCCCACATGAGCATAATTAATAAGTTATTATTTATATATCGATTAGTTTATCATCGTTTACATAATATTCCCCATAAACTTTAAGGAAATTTGCCTATCAAAATGGCCGACAATTCAGAACAAGGGAGGTAAATATTGTATTACTGACTTAAGATATTCATACACCACTAAAAATAGATGATACCGAAGACAGCAGAAATGTTCTCTGACAAACACCTAAATATATGACAGATGACAAGGGTTTGGAACAAAAGACTAGTGGTGACACTCACACTTTATTACCATCAAGAAAATATGATACACTTTAAAGAGTGCACCAACTCTTTTTCGTTTTGAGTGAATTTTCGTCGTTTTCAGGCAAGTATTTATTATTCAAAAGTATTTTATTTTTAATGTATCAATAATCGATCAACAGAAAAATAGCAATGATACATCGATATGTTTTGTCGATGAGAGCTCTAAGAGGGAAGCACTAACAAGTAATAAGGGGCTGGAGGACAAACTTACAAACATTCTCAGATGTCGTGCACACACAAGTCCATCACCTCCGTTATTTCCGGGACCACAACAAACTAATACTGCATTGTGGTCTTTGCTCATTTGCTCAACAGGATAACACTGCAATGGAAAGACAAGTATATGCTGCAATCATGACAAAACAAGCACATCATGGAACAACAAATAATAGTCCGCCTAGGGTCGTGTGAAACGCGAGAAATTTGTTATGATCCACTACAGGTGATTCACCAGTAATAATCATTACTGTGAAATCATTTTTATTCGCGCAGGACGAATTTTCACGTATTTTTGCGTTAGAAATGAAGCACGAATTTTAGTCTGCGCTATTATTAAACATTCCGAAACTTACATGGCTATCCGAATTTTTTAACTGTCCGAAATATGTGTACATGCACTTTCGTTTTTTCTTTTCATAATATTTTGCTGTTTTTTTCTGACAATCTTGGTGGAATATTCCAAGGGGACCGTACTAAATGACATGTCGGATGGTGCAAAATAATGACACTGTATAACGTCATTTTTTGTCTGATTTTGTTTCTTTAAAATTTAAGCCCGCGCTAAACTGCCTTTTTTGGCGTTTGCGCGAAATTTGACACCGGCGAATTTAAGTGCTACCACATTATGATATCAAGTTATTACATATTTTTTTTAAGTGATCTGTTACAAATACAAACCTTTTATGACTGGCATAGAGGTAGAGTGCACATGTATCGAGGGTTAAGCGCAAGACTATCCTAACTCCTATGTATTTATATAGGAGTTAGTAATAGTCTTGCGCTTAACCCTCGATATATTTATAGTATTTACGCATATGTTACGGTTTTAAATCGATATGGATATCTGTTTTTGATTTTGATTTATTAAAAAATGAATTATCTGTTTTTCTCATTCTTCTATTCACTACTCAACTAATGTTGTTTCAACACTAGTAGCAATTATGGCTATACCTTTCAGTACCTACCCATTGTAGCTTAAAGCTATGAAAACAAATATCTAACAACTGACTTTCTTCTATACAGAATTATGAGCTTTGAAATATAAAATCTGAATACTTACAGTTGCTATAGCAACAGCACAACTGTATCCTGCCAGTTCCATAAGTTGATCGACACTGAAAGCGTAATCATTGAACAGTTCCACATCGATATCTTGTGCCTCCTTTTTACTGAAATATAAACAAAACTAAATATTATTATTCTAATATACTGAAAATCATTTCGCAAACATCTATAGCAGTAAAACTGACATTTTTTACCTTTTCCATAAATCCACAGTCTTTAGCTTTTGCTACAACAAAACATGCGGTGGACTCCCGTTGGCTGAACTCATGAGGACTGATGAGATTAGTTCGAGTAGACTGTAGTTCTAGTCAACTGAACTTCTGTTCAATACATGATTTTTTAATTAGCAGTATATACACAAGCATACATATAAATTAATGAAAATAAAATAAACAAGAGATGTTTGTAAATCATTATGCCCACTGTGACCTATATCGTTGACCCCAAACTCAATAGGGTTCCTTCGCTACCCAAGATGAATGTGTGGACTAAGTTTGAGGATGATAGGTCAAGTGGTTCTTGAGCTATTGAAAAGGTTACGGACGGACAGACGGACCGACCTACATGTGCAAACCAATATGCCCTCTCTTCTTCGAAGGGGGGCATAAAAAGACAACTTTACTTTGGCATATTCGACTCGGATATGCTTGACAGTTCAATCACATGTACAATTATATTGCAATTATCTATAAGCAAAGGACTATAAACGATTGTACTATGTGAAAGTTTTAAGTGCAATTGTCACAAATGTGTCAATATTACAATTGCCTTGACACTGTTAAGCACAATCAAGCTATTAAGCCAATTATGAGGTGCGGAAATGTATTGTTCGATCTAAAGGTGCAACTTATAGAACATTTCATAATTAATTGAATCGAAATTCGAGGCTGGGCAGTAACAATTATCGAACCAACAGTAGTAGAACAAGATTATGGATTTCACTGTACCTAACTCGGGTACTCAGCGTTTATGTCAGGTTAGAAAATACCGGTATCGGACACATGTATACAAGTATGTGGTTTTGAGAAACATATTAGAAAAGTGACAATGCAATATTGCTGAGTACATCTGTTTGAAGGCAATTACCACCGATTTTCTCATATTACAACTAAGCATACTTTGACACAAAAACAAGAGTATCTACCTTCAACTCTTAATACAATGGCAAAATATTCTATAAGAATATTATATAAAAAATATGTTGACACACTTAAATTTTGGAATATTCCTTAAAAATATCAGTAAAATGTAAATTCATTTAAAGTAAATTGAACATTAAAATGGGTTTTGAGCAAAGACCTTAAAAACACATGTTTATAATATGCTCATTTTTTTGTTCCTATGTTTCACTGAATAAACATGAAAACTATATTTTATCTATTTAAACTTCAATAACTATAAGCATTATCACAGAATACATTTATAATGTATCTTCTCTGTATTTGTAGAAAAAAGACGTTTGTATTATCATGCAATTTCAACAAATTCCAGCTTTTTTACAAACGGGTGTTTTTTTACTTGTTTTGACTGTTAACAATATGATCAAACAAGGTTGTTTTAAATGGTTATACATGGCAATGGTTCCTATAAATGATGTTTAAGACTATGTAACAACAATACTGGATGAAGCACATTTAAAACATTTAGGTTCAGATGAGCCAGATACATCTTTAATCTCAAGCGAAAATATAACCTTCAGGCCCTAATAGTAATGATGTAACTATGGAAATACTAATCACCATATCAAAGTGGATCATCATTGGCAGTTAACATTGAACAACACACAATTTACAAGCATTTTCATTGACTATGATTGACATTTTCGAAGAAACTCTTGGTAAAGTGGCACATGTTTCATTTCAACTGAGTGACAGAAGTTGAAATATCAATAGTTATTAGTTTAATCCAAGCAGACTTCATGAGAATGCAGTTCCCATACAAATACAACATGATGTTAACAGCTTGCTATGGAGTAGTAAGTCCACACATTGTTATTTTATCAGGAAATTCAATATAATATCACTAAAATATATCTATATATACTGTGGCAATCTATGGAAAAGTTCATTAATATCATGTCTACAAAAAATAAAAAATAAATTTGATTAAAATTGCTATTCACTCCAGGGAAGCTTTTCTATCAGAAAAGATTATTTGAAAATCATGCAATTCCTTATTATTTTGTTTATATTTATATTTTATAAGAAGATGAAATTTATCTACATCTTTAACTATAAAGTTTTGATACTTGTTTCCATTTTAATTGTATTTCACTTCGATAAAGTGTTTCATGACTTTGTATGTATGAACACACATGTATGAGTGTGTGTATGCATGAATATATGAGTGTCCGTATGTATGTATCACTGTTTTTGAGCTGTTTTGTGGCATGTAACCAAAGGCACGTACGTACGTGATGGGCCTGTTAATAAAGATATAAGACTTATTACTAATGGCAATGTCATAATGTGAGAGAACCTTCCCAAATATATATCTCAAAAAAATATGTTCAGCCAAGCTCAAAATAAATACCCAGCAAGTATCAATGTTTGCATAAAGAAGTGGATTTATATGGATTGACATGTGACACATACACAATACATTATCGGATTACATCAGTCTACATCATAGAACAATATGACAATGTCCAATTTCAAAGTTCAGCTGTCAATCCTCATACTCATCTGATAGATAAATGCTACTATACATATACCCTAGTCTTGTACACTCATCCCCAGTCAATATAATGGCTTAGGGTCATGGATTTGATGCGGGGGGAAGGGCAGTAAAAATTAAAGAAATATATAAAAACAGACAAACCTGTACCAAGGTCCCTCAAAAAGAACCTCTCCATTATGTCAATAAACTTCGTATTTTCAATCATTTTACCTAATATACTATTTCCCAATTATACCCAAGTATCCAACAAGTCCTAATTTACTAATTCCCAAGTATCAACCAATGACCAGAGTTGCTGTCTTCATGGATCAGCCAATATCACAATTACTATTTTCTAAAGATCAGCATTGACCATAATTACAACTTCCAAAGGAATGTCAAATGCTTTATTACCTATTTACAAGAATCAAACATGACCTTATTTTATGTTTCCAAAATATCAACCAATTACCAGTTAAACTTAATTATGACCCTAGAATCAACCAAGCCATCATTTACAGTACTGCATGACTGTGTCAACAAAAATGTTGCTACTATTTCCAAAGGACCCTCACTTCTCATATTTCTACTCAAACATTTTTGTTCTTGGGTTTAAGCAATAGGCTGGCAACAGTATTAACAAAGTCTTAGAAAGACAATAGCTGGCTTCACATAATTAAAACATGACACAGCAATGGATATTACTAAAACCTTATTATTACATTTCAATCCTTCTAAAGATCCAGAATTTGAAATTGAGAAAGAAGGAAGGATTTCAAACTAATTGTTTTAAAGGAGATTAAGCCTGGGTTGTAAAAGAACAGAAGAAACAAGTCATAGCTGTATCACCAACCTTTAATTCCACCAGATGACAACAATAAGGAATTATTATTCTTTAGTTTCCTTATCACCCCATCACCATAGAGGTTTGCCCTTTCGCATTCCTCCTCGAGTTTTGTGTGCTGATATTTCCTTGGGAAATGTGTGAAGAGGCATGTTAAATGTCTTGTGAATGCTGTGTTCCCTGTTCCAACTTAATCTTTCCTTTATTATCTTAAGAGAGATTGAGTTATTATAGGACACCCCATATACACCATGCAATGCATCCACAAACATGTATAGGAATAAGGCTGCAAGGGATGGTCTTGCCGACCATAAAGAACAACTAAGGAGAATTTAAGGGGGGCAACAAGGGAGGAAAAGTTTAATGGATGGTAAACATCACAGGCCGAAAGGGTAAGAAAAGTACATGAATATCATATAAAGTAAAAGAAGTGCACATGGGGAAAGGGGAACTTAACATGAATCCAAAACATAAATAGAAATAACAACCATACAGTGATTTACAGCCTTGGAGCTGTCAGTAAAGTCTCCTAGTAAGATGCTGTCAGTACCAAGGCTGTCCAGCTTCTGCGCTTCTAAGTTCCTCAACATGTTGAGTGTCGAGCTGTCATTTATTATGCCCTGACCAATCTATTTCGTTGTATTTTAACCATCCCTCCCTCGTCCTTACTTTTATTTTATTTCATAACTCTGATATCAGTCTGGGGAGGCATAATATTGTGTGAATATCATCAATACATTGCTTATCAGATGCGATTTTCATTAATGTGTTTTTTAGCTCAAATTTAAGAACTGATAAAATGTATTGAGCTTGTATATCTGTATTCAATAACCATTAATACTTATAATCACACAAAGAGAGGAAACAATGATAACATCAAAAGCAAAAAATTGTTCTGTGATATGCTAATACATGGATGTTTGTATAGTTTCCACTATATCTCTTTAAGCACAGCATGATAAGCAACCATGACAATCTATATTGCAATAACTAAGACAAATATTCCAGCTATTATATCATTCATCTGTTTCAACTACCAGATATTAATGGCGCTGAATTCATCATTTTTTGACAGAATAGGAATTACACGATACAAACACTAGATGTAATTTGTAATCTAACATACAACTTTCATATAATAACAAGTCAGACAAAAATGACATCTGACTGATGAAATATAAACTGAACTGATAGACGGCACATATTATCTCAAAGTGTGAAAGCCAAGCTGAATTATCTTATTGTTTGGAATGGACATTTGCATGATGATATAAATTACCATTTGGACATCACAATAGTTCACGTTTACTAATGCAGGACAGTCTGCGAATATTGACAAACATGATAGATTAGAGTCTTGAATAATTTGACTGATGTTGTAGTCATGGTTATTTGAGTGCTGCAATGGTATTTCCAACCTCTTCTGTAAGTGACGTCATTTCAAGAAAACGCAACATGTGATGTTTTTTTTTAAGGAAACAACAAAGTGACGTCACATGTAATGTTTTCTGGAAATGACGTCACTTAAAGAAGAGGTTGGAAATCGTACAGCGCCGTACAAATACTATATACAAGTAAACAATTACAAAGACTTGTATGGAGGGGCAATCGTGAAACAAATACTTCCACTACATTCTTTCAACCCTTGATTACTGTGACCATAAACTCGTTTTCAGTTTTTTATATTTCGTAACAGACATAGTTTTCTACTTTTGACTTTTGATACCATAGATATTAAAACTGACTTTTTTGATACCATAGATATTAAAACTGACTTTTTTGATACCATAGATATTAAAACTGACTTTTTTGATACCATAGATATTAAAACTGACTTTTTTGATACCATGGATATTAAAACTGACTGTTTTGATACCATATATATTAAAACTGACTTTTTTGATACCATAGTTATTAAAACTGACTTTTTTGATACCATAGATATTAAAACTGACTTTTTTTATGTTCAATATCAAGAACAAAATGAAAAGTCTGCTTGAAAATGATGATTTCGCATCAGAAGCGGTATACAAAAAAATAAATTAATGCTGTAAAGTTCTTCTGTTTTTCAAATTGAAAAGAATTTCACAATTATTTTATACACATTTTCACGTCGATTCAATTCTATAAGTCAAATTTAAGCCACCAAGACACTTCAGAGAAAGCGCTTAAACCTCGTATCGGGAAATACTTAATGTCTTCACACCAGCGTTACTAATACAGGTTTTGTCAAGGAAGCGCACATAATCAATTTCTTTAAGCTGGATTGTTATAAGCGAATTATACTATTATGTTTTTTTTGTAAAAAAATAGAAACATTTTCCCTGGACTAGAGTATTTAAATCAATCACCCAGCTTCCAGTCACACTTTTGGCCATAAATTAAACAAGAAATATCTTTAAAAAAAAGGTAGGCGCAATTTGAAGGTTAAGATTTGTTATGCAATATAAAAAATTGCCAAGATGTTACAACTGCTTGTCACTCCATATCAAAACTTTATTTTAGTAAATTCACTGAAAATAATTGGATTTCGGTAAGGTAACGTACCCCTTATTGAAAGGTTAACCAATCCGTGTCAAAGTTACAAACTTTGTTCGGTTGAATAGAAATTGCCTTGGTGGTTAACGTAAGATTTGATTGGTTTACACAATAGTGATATGCAAATAGCAAAACCATCTTAGTACGGCTGTGTCGAAAACACTTGATCAAGAGAAATAAAGGTAAATAACTTCCTTACAAGAAGAGATGCCGTTTTAAATACCTCCTGTTCTTGCGAAAATAACAAAGTGCAGTCAGTGACAGGAATCTAATACATTAGTAATGTCGTCTTGAATAAGCAAACAACCAGCATAAGTCAATAATTATGTGGCAGACACCTGATTAATATTTAGGATAACAAACATCATAAACTATAATTATGTTATTATTCCATATTGCAGGAGGTTTCTCTCATAAACAATATTTGTTTCACACGATAGTCTGTTAACTAAAGACAACTACATCCTAAAACAGGAAAAGGCTGATCACATGAACAGCTAGATGGCACCAAATTTGCTTGAAATGAAATCAGCAATACAGGATAAGGAACTCCAACAAACTTTATACAAAATTGTTCAAGGGCAACACTTTTGCACAAAATTTGAAAGAGAAAATGCAGGCAATACGCCAAACCACAGGATATAGTCACAAGTTATCTCCCCTTTACCCCTTCTACCCATAAACGATAGAATGGATAAAGGGAGAGAACTTGTGCCAAATATAAAAAAAGACACAATACACTCTCCATCGTAAACTGTCAAATCTCTATTTCTAAGATTACATAGTTCTATCTCTGTTTGTCAAACACAACTAATGAATTAATGATCATGTGATGTACAAAGATGAAAGACAAAAATTCAGACAAAAATTCAGACAAAAATGCCACTAAAGTATCCCCTGGGAAAGATTTTCTTGCAACAGCATTGTCGCATCAATTCTAATCAGTGAGAAAACTGGCTTTAATCATGTTCTCTATAACAACATGGAAAACAACTGTGATATTGCATGCACGAGTATGCATTATGCATTTGTTACCCAATATATTACAGAAAGCCTCTTCTCTGTATTTGACTAGCTGCACTTAGTTTATGGGACACACTTCACAGTATATGAGTCACTGTACTTATTATATGGGTCATTGTTCACAGTATATGGGTCACTGTACTAATCATATGGGTCCCAGTACTCACTTTAAGGGTTGCTCAGTACTCATAATATGGGTCACTGTACTCAGTATCCAGGTAAATGAATTTAGTATGCAGGTATGAGTATCTGCATTATCTTTATGGACAGCTAAACTTTGTTACTAAATGTAGAATATGAGTAAATTTAAAAACCTTGCATGTACACAAACAATTTGGTTTGAAATCATGAACTGAGAAATCAGGAATTAAAATCATTCCCTGTACCTGATTTCAAACTTTGATATTAAATCATGAATTCATGATTGCAAGGTTAAAGGATAATGAACTGATAAATAAAGTCCAATGTAGTCACTACTGTCTTACACAAGTTAAGTATTTCCAATTCATTTTTAATTCACTTTAAGCAGACAAATTCCATTATCTAAGGAGAAAGATGTCTGTTTAATTGCTATCTCAAGAACACAAGCACACTGGATGTTGATTTGAATCAATCCACAATGCTAAAAATTAAAAGGAAAATTGAAATAAATCAAGTATCATATTAATAGATTGATAATTTAAATTTCTGCAGAATTGTCTTTTTTGATCAATTCGATAACATCTTTTCAAGAAACATTGCATTTAAAGACAGAAAATAACAAAGAGACGAGTATAATAAAATATAAATCTTTCCGTGCACCATAAACAAAAATTGAACAAGCTCACTAAAGTGGACAGGTGATATTGTGAAATACACAGCCTCACATATATGTAAGAAATTAGAAACTGAAACATGAAATTGACTGTTCTTTCTTTTTTTTCTAAAAAAAAAACAACTATTTTTTTTAATATCATTGGAATACATTTCCAATGCTTAGAATCAACAAGACACCAAAGAGGTAAAACATATATTTATACTAAGCAACATTGGCATGAAAAATATGTTTTGTCTTTTTTTCTAAAAACAACATTTTTTTAAATATCATTGGGATACATTTCCAGTGCTTAGAATCAACAAGATACCAAAGAGGTAAATTGAAATATATTTGTACTAGGCAACATTGACATGAAAACAAAAGATGTTTGTAAAACATTATACTCCCTGTGACCTTCACCTTTGTTGACCCCAAAATTAATAGGGTTCCTCTGCTACCCAAGATGAAGGATGATAGGTCAAGGGGTTCTTCATGAGTTATTGATCGGAAACTAAAAGGTTACGGACCAACGGACCGACATGTGCAAACCAATATGCCCTCTTGTCTTCGAAGGGGGGGCATAGTAATCAAAAGGTTTACTGGTTGAAAAACACTGGCTCTGTTGTTTGTCTGCCCATATTTTTTTATGCAAGCAGGACATTTTTCAATTTTGAAATAATTTAATTGATTCTAACAAGGTGAATGGAATTAAATTTTAATGAAACAAATATACATGTTAAATCACTCAATTTCCAATTACTCTTCCAGAAATGTTCAAGCAATTATATTTCAAAATGGTCCAAAGGTCATAAGAGTCAATTTGCTCTAATTGTATGCACTAGCAGATACGGACTCCCCCTGAACCATCCCTGGTATGAAAACTCCACATACTATAAATTATAATATTCTACAGTTAGCAATTGCATCCCTTCCCCATACATCTGTATTTTCAGATAATACAATGCATGTATTAATAATTATAGATAGATACAATAAGAATATGAAATAAGTCTTTCACCGCTCACAAAGGTACAATTATCTCCTCCCATCTCCATAAAGTACAATCAAAGATTAATTATGTAAAGTCTTTCAACTCCTGATAGTCCAAATAATCTGTAGGCCACAGATGCTCCCGAAATGCAACTGAAGTGTTATTGATTGGAAAACCAATATTTTGAGTAAAAAAAGAGGCCATAACTCCTCCAAAAATTGGATTGTAACGTAAATTGTCAAAAACACAACCATGGAGAATTTTAGGGGACTACAAGGAGGAAAGGGACAGAATACACCACAAAACAATGAAAAAAGCAAGCACTTACAATAATTTAGCAATCAATCAGGATAGATAAGAGTTACAGAAGAAAACTGTATTTCTGTCATAGTTATTAATGAGTTTTTTATTGAACATAAGGTCGTCCTTAAAAATTGTTTGTTTGCAGTTACGCGACCGTCTAATGAAAAATGCTGCGACTCAATTCATTTTTTCAGATTCACATCAATGAAATTTTCGGTCTTTTAGTCATTACAGTATTAAACAAAAAGAAAACCCTACCTTCCTACCCATTGTTATAAATTCCTGATCACGTAACCGCAAACAAATTCTTAAGGATGGCCTTAGTAATGAGTTTTTATTGAACAAAACAAATAACAATTTTTTATCTGCGGAAGCAAGTATTGGATGAGTAAGAATAAAGAAATAAAAAGACTTTCTACAAGAGGTGAACGAACTTCGTACTCAATCATAGTGATTATTGTATATGATAAAAATAAATAACAGGATATACAAGGAGTGGTCATAAAATTTCAGCAGGAAGGATTAAATTGTTACAGGGAAAGCACTATTCACAAGACAATGCCTTACCACATAGATCTAAGGGGAACATATGCAAACAAAACACGGAGTTGAGGTGGTATAAGGGTAAAAACTATGTGGGGAGGATAACATGAGGAATTTTCTCGCTGATTACCAAAAACTAGTAAGGACAGTAGGAGGGGACCAAAGGGTACAAGAGAAGAGATTAATTAACAGGTTTTTTTAAAAAGGTCCTTAAAAAACCCAACAAGGTCTTATACATTTTTAGCAAGAAGTTCAAGGAAAACAGTGTTTTATCAACAGGAATGAATTTACATCATGTATCATTTATAGATAGTTCCCACATTTACAATTTTTAGTCCCTTATGTTTCGTAGACTGTTGTTTCCCTGTGGTGTGTGTAAGGGAGGCATTGTCTTATGTAACTTCCCTGTGACAAATTAATCTCTCTTACATATTAGTTTATTACTGGAAACCTTTGTTAAGACTTAAATCCAACAATTCACCCACACCTATCTGTCTGGTGCAAATTGAATTTACCGTAATTTGCCCTAACGACCATGATGAGTTTTTGTCTTGTAATGTTTGTATAGACACAAAATTACAATATTACAGTTGCAAGATAACCCTTCCTTATGACAGACTCTTATTTAGAGCTCTTGCATTTTCCTGTGATTCAAAATGGATGAAAAGATGTGACCAGGCCATGCTTCAAGTCAAATCAAAATTTATTTTGTCTGATAATCACATTAATAAATAACATTAGCCATGTATGGCTATTTACCAACTTTGCTTAAAAATAAAAAAAAAGATATTAATTGTTAACACTCGTATAAACATGATAAATAATAAATAAAAAATGTGGCTGGGTAGGGTTATGCCAAACAGTTTTAAGGATGGTCTCGTACTAAAAGGACATTCAGCATATCGTTCTCTGCTTCCGCGTGTTGCATGTTTTAAGCCTGTATTGTACTTTTATCTCGATTTGAACATAATTTTGTTCTATACAATTAAAATTTTATCTTCCTAAAATCAGCCATGAATCTTTCCTGAATTAAATTTTAACATGAAAAAGCTTTCACAGATCGCTTGTAGTCATAAAAACATCTTTATTGTCACATTAACTGTCATAAAAGCTCAAAATGACGATAGAAAATTAGATAGAAAAACTGCTTTTTTAAGCATTCATGTAGACGAAACAGTGTAACGGTAAATGTTATGCCACATTTAATACCAATATTAAACTATCAGAACCAACCAGGATTTATTGTCATTCAGCTATCTAAATTGTTTGTTTGTCATAATCCTACATACTGATTTCTAGTTGAAGATGGTTGAGTTGGGAACACTTTTGGGCTTGGTATTTACAGTTGAAAATGTAAACATAGAATGTAATAGATAAGAAAATAACCTAAACGCACCTAAATGCTGCTCAGAAGGTTTGGGTTATACAAAACGGGCATCCATGGCCATATGCATATGGTTGCTGACTTCAAATCACTTGCCCCTGGCACCACTGCATGACAATCACACCTTGGACATAGACTTCGTGAGGATTTAGGAAGCCATCCAGCTGGCTTACAGAAGGTCAATCTTTCTACCTAGGGGTCTGTCTAGGGTCTTCCTCCACCCTAATACCTGGAATAGTCACTATATGACCCTGAATGTTTGTATGACTTAATGTCTCACCTGAGCACAAGGTGATGACAATATTTCCGGGACACATGAGGAGATTTTGCAGTTTTTATTTACCTTGACTTAGTCTCGCTGCAACAGTTTTGCAGTAACCTATACCAATATATTGCCACATTAGTCTAATTAAGCCAAAATGGCAGTTGAGTACTCAGGTGAGCGATATATGGCCACCATGGCCTTCTTGTTAAAAAAGTCGTTGAATGATTACGGTCATCCCGGATGTAAGACATCATTTATTACCTGTCTACAATTAATTATACTTCATCATAATCACAGTTTGTTGTCAAAGAGTAATCAACTTCCATGAAACGGGTGGCAGTAATGTTGATATTGTGATGGTGTTTTATAATTGCATATTCATATTAAGTTATTGATTGTTGAAGCTCTATGAAGTGAAAGAAAATGTTGGTTTACTCACAGCACGATATTATTCCATTAATATTATACTTAAAGTGCCAATAATAAGGGTCATACATTTTTTATTTTAATTCGAAATATCTTCATTACCCAGAATATTCTAAGAACAGAGTATACCATAAGCTAAGTAATTCACATTCCAAGGTTGTCCCATCGAAATTTCACATGATTCTATGACCTTGAGAGACAGCATTATTCATTTGAAACACCGCACAACTAATTAAATGCTAGCTCTGCATGAACAAACTTACGGTTGCAACAGTGTAACGTTTTCGGACATTTCGGATAAACAATGCATTATTATTTATTTTAAAAAATCGCAATATTTGCTTGCATTGAATTAAATCATTTTGTTTCATTCTTTAATTAAATTTTGCACTTGAATCGCCATCCGGCGATCTCAGCATTGGCGAGTATTTGTGTCGGATATTTTGCTTTGACTCGTGAGTACACGGGTACTCGGATACTCGTTAAAGCCCTATTATTTACCTCCCTTGTTTGACATTGCCCGCCGTATTGATAGGCAAAGTTTACATGGAGTATAATGTATATAAAAATAACTTATTCATTATGCTCATATGGGCAATTGGCTCAATAAGTTGAAGAAAAAGTGGTTGGCACATGCAAATTTTACTGGTTCTTTCTCAATTATCACATATTTGGAAATTATTGCTAAAAAGGCTTATCAGTTTTGGCTGATGATTAAGAACAAGGGAGGTATATATTGTAGATGTGGGAACTATCTATACATATTTCATAAGAAAAAGTTAAGCCTCCCCCAATAAAAAAAAAAGTGGCCATCCCAGTAAAGCAAGGGTGACATCGTGCCCTTTGTTTTTTCCCAAGCAAATTATCGAAAATAACACACAGAGTTGTTATTTCATGTCTGCTACGAAACCTAGAATAAGTCATTCATAATGCAGGTTTGTTGTGGAACTATTGTTTGTTAGCTTTGGTAAAGAAATGGTTACGAAACCTCTGTAACAAACCCTCGTTAGAGTACAAGTAATCGATAGCCATCAGAGAAGGCAATCAATTATCCTGACCAATTAGAAATGTTTCCGAGATAACAAATTTGAAATTAATGTTTGCATTAAAAAGCTTTCAAGAAATAAACACAAACAGTAAATATCATCTCATTAATTGAAACTGAAAACTCCATTAATTTTGTCAATGCAATCAATCCGACAAAAAAGGAATTATCCCATGCGACCATAAAAATATCAACAAAACAATTTAGTCTGCACATGATCAACACAGCAGTATCAGGCAGAATGATGGAATGCAAAACAGCTTGCAAATGCAGTTGATTATCTGTTTGATAGTACTGGCCTCACTAAAAGCAGTAAGGATGGCCAACACATCATTAAATGTATCACCAGTTCGCATCTCTGAAGCTGCTAGTATTCGACTAATGCACAAGAATTTACTTTTAAAAAAATGAACGGCGTAGATAGAATCGCCTTATGTCGGAACTATAATTTCTCCAGAGAGGACGCTACTGGAAAGTGAATTATCTTTTCAAGACACCTCGTTTGGTGCCTCTCCGCTTCAAATATAAGCCAGACAAATTGTCTAATTTGTTGCATATTTGAACAACGTGCTTCATATAATCATATGGTTGGTCTAAAATGTAGTTCAAAATCTATATAATACAGCTACGCCCGAAAAACAGTAATACATAAGTATGTCTACATTTCAACAGTAATATAGCATAAAGAGCTGCTCTAAAAAGTATAAGTGAAACATGATCATTCAATCTTACATACGCTCTGACGTTCTTGACCCTTGCAATATATACAGTGCCATCCAAAAGCTCCTGCACACTTTTCAATTTCCCGCTGCAATTAATGTATTTTCATATTCATTTCACATGCAATAAATCGAAATGCATTTTAACACAGCAAATATTTTCTGTAGAAGTATTTATTAATTTGTACTAAAACAAATTATCGTATTTTCTGATCAGATCATCCAGTTACACATACATTGGTTTCGGATGCAAGCTGATTGATGCTGCTGCCGAGATGCACAAATTGTTGATTCTTATACTATCCATCACAAAAGTGGGATGAATAATTTTACTTCATGGTCATACATGTTTTATTTGAAATTCTCGTAAGAAAAAGTAACAAAATTCAAAATATTCAAGTGTGCATTCAACACTTATCAGCTGGAATGTAATGGAGATTGCAGTGACAGTAGCATAATCGTGTCAAGTAATAGGCCTATTGAACTGTTGATGTTGCTTGTACACTCAATGATTGGAATACCTATTCATTACTGTTTGTCAATGTTAATAAGCAGGATGGTCATTTGTTTGTCTGACTGCTACAGCCTTATTGATTTTGTAGCAACGGTCATTTCAGTTCCAAACACAAATTTCAGACAAGTGATCATCATGAATAATATTACTGCATTCCATTGCCCCGCCATGCCACTATATTTCATTAGGCTACAATACTTATGGAGACTTAGATAGTATCATACATCATCCCTTTCTCCTTTTATTGTGATTTGAAAGCACTGTCTATGAGTCATGTACGAGTCTGCTGCCAGCGTTGTCAACAGCGCCAAATCCTCAATCCTGAAAACCAAGTGGAATCAAAGAACTCATCCACAGACTTTTCCGTAGAACATAGCCATCATATTGTTTTAATGTATTTTCTTCTGTCAATAAATTACCATGGAAAACACACGTCTTGCCAGGGGTTCAAACCTATGATGTCTAGATTGGCAGTCCACTGCTTTATGGAATCAGCTGAGACTTCTTTTGCTACGTATGGGATTCAAAAACCACTTGTCTATCATTCATAACCTAATTGCTTGTGTAATGCCAACTTACATATCAAATTTGGACTGACTCATATATTTCTCTATATCATTTAAGATTCAGTCTTCCATGTTATTAAATTATAGCGATGTTTAACGAAATTCAAGTATATGAACAGTCATTACCTGGTTCATTAAATTGTTAAAAAAAAACAGGTATAGAAAAATTGACTTTTTAGGGAGAACATAATGTGATTGCGTTTTGATAGAAATGTAAATTCCCTAAATGTACGAAAGTGATATCATATCTGAATGGTCAAGGATGGGGCTAACTTGTTCATACAACTGTTTGCGGTCAATATAAAAGCTGTAACCTTATCCATTCCTTAATGATACATACAGAAAAATTCCAACTGACCGACCCCAAAACCCAAAATGTCAGAGTACCACAAACAAGTAATTGATCATGGATGGTCTTGCAGACCATAGTGGACAATATTTCTGTACCATCCTTAAATGACCAGTAGATTGCATGGAGAATACATCAATACATATGAGACCTTGGTATGTTAACTATGATTATCTAGTTATATACTGAATAATATTATCTTCATTATGATGATTAACTATAACTACATACAATCATATCAACTAATTAACAACCAGTAAATGTATCATTATCACCCACACAAGTGAACAACCAAGATTACAATGATGATCAAGCGGGAACTATATGGTGACAAACTTGTAGTATAAAACATGAATAAAACATACAACAGCTGATATCTATGATTGTATGCCATGTTATTTGGTTATATAATCACTGGGGAACATGTTGCATTAATGCGCAACAAATTTGAATGGATGATATGGTATCAATATGCAATAAACTAGCTGAAAACAAGCCCCAAAAGGCGGCATTATCATCTATAATAGATTGCTGACTCAGCAATGATAGAATATGTACTGCATTCAACAGTTACTGTTCAAGCATACCAGAAACTGCGCACAATTATTAATAACAAAAGAATTACCCAGGTGACCAATACTTGTTCAAACCCAATATAAGTGCTAATATTCCAGACATCATAGGGCCTAATTCATAACCAGTTAGAAATTAGACTTAGACTTTAGAATATTAAATGTTCTCTTTCATCGTATGTTGATATGTCAATAAATATTTCGCTAAAACTTAGTAAAAGCCTACAGAGGGTAACAAAATTATTCTGACAATTTTTTTTTCAATCAGATTTAAATGAAAACAAAAAGCTGGTAAATATATATTTGGCAAATCTGAAGTCTAAGTCTGAGTTTCAGAAGGTGTTTGTGAACTAGGCCCCAGTTCTTAACAAGTACACTATGAAATATTTTTTTGTTTTTATTGAGCAAATAGAGTTTTGATATTGTTATATATTAAATGAAACTTGACCATATATCTGTTAGAGAATATTAAAAACCTGAAAATGGAATTTTTGGTCAATAATACAGGTTTTGTTATGGTGCAGATCATATTAAACCGCCTCTTGTGGCCAAGTGGTTAAGGCATCCACATTGGGAGCCCGAGGTCGATGGTTAGAAACCCGGTACGTGTCCTTCCTGGTAAGACCGGTTGGTTAGCCACCAGCTAGTTAAATAATGGTTACTGTGTGCCTACCTGCCTATAGTTCATGGCATTAAAGGATAGGGAAGTGAATGTGCTCAGAAAGTAGGTGTCTCATAAATCTGAAATGGCTGGCCCTTTAAGTAGGGGTGACACTATAATAAATTAACACTTTATTTTACTTTACTGTACACAATTGTATACATTTTCTGTAAGGGGACAGATATGACACTTCATCTGTCTTTTAGGATTTTAATTTGGGGTCAGTGGTTATATATTACCGGTCAATTGGGGTCAGTGGTTATATATTACCGGTCAATCTGGTCACGGAAATCAGACATACTTCTTTAAGACCTCAGCAAAGTAGAACTTTCCGTACCAGCTAAATGACATGGAACATTGATATATTTGTCTGAGATACACTGATTGTTCCAGCTGTTTCAATGCATTTTTCCCCTCATTATCTTCCCTTTGCGATTAATTATTTGAAATTGTGTATCAGGTGAAGAATATGTCAGTCTAGATGACACGGTGATTGATGAACAACAAAATAGGAAATGAAGCCTCTATTAGGCAGATATTTAAGAAGAATACTTGTCTATCACAGTGATAGATGATAAGATTAAAGGCCCAACATACAATTGCTTATATTAAGAAACATTTTTACGCTTGTTGATTGCAGGTTATCACTCATTTCTGTTTCATCATTGAAAACAAACACGATAAAAGACATCATCTTTTATTTACAAACTACGTCATGTTCAACCTTGTCCTGATTGCCGTATATTGCTGAAGTGCTTCCGTGACTTGCTTTGTGCGCTATAAACATTAATCTGAGCACAATCACTAATGACGTCAAACTAAACTACAACCAATCATATTCAAAACTGCCATAACAAGTGGACAAGATGTTACCAATTGATGTGCACATGCCAGATGCAATCAAGAACATCGACAGACTGTGAGGGTAAACAGACACAGGAGAAACTAGGTTAAACTAACGGGTCAACAAGATAAGAAAATTACTCCTTTTGCTTCAATATAGAATCATGTGAAATTTCGATGGGACAACCTTGGAATGTGAATTACTAATCTTATAATATACTCTATTCTTAGAATATTCTGGGTAATGAAGATATTTCGAATTAAGATAAAAAATGTATGACCCAGATTGGCACTTTAAGTATAATATTAATGGAATAATATCATGCTGTGAGTCAACCAACATTTTCTTTCGCTTCATAGAGCTTCAACAATCAATAACTTAATATGAATATGCAATTATAAAACACCATCACAATATCAACATTACTGCCACCCGTTTATGGAAGTTGATTACTCTTTGACAACAAACTGTGATTATGATGAAGTATAATTAATTGTAGACAGGTAATATATGATGTCATACATCAGGGATGACCGTAATCATTCAACAACTTTTTTAACAAGATGGCCATGATGGCCATATATCACTCACCTGAGTTTGCAGGTATTTTGACTGAATAAGACTAATGTGGCAATAAATTGGTCTAGGTTACTGCAAAACTGTTGTATGTATAAATTATTTCAAGTTTATAATTTGTTGCCATTATTTCAAATGTGTTGCCGATTTTCAAGGTAGGCTTTGGTCTTGTGCAACATGTTAGTTCATTATGTGACAGCGAGACTTAGTCAGGGTAAATAGAAACTGCCTAATCTCCTCCTGTGTCCCGGAAATATGGTCATCACTTCGTGCTCAGGTGAGCTAAAAATGGAGGCTAACTCGAGTCTTATTAAATGTTTTGGTAATGGAACGTTAAGTCATACAAACATTCAGGGTCATATAGCGACTATTCCAGGTATTAGGGTGGAGGAAGACCCTAGACAGACCCCTAGGTAGAAATACTGACCTCCTGTAAGCCAGCTGGATGGCTTCCTAAATCCTCACGAATTCTATGTCCCAGGTGTAATTGTCGCTGTGGTGTCAGGGGCAAGTGATTTGAAGTCAGCAACCATATCCACATGGCCATGGGTGCCTCTTTTGTATAACCCAAACCTACTGAGCAACATTTTGGTGCGTTTAGGTTATTTTCTTATCTATTACATTTTATGTTTACATTTTCAACTGTAAATACCAATCCCAAAAGTGTTTCCAACTCAACCATCTTCAAAAAGAAATCAGTATGTAGGATTATGACAAACAAACAATTTAGATAGCAGAATGACAATAAATCCTGGTTGGTTCTGATAGTTTTATATTGGTATTAAATGTGGCACAACATTTACCATTACACTGTTTCGTCTACATGAATGCTTAAAAAAGCAGTTTTCTATCTAATTTTCTTTCGTCATTTTGATTTTTTATGATAGTTAATGTGACAATAAAGATGTTTTTTATGACTACAAGCGATCTGTGAAAGCTTTTTCATGTTAAAATTTAATTCAGGAAAGATTCATGGCTGATTTTAGGAAGATAAAATTTTAATTGTATAGAACAAAATTATGTTCAAATCGAGATAAAAGTACAATACAGGCATAAAACATGCAACACGCGGAAGCAGAGAACGACATGTTGAATGTCCTTTTAGTATGAGGCCATCCTTAAAAACTGTTTGGCATAACCCTACCCAGCCACATTTTTTTATTTATTATTATCATGTTTATATGAGTGTTAACAATTAATATCCTGCAAAAAAAAATCCATTGTATAGACAACTTAAACAATTTTTTTCGGAGGGGGTCATTTTCAAGCTGGCAAAAGAAACAGTTTTTAAGCAATTTTTGGTAAATAGAAATACATGGCTAGTGTTATTTATTAATGTGATTATCAGACAAAATAAATTTTGACTTGACTTGAAGCCTGGTCACATCTTTTCATCCATTTTGAATCACAGGAAAATGTAAGAGCTTTAAATAAGAGTCTGCAACTGTTATATTGTAATTTTGTGTCTATACAAACATTAAAAGACAAAAACTCAACATGGTCATTTTAGGGCAAATTATGGTAAATTCAATTTGCACCAGACAGATAGGTGTGGGTGTATTGTTGGATTTAAGTCGTAACAAAGGTTTCCAGTAATATGTAAGAGAGATTAATTTGTCACAGGGAACACCACATACATAAGACAATGCCTCCCTTACACACACCACAGGGAAACAACAGTCTACGAAACATAAGGGAATGAGGAGGTGCAAATGGCAAGATGTTACAATCCAGATCCAAAATGGATTTCAGTAATTTCACCGTAATTCAGTGGATTTCGGTAAGGTAACGTACCCTTTATCGAAAGGTTAACCAATCCGCGTCAAGGTAACAAACATTGTTCAGTTGAAGAGAAATTGCCTTGGTAGCTAACGTAAGATTTGATTGGCTTACACAATGCTGATATGCAAATAGCAAAGCCATGTTAGTACTGCTGCGATAAAAAAGAAAAAGCGATTAGTATTATAAACATAAGCCTACCATATAATATTATAAGGTCTGATACTAAAGGCACCTTGGTGTCATTCTCAATGCCTTGTAATATCGTTTATATGATATCATCATGCATTGTCTTGATGCAAGCCATTGGATTCAATCAACAAAGCATCTGTCAGTCTATGCCATGTCTAGTTTTACAGGATATTGGCATCTAGAGGAAATTATGTCTTTCCTTGGACATTTCTCCATAATGTATTGGTTCCGTTTATTAAGACGATATAATGTTGATGAATGTGCACCTTAATGAAAGGATTGCATGACAGGCTAATAGTTTTCATTATTTATTCATGTTACAAATACTAGTGGGCTAATGAGATTTAATGCGGAAAAAAGGTTATTCCAAACTTGTTAAGGTTTAGCGACACCAAGCCTGTGGTATTCTTTCATAGCAATTTACAGTAATAAAACAGCTCCGACATCCCAAAACACACATATTTGCACCCCTCCCCCATCGTCTTCTTCTTGAATAGCAGTTTATATTCATATAACTGCCACTAGAGCCCAAATAGCCCCCTTTTTCACCCCCAATTGGCAGGGGTGTCACTAATTTTTGAAGTAGCAGGGAAATCACCAATAGTAGGCGGGGCCGGGTCTGGGAGGATAATCCCTTAATTATGATCATTCATACAAGAAAAGTAGCCGGGTGATGATGTTTAAGTTACTGGGTAATTTCCCCCTGGCTCTTTTTGACACCCCTGAATCGTCTTATTTTTAAATAGAATTAACATTCATAAAACAGCTCCCAATCCCAAAACACACCCTTTGCCCAAGTATCTATAGGTGAAGCTTCCTTTGTGAATGTAACACCCAACACAATACTGGGACTTGTTAGCTTCATTCTTACAGTTGTTTTGTCTGAGCTACCTCAAGTGGCTGTAACAAGTAGTGATCTTATTGTTATCTGTATTTATCTGCAATCGTTTGCAAAATTGCATTAGGACAGAAATGAGACTTTTCTGCTTCATAAAATGCAATAACCATTTATTGCAATTGCATGAATGTGTTTTGCATTTAGAAATGTATGCTCCGTTGGATTCACTGTCACCAGTAGTCAAATGAATTGGTATATGCAGTGAAGTTTTGTGCCGAGATATTTCCTGAAACAGGAAGCGTCCGGGTGGTCATAATAAAATGTTTAGAAAACACGACAATCTGTCAAAATTTGAGACAACTGGGTATAATTGTGATCAATTATCGGATGACAGCATTTAAAATGAAGCAATTGTCAACGCTGCAATTAATAATCTTTTAATGGCTCATGAGACATATTTACTATATAAAACATCATGCCAGGGGGATTTTAATGCACAAACTATGGAGTTGGTAACAATTATTTTCTAAACAATTTCTAAATTAAGAACTGCAAAAATATCTGCATACCGTAAATCAATACTGTCATAGTGTCACAAACATTGGTGTGTCACTGGTCTACATGCAATTTACATAAAACGCTTTGGAGATGGGGCAAGCAAGATGGTTTCCTGTAGCACCAAAACAAATGACGCCATTCATTTGGGTCATTTGTTGGATTCGCTCAGGCCTTTGTTTCAAGTAATTGTTTGCAGTATAAAACACCTCTTTGGGTGTGCCCCCCCCCCCCTCCCCCAAAATATGCCTTCGGGTGCAACCCCCCTCCCAACGGATCTACTAGCTGAACATATACTAGGAGAGGCGCAAAACTATGGTTTCTCTGCATCTGGTATTTTAAAAGAAGCGAGTGCAACAGTTTTATACGAAACACACAATGAGCAGTCCATACACATACATTTGCAATCATTGGATCAATGGTGTCTGCATGCAATGATAATTCAACCAGTTATGTTCCAGCTGTGACAACATTACGCCATCCCTAAGTAAATGCTAGTAAGTTCAATTTTGTATTAATATGATTGACAAGTCTACCACGATAATCATATATCCATTAGCCGGTTATTACATTACTGACAATTAGGATGACAGTCAACAGGCAGCTAATATGCACCTAGTAGACTGTGTGATATGATTATTAACTGTTTGATATGATAATTATCGACCCTGTAAGAATGTTATTTCATAATTTATTGCATACGCGTGCATGCTTCTACGATGCAATAAATATCATATTGCACAGTGTGCATATTAATGCAAATGAGCAGAAAAACCTAAATGAAATATATATGCTGCTTGTCTACAATTAACAAAACCAGCAATGATAAAAAATATCCACATCGCCAACTTTTGACGTATTAAATAAGAATGCTCATGTACGCTTCAGTAAACTCAAAAATAAATATGATACCATTAACCGTTAAGTCAGGTAGATGGAACAGATTCACTGAACGTGTGTATACTGTATAACGTCAGATGACGTCAGATGACATCATTAAACATATTTATCAATAACACTCTTTTTGAGGAAAGGTTTTTGCCTTTAATAACGTTTTACAGTTACTTGTTTTTGTTTTACAACGAATTGTTAGATATATTTAATAAACTGGAAAATGATAAATTATTCATAGATCTATGGATAATTTTAGAAATAATGAATTCGTGAATGGGGCTACTTTCTTGGTTCTTTAATTAAAAAAGGGGCTAAATACTATCAGGACGCTGGTATCAATATTAATGAGGTCAATTTAATAATGTGTTTTTACCTTGTTTTGTCGGCCAATGTCGGGTATTATATGTGATAAATAGAATATTAAATTTGTGTTGTTTAGTATCAAATTTATTGACCTCGTTAAATAAAGAGAATATCATTTTATTCAACTCGCTCAATAAATTTAATACTAATACAACAGTCATTCAATATCCTCTATATACATATATAACCCCCAGCATTTCACACTATAATTGTTAGATCAATTTTCATCTTTTAAACTGAACATTATTTAAATAAAAATGTAAAGGTAAAATACTACAGGTAAAGATTAACTAATTACATGTACTTTAACTAATTAAAAAGTCATGAATTAATAATCTTAATTAATCAAAAATAGAAAATAAATTCATAATTTTATTTAATTAAAAATGAATTATCAATTAATAATTTTAATTAATTAAAAATAAAGAAAAAAATCTAAACTTGTGTTTTTATAATGCTGACATTTTTTAGGCTAGCATAACACCTAATATTCCCTAATAAATGCCTCAGGGGTGTTACATTTTGAGATGACAGGGGGGGGGGGTAGAGGGGGGGCTTTTAATAGGTAAAAAAATACCTTCAAACTAACCCCTTTTATCTGCCCAATGGTATTTATTACATCACAAGGTAATCAAGCCATAGAGAAATTCGTGAAATCGGGCCCTACCCATGTGCTAGCAATGGCAGAGTAATATTCTTTTTCTTGGAACTCTTCTTCAGGAATACCATGCATAGATAATTGGTTGCTAGGAAACATTTGACATTTTAGTCTAAAGAGGATTTGAATAAAAAATCCCAGTAATTGTGACGATTATTGATTATGCACGAACGTAACCAGAAACCTGTACTAACAATGTAAGAATGGCTTCCTTATTCCATCTAAAACACTGTATTCTGAAATAACAATCTTTCCTTGTTGCAAAAATTGTTACAAAAGGTTTAAGTGAATTAGCTTCCATATATTTATGTGAACTGTCAATAAAATTCGCTAGAAATAATCTGAGAATTGTTGCTATAGCTATAAGCAATACAGAAATTATACTGTATTATTTCTTTTTAACCCAATTAGTATAATTCGACAAAACTGAGTAGGCATTCATTAACTTTCACATCTCTGTTCAGGAAAAATTCCCATCATCAAGTTGGTAAATGACAGTTACAGATATTTCTGCATCTCACTGATGTAAATTTTAAACAGATATGTAGGAATACTCCACATGTGGAGGAAAATCGCGTTTTGTCAAATTTTCATGGAAGGGTATGACCTGCCGCGACCGGGAATCGAACCCAGATTGCCGGGTAACAAGTCCAGCGCACTAACCACTGGACCACGGCCGCGGCTCAAATATAATTGATCAAAAGCTTGAGAATTGACATAAACCTCTAAGCATGATTTTATAACCTCCAGTACC
Organism: Mactromeris polynyma; assembly: GCA_032209605.1. NCBI lineage: Eukaryota > Metazoa > Mollusca > Bivalvia > Venerida > Mactridae > Mactromeris > Mactromeris polynyma. The sequence goes on from JASFXZ010000048.1 coordinate 2,235,234, forward strand.
TGAGGCAGGTTGTTTTTACCTTCTGCACTAACAACCCACCAATCAGAAGTTTGTGCTTATAGATTCACATTAAGCCAATCATAAGTTTGTGCATATAAATTCACAACCCACCAATAGGAAGTTTGTGCTTACAGATTCATAACCAACCAATAGGAAGCTTGCGCTTACAGATTCATAACCAACCAATAGGAAGCTTGCGCTTACAGATTCATAACCAACCAATAGGAAGCTTGTGCTTACAGATTCATAACCAACCAATAGGAAGCTTGTGCATATAAATTCACAACCCACCAATCAGAAGTTTGTGCATATAAATTCACAACCCACCAATCAGAAGTTTGTGCATATAAATTCACAACCCACCAATCAGAAGTTTGTGCATATTAATTCACAACCCACCAATCAGAAGTTTGTGCTTATGTTTATCGCAACCCACCAATTAGAAGTTTGTGCTTATGTTTATCACAACCCACCAATTAGAAGTTTGTGCTTAAAGATTCACAACCCACCAATCAGAAGCTTGTGCATATAAATTCACAACCAACCAATAGGAAGCTTGTGCTTACAGATTCATAACTAACCAATAGGAAGCTTGTGCTTACAGATTCATAACCAACCAATAGGAAGCTTGTGCTTACAGATTCATAACCAACCAATAGGAAGCTTGTGCTTACAGATTCATAACCAACCAATAGGAAGCTTGTGCTTACAGATTCATAACCAACCAATAGGAAGCTTGTGCTTACAGATTCATAACCAACCAATAGGAAGCTTGTGCTTACAGATTCATAACCAACCAATAGGAAGTTTGTGCTTACAGATTCATAACCAACCAATAGGAAGCTTGTGCTTACAGATTCATAACTAACCAATAGGAAGCTTGTGCTTACAGATTCATAACCAACCAATAGGAAGCTTGTGCTTACAGATTCATAACCAACCAATAGGAAGCTTGTGCTTACAGATTCATAACCAACCAATAGGAAGCTTGTGCTTACAGATTCATAACCAACCAATAGGAAGTTTGTGCTTACAGATTCATAACCAACCAATAGGAAGCTTGTGCTTACAGATTCATAACTAACCAATAGGAAGTTTGTGCTTACAGATTCATAACCAACCAATAGGAAGCTTGTGCTTACAGATTCATAACTAACCAATAGGAAGCTTGTGCTTACAGATTCATAACCAACCAATAGGAAGTTTGTGCTTACAGATTCATAACCAACCAATAGGAAGCTTGTGCTTACAGATTCACAACCAACCAATAGGAAGCTTGTGCTTACAGATCAACAACCCAGATTGTTTTAACCTCAGACCAAGAGCTGTGGTTGTCTCATCAGACATGATTGATCCTCGTCATCAGACATGATTGATCCTCGTCATCAGACATGATTGATACTCGTACAGGATATCAGTATGTTCACAGATGGAACAAAAATAGATCCAGTTGCTTAAAGTACACTGCTTATATTCAGTGAATAAACCTGATTGCATTTCTTCTCTAAGTAAAAGGAAATAAAACTGTCGATGTTACCGCACGAACATCGTCTGTATTAGGATGTCGCAAACTGATTTAGCAGTTCATAGTCTGCAGCCACTAAAGCATGTGTCATCTTAGCAGTTGATGGTCAAAACTAATAGAGCAGTGATTTAATCCTGCATGCATTGGGAGAAATGTGCATGCAATCACTATACAAATTCATGCAAATTCTCAGACAAAACCCTTTGCGACTGATCTCTTTTGATCTCAAAGATTTGCATATCGTGACAGAAAGACATAAGGACAAATGATTCCCATGACAGTTAAGCACTGACAGAACTTAATTTCTTAAAAAATAACTTCATAAATTGCAACAAAAAAATCACAAGACACATGAAACGTTCCACTAAATATATCCACCAATAATGCAGATCAGATGCAACTTATAAAAATTATCTGCCAAATAAATTTAAACTGAAACTCTAGCAAAAATGTGCAATTTGTTTATAACTTCTTAGAAGCAGTCAGTGACTGCTACATCTCCAATTTGAAAGACATAATTGAGAATTTTGGCAAGAAAAGGACATTAAAACCATTATTTTGTAATAATCATAAACACTCGTTCTCATGTATAGTGACTATTCCAGCCACAAGGTTGCAGGAAGATCTCAGGCAGTCAACTGGGTAGAACAACTGTCTTTCAGTTAGCCAGATATGGCTTCCACAAACAATCTATACCCCAGGAGATATTCAAATCTGCAGCGGTTAGGGAAAAGGGATAAGGAGAAGGCAACTATAACCATAGTGATGGATAATCAGAAAAAATTCATAATCGATTATCGGATCAGTTTGAAAACTCATAATCGATAATCGAATTGGAAATAATCGAAATATTTAGCATTTTAGTGTAAGTATAATGCTGCCAGTTTAATTCATTTATACAAATTTAGCTACATTTAACATTAATGGAGTTTTACATTACTCTTATATCATAAGAATATTTTATCATTCAATAAAAAGTCGACTAATAACGACTAGATGTTTTTGTACAGGTATTGATTAGATTTAAGATTTGAAAGTATATCCAGGTTAATAACATTAAACTTGGAATGTATATAATATATATAATGTCATCTTTTTGCAATAACATCAGTGAAAATTTCCGGTTATAATCGATTATTGTACAGTGGAACCCCTCTAAACCGAACCTCGTCCGGACCGGATAAAAAGTTCGGTTTAGAGGGGTTTCCGGTTTAGAGGGGTTTTAGGAAATGCATTAAACAACAACATAATTAATGACTTAGTGTATTTTATTCATTCCTTATACATGCACTATATATATATATACAGTACTTATACTATATTATAACACTGTCATTTTATGCATGCACATGTCAGAAACAGTTGATTTGCCAATGCAAACTTTGCACTCAGTACCATGATAGTCGGTTTCGGAACAGATTCTGACTCTTTGATCAATTTAATTTTGTCATCAAGTGACAATTCTATTCTACGACGTTTAGAAGGAGGCGCAGACATGTTGATTGTGTGAATGATAAAATCAATTTGACAAAAACTGATTGATAAAACAACAAAATTGTTCCACATTATTGTTAGTTTAAACAACAATACCTGTAATACGCTCATTAACTAGAATGATAATTTGATTATTTTAACAAAAGATCCATTGAATTGTCACCTACTGTAGCATTCATCATTAAATAAATTATTGAAAACATCGAATGATGTGCATGGTCGGCAATTAAAAGTTGTTAAAGATGTTTGCAAACTGTCACTTTCTTTTGTCGTTACTCTGTTAATAATTGCGATTATCACACTGTACCTATTTACCCGCGCACCGTCATAAAGGTAACAAACGTGTAGCTACTGCCGATTGAAGCCATAACAGATAAGGTGTGAAAATGTGTGTTAACACATTTATTGTCTAAACACTTTAGGTGTCATAAATTACTGTTCGGTTCGGTTTAGAGGGGTAACTTACTGTTGAAATTGTTTAGAAATAATGGAAATCTTGTTCGGTTTTCCGGAATAGAGGGGTTCCGGTTTACAGAGGTTTTTACACAATGAAAATAGAACAGAAAAAATCGGGACCACGCAAATTGTTCGGTTTAGAGGGAATTCCGGTTTACTGAGGTTCCGGTTTTGAGGGGTTCCACTGTAGTTCAAAATAGAGCACTATACTACCAATACAGCATGGATATCCACAGGTGGAACAAAATAAGATATAATACAATTCTTAATGGTGCTCTTTACTTCCTTTCAATAGATATACAGTCAAACCTGTCTGTAAAGACCACCCATAGGAACAGCAAAATGTGGTCTTTGTTTACAGGTGGTCTCTATTAACAGATTAAATATCATTGAAAATGGTCTGATGGGAGATAAAATTGGTGGTCTTTGCAGACAGGTTTTGCAATAGTGCAACAGTTCGCAGTAAAGACTACAGACAAGATTAAAATTATTGTACACTGAAATTCTCTTCAATGCAATCTATCACTATCCAAAGCTGTATATTATTGTTTTAAGTAGCTAAAATAAGGACTAGACAAACACATATGGGAATAATGTCAAAACATCTTGATTTGGTGTTTTTGTTCGTGCAATTCTCGCCACACTATCTTCAAAGTTGTATATCATTTTCTCCAGTTATCCTCCAGACAGAGCGGTGTGGGAACAAAAACATGTACTATAATGACACTTTGCCATAACACTATCTCCTTCACCTTTCAGCAGGGTATAATACAATTGTAATAACAAATGTGCCCTCAACTACAACAGCACATCATATTACAAAAATACTTACTGTTCTGGCTACTATAGAGATGACAATATATACAAACCATTTAAAGACATTAACTTATACAATTTGAATCAGAAATGTTTTCCTAGACCAGAAAATAACAAATTGACAAATTAGTAAGAGCCTAATTTATAGAGACAAATGCCAACTGTTCCATAACTGAGCAAAAGAACATTTCCATATTGTAGCGAATGAATTCTATTACATACTATTGCAAAGTAATTATTCCATAATGTAGCAAAGCAATTGTTCCATAATGTAGCTAGCATAAGCAATGTTTCATAGAGTTACAAAGAATTTGTTTCATAATGTAGCTAGCATAAGCAATGTTTCATAGAGTTACAAAGTAATTGTTCCATAATGTAGCTAGCATAAGCATTGTTTCATAGAGTTACAAAGCAATTGTTCCATAATGTAGCTAGCATAAGCAATGTTTCATAGAGTTACAGAGAATTTGTTCCATAATGTAGCTAGCATAAGCAATGTTTCATAGAGTTACAAAGTAATTGTTCCATAATGTAGCTAGCATAAGCAATGTTGCATAGAGTTACAAAGAATTTGTTCCATAATGTAGCTAGCATAAGCAATGTTTCACAGAGTTACAAAGAATTTGTTCCATAATGTAGCTAGCATAAGCAATGTTTTATAGAGTTACAAAGTAATTGTTCCATAATGTAGCAAGCATAAGCAATGTTTCATAGTGTTACAAAGAATTTGTTCCATAATGTAGCTAGCATAAGCAATGTTTCATAGAGTTACAAAGTAATTGTTCCATAATGTAGCTAGCATAAGCAATGTTTCATAGAGTTACAAAGTAATTGTTCCATAATGTAGCTAGCATAAGCAATGTTGCATAGAGTTACAAAGAATTTGTTCCATAATGTAGCTAGCATAAGCAATGTTGCATAGAGTAACAAAGAATTTGTTCCATAATGTAGCTAACATAAGCAATTTTTTTTATAGAGTTACAAAGTAATTGTTCCATAATGTAGCTAGTATAAGCAATGTTTTATAAAGTTTATTAAGATCCCTTTCCCCATGTGCGGTTCCTTTAATTACTTGATATAATAGTCGTGCCCGTTCTTTTCTCCTCCTTTTGGCCAATGATTACTGACTTTCTAGACTTCTCTGTAGTGTATTCCATCCATATAACCATTTCCCTACTTGGTGTCCCCCTTTCCATAATCGTTTTGATTCTTTGCCAGACTATTCATTGCTCTCCCATTCCCATACATGTATACCCTTGTACCTCCTTAGTCCCTAATACTTTGTCCCTAGTGTCTTGTGAGCTGATGTTTTGCTTGGAACTGTGTACTGTGTGGGGAGGCATTGTGTTATATTTGTAGCATTTACTGTAACAACTTAATCTTTTTAACATCGTTTCAAATGTCATGCAATTCTTTTTCAGTACCTTGGCTTGTCCCCTTAGGGATTCCCTTCCCTTTTTTGTCATCTCCTTATTCTACTCTCCATTATCGTTGTTTTTTTGTAAACAAATAAATAATTCCTCATAGCCCCATTCCCATAGTTGTTTGCCCTAACACCACTACTCCTAGTGTTTTGTGAGCAGATGTTTTGTTTAGAACTGTGTGGGGAAGCACTGTCTCATAAATTACACTGACCACTGGATGTGGTAGTCATTAAAGTTGGTGTTATAAGGTGATGGTTTAAACATGGAGAGAGATTAGCTAATGAAGTTCATGTGCATTGAATCATTTTATCATCTCGATAAATTGTCCAATGGTAAAACAATATTGGTTAGAGTGGCTCTACAAAGTAAGAGCAATTATTTGTACAGTTTTGCTGAAACTGGAGCTCACAAACGTTGCAATAAATGTCTCGTTAGTTGTATCCTTGATGTGTCTGTGGTATTACTGTAGTTAGTTGACTGCAGTTAATTCTTATTATTCATTATTTGCACTTGTTTCAATGCTTCTTTGCAATTTGTTCAACACCAAGCATACAAACATGCAGTTTGTCCTTGAGATTTATTGGCAGTCACTGTCTCAATATGTTCCATTGTTTAGCACCATTCTCTACATCAATAAAATTAAGTACATCATGTACTTTTATGTCAAACTTGGCGTCTTTTATTGACCAATAGCAATTGGTTTCAACCTGAGATATTTCTGGAATTGGTTCTCCAGGACAACGAAAGTACTGTATGAAAGGAGAAGCTTAATGGGACAATTTGATTTCCTAAATGAAGTTGTAGTAAAAGGAAGTATGGTCCTCAAACATCCTCTTGTATGAGAACATTTAGGTTATTGCTATTTTATTAGTTCATCCAATTAAAGAACTTTCCCCGTAGTTACGTATTCTCTATCTTTTCTTCACATTAATCTGATGTATCTTTTGATAATTCTTGGACTCCGGATTCTGAGTATATTAGATTTTCATCCACAAGTGCGTTCCATACAATTTGTTAACTCATTTTTAAGTGAAAAAATAAATCTACTTACAGTTTTCATTTGGCCAACATATGATATTAATAAAGACAAAAAAGACATACATTCGTACACGAGTCAATAATCATTCATTGGCATAGAGGTGAGATGTACAATTTTTTTTCTGTGTGAGTTCGAAAATGCAATAATGTCTGTGACACACGCAAAATAAAAACAACACAAGTCACCTCCATGTTGCTATATAACCCTGCTTGTTTTTCGTCGCAATTTAATTAATGTCACAAAATCCAATACTCTGGTTATTATAAAATAAGTAATAATTTCAGTGAATCATTTTTTTATTCAGTTAGTTTTTACATGCAAACTGTGTCTACTTATATCATGTCTAATTATAAAAAGCCTGTTTATCAAGTATGTTGTTTTACCATTAAAATGACATTTTCTTTCTATCTATAAATGTAGGAAAGATGGGTATTGATTGAGAAATTAATAAGCCTGATTTCTGTAAGATTTACAAATATGCGATTCTGATTAATTGTATTATTATATTCTTTAATGATGATGTTCATAAACAAAGGCTTGAGCAAAACCAAAAAATGACCAAATCCTTGATCTGTCCCTGGTATACTTAAAATTGTGCATATAGATCAAGTGACATGACACAGGCAAACATTCTTTATTTCTAAAACATTATTTTATAAAATTAATCAAAAATGAAATTACAAAATAATTGGTCTTGAGTTTAATAAAGTTTTGAACATGAATTAACACACGTTTTTAATGGCGTCAATTAAATATTCTAGAGTTGGCATTAGGTGCCTCAATATCGAATCTATTCAGTGAAACTAATAGGCTTAAAGGTTTAGTGTCTCGAAATACAAATTAATTGTACATTATTGAGTTTATTATCACAATAGGGATAATGCTTATCAGACTAAATACCAAACCACCATACTGCAAAGTGTCAAACAAATAGGTCAATTGAAGTGTTGTATCATTTCATCAATCAAAAACATTAATGTTCCAATCCTGATTCAACCAGATTGATCAAGCTAAAGTATGTTAGAATCATTATCAACGTATAGTGAACCAGTGTGCAGAATATATTTCAATTTTGGTGTAATTCCTGGTCCAATCAATTATATGCCTATTTTTCATACAAAGGTACCTCCCAACAGAACAGAGGTATTCCCAATGACTCAAATATAGGCATTCTTTCTCTTAGAGCGAGAATAAGATGCTAAAGGGAACGTGGCAGTGCCTCCCCACACAGACCTCTGGGAAAACAACAATCCATAAAACATCAGGCACTTGATAAGGTTAAAGGGTACATATGCTCGGGAACATAGGTGGGAGGAATGACCTGGCAAACCACAAGGTTAAAGGGTTACCTTAGAAAAAGAAGCAGAGGTATTTCCAAAGCAGACGTTTATGGGTTTTTTTCTCAATCAAAATGTTAAATCCCCAAATGGCCACTTCATGTGCTGTTGTTGCTTTTTTTAGCTTTTTTTGCATCTGCATGTCTAAATGACTTTAATTCCAATTTTTCACAAAAAATATACTTTTAATAATTAGCTGTGTGATATTTTGTAAAGGCCATTTTACAATTTTTCTCAGCCAGGACAATTGACAATGGAATTGTCACAAATCTGTTAGTTGGTAGCATTCCCAAAATGATGAACAAATAGTCAGAAATATATACAATGAAAATGACTCCAGCGGGATTAGCAAACATGTTGTTTTTCACCATTTTGGAAATGTGTCCGGGTCGGTGTGATCAGGAAAGATTTTGGTAACATTAAATTTTACAGAACAAAGTTTTTTTGGATAAAATATCGCCTGTTTTTGGTATTACTATGATGCAAACCTGTTCATGATCAATGCTGAAATTTAGGTCTTTGCCAACTTCCAACTTTGGCAAGTGGTGGTAACAGAAACAAGCAATCTGATTCAATATGGCCTCACTTGATCATGACAAATGATCAAACAGTCAAGTAATTGATTATAATGAATAATTAATTACAATCATAACGGTTAAGACATTAACAGCAACACAATAATCAGCAATAATTGCCAACAATAATGGTAATATTATGTATCTGATATGTTTCATATAAATGACATTTTAGTTGTCAAACTAATGATTTACATGGAGGAGAGATTAAGTTGTTACAGAAAATGTCACATACGCAGTACCTCCCCTCACAGATCCCAGGGAAACAACAGTCTACAAAACATCAACAAGCGTATATACAGTGCATGAATTGCCTGCGGCTATCTCCAACTCAGTGTAACAGTTAATTTAAAACGCTCTAACTGAAAAACAAATGATTTCTCCGATGGATTGAAAAATAGTTTTTTCCAGTGAGTTAGTGTTTCAGAAATTTAATCAAGCATTACTGATTTGCACACAGATGAGACAATAGTGTAAAATGCTTTGACCATTTTTTTCTAAAATTGCATCACTCTGCGAACATTTATTCATTAGCTGAAGTAATATTTCAGTCAAGAAACAATCTCAACATTATCAACAAGGGAATATCACTCATCACAAGTGTTAAATAGGGTTGCAAGACAATATGTCATTGTTCATGGAATACCCTGCACGAAATAACTTCCTATGGGGATGATATGTTATCTCTTTATTTGTTCTTATCGGCTTTAACCCAATGTTTCAACAATTTTCAGTTGTACATGATGGTCGGATGACCTTATCCTAATTTCTGCCAAGAGCAATGTTGTCTGGTCTGGTGGTCACCATCTTGTAGCTAGCAAAGTGTTCAGTCATTTTTTTGACAGCTACCTTTTTGTACCTCAACTAACTTTTCTCGTTAATTACTTCCCCTTCCTCTAAAAAACACACACCTCTGTTGACCAAACAAAAGTATCTAGGCTCCTAACCACAGCAGTCCTTTCTAGAAAAAATCAACATGTTTACATCCTGCTGGGAGTAGCTCCGGTAGGCTTGCACAGTACTATCTCAAATGTCATTGCGAGTATGTCAGGCAGGGTTGGAAACTTGTCCAAATAAAACACAAGTGGATGACAAATGAATGGACATGTATTGTCTTCAAGCAATGGACACAGCGTTTATATAAATTAATTAATTTTACAGATATTTAATGAAATTCAGACAATCAAAATAAGGAAAATCTGATTGTTCTGTCGGATAACAATCACAATAACTGTGTTTCAAACAGAACTGTAGTTTATTGGTATCAAATAGAACACACATTACAATGACATTCTATCCATAGGAATCTGAACTAAAGCCATAAAGTTACTGATATATACATGATAGGTTTTCTCTATATAGCTATGAATTAAGCCAAACAATATCATCATTTTTATAGCATGGTGGTAGAACTGACATACATGTCAAAGAGATAAAGTTGTTAAAGGGAGTGCCAAATACATAAGACAATGCCTCCCCACACATACCACAGGGAACCACAGTCTACAAAGCATCAGGGACTAAGGAGGTGCAAGGGTAAACATGTATGGGAATAGAAGCGCAAAGAACAGCCTAGCCCATCATCAAAAGTAACCACACAGAATTCAGGTGGACAACAAGGGGCAAAAGCTTTAATTGAGGTAACACCCCACAGAACTAAGCACAGAAAGTCACCAAAAACAGGGGGGAGAAAAGAATATATACCATATCAAGCAAAGGAACAATAAACGCAGCAAAAACACATGGCGCCAAACCGACCCAACAGCCAGCCAATCTAAACAGACACTACAATGTTTCTCATAACACAGCAAAAGAATAGCCTGCATTTATATTGGTTAACAGCTTGTTATATATATCCTATATATTGTATAAAACATGAAGTTTGCAAGATGGAAGCCAGGTAAGTTCAAAATTTGACTAATAAATGTAACAATACTAATTCTGTTATTCCCAAACTTTTCCACTAGCACATTTGTCTGTTTTTTTGCCATTACAATTTACAACCTACCGTGTCTTCTAGATTCAAACACATTCACAAATGAACACAAACATTTGGTGGGCCAACATATGTACTAGAATAACTTAGTTGTAGGTTGCACTAAAATATTGGAAAATTTTAAATAATGCAGATACAGTGGAACCCCTCTAAACCGAACCTCGTCCGGACCTGATAAAAAGTTCGGTTTAGAGGGGTTTCCGGTTTAGAGGGGTTTTAGGAAATGCATTAACGTCAGGGAGTCAGAAACAGTTGATTTGCCAATCCCAAACTTTGCACTTTCCCATGATTGTCGGTTTCGGAACAGATTCTGACTCATTGATCAATTTAATTTTGTCATCAAGTGACAATTCTATTCTTCGGAGACGTAGACAAGTTGATTGTGTAAATGATAAAATCAATCTGACAGAAACTGATTGATAAAACAACAAAATTGTTCCACATTATTGTTAGTTTAAACAACAATACCTGCACTCGTCTTTACTCTGCTAATACGCTCATTAACTAGAATGATAATTTGATTCTTTTAACAAAAGATCAATTGAACAGTCACCTACTGTAGCATTCATCATTAAATAAATTATTGAAAACATTGATAGATGTGTATAGTCGACAATTAAAAGTTGTTAATGATGTTTGCAAACTGTCACTTTCTTTTGTCGTTAATAATTGCGATTATCACACTAAACCTATTTACCCGCGCACCGTCATAAAGTTAACTAACGTTTAGCTACTGCCGATTGAAGTCTTAACAGATTAGGATAAGGTGTGAAAACGCCGTGTTAACACATTTATTGTCTAAACACTTTAGGTGTCATAAATTGCTGTTCGGTTTAGAGGGGTAAATTACTGTTGAAATTGTTAAGAAATAATGGAAATCTTGTTCGGTTTCTGGAATAGAGGGGTTCCGGTTTACAGAGGTTTTTACACAATGAAAATAGAACAGAAAAAATCGGGACCACGCAAATTGTTCGGTTTAGAGGGAATTCCGGTTTACTGAGGTTCCGGTTTTGAGGGGTTCCACTGTATTTGAAAGGAATTTGTAACATCCACCTTGTTGGAACTTTAAAACTGTGAACGATAGTTTGATGATAATGAAATCCGTAATTTAACATCAGTCAGTCACTCAAATGCAGTAGTGACACACATTATAAGGAAAACATTTCTGACCATGTATATAATTTCCTGTTTCTAAGGCTGATGTTCAACGGCATTACACTTATTTATGACAGCAACAATGACAATCCTTTATGCATTCAAAGCAGTAATTAAACCTGCAGTCAGCACTTCCGCAAGCTACTGACAACTTCCCCACTTACTGTCGATCAGAGGTGGCAGACAAATGACGTTAGATGTATTATTTTCAGCCACATCATTAGGAGCATTACATCTCATCCTCATGAGATAATTTCTGTAGACAAAATCATCATAAACAGCATATACTTTCAAGCGCAGATGTCTTTTGGAATCATTAGACACTTGCACATCACATTTCCAACACAATAAACCTTTCTAACCATCTCACAGTCCAAATTGACTTACCAAACATCTGAACATTACATTTACACAAGTTTGCAACATAAAATCAACTGAAATGCATCGGAAAATGAAAGATTAATTTTCTTCTCAAAAATGAGCTGAACAAATGCAATGTTCAATAATGCAAAGACTTGAATTTGCAAACATTCTGCAAGAAAATTAATGTCAAACCAAGCTAGAGCTGCTACTTATTGACAAAGATTAATACCCCTTAAATACCGACATGTCAGAGGAGCAGAAGAACAGTCACAATTTCCTGCAATTTCATCTCTGAATAAAATATAACAAATGAAAAATACTTGAGGGTGAGAAGGTGTAAGGGAAAACATCTATTGAAATGGGGCTAAAATTCCATCTTATTGGATTGCTAGAAAAAGCCCCTGTTGATATTTGTACTATATTCAGCTTAAATGGCAGTCTAACATTACATTTATGGTCATAATCGGTGAAATATGAGAGAAACCCATTACATATCTGTACAACAGAAACATTATAATGAAAAAAGTTGCTGCAAGGATTTTGTAATTATGGAAAGAGCAGGCTTAGTCCAGATATAAGGACAGATTGATATCCAATAAATCTGATCATCAGAAATTTATCACACACACAATTTAATTTTGTTAAGTCAGACCAACCGCAGAAGGATAATATGTGCTTTCTGTGTCGATTCTCCGAGGTGATGAATCTCTGTGGTTCAGCTGTAGTGAATTGCACCTGGCCATATCTATCCAGTACCACATCATTGACGCTTCTATTGTAATTATCAGCTGCAACGGTACTCAGTAAATCAAGAGAATGTCAATCAAAATTGAGTTCCATACAACATTTTGCTTTCCACCAATCCCTACGTCTGGCCAATATTACCGAACTTTAGACAAAATTCGGGAAAATACATTTTCACGTATTGTTCCCTGACCATTATAGCTAATCAAATACTTGCACATTTTTAAGTAGATTATTAAGTGCTAATCCTTTTAGGCCATGCTTAAGAACTGTTCATTTGCAATTCATAGTGTGGGACTACTGGTCATTCTTCAGACTTTTTAAAAAAAAATCACGGCATGAAAGTAACTCCGACAAAAAATACAGATTACAGACAAAATTTGACGGAAAAAATGGTAAGAGATATAATTTAAAGACATTGATTTAAAGACATTGATAATGAAGAAATGGTAAGAGATATGATTTAAAGACATTGATTTAAAGACATTGATAATGAAGAAATGGTTAGAGATATGATTTAAAGAAAAGAGTACTGCAGAAATGGTAAAATTTATGATTTAAAGAAAAGTGTACTGAAGAAAATTAATGGTAGGAAATATGATTAAAAGTCATAAGGTGAAAGAGTAAAATATCTTATTTAAAGAAGGGATAACAAAGAAATAGAGAATGGTATAATTAAAAGAAAAAGATATGAGGTGAACAGTGAAATTGATATCCTTCTGTAAATGATAATACTTTTACCTGATGAATTTAGTCGCAGGTTCTTCTGCTTTTTTTACTTGATTTTGTTCTTCCTCTTTGTGTTTATCTTTCTTATGGCTTCCCTTCCGACGAATCGAGAATCTGTTCATAGAAATCCTATCCATTTTTTTGAATCCCTGATTTTTTTTAAAAGTTTCAGAACAAAATTCCCATTCAAGCACAGTATCTTACAATCCCTAGTTATAGTATTAGATCTAGTCACTTAGTTTTGAAGCTTTCCTACAATACACGTTTTGGTTTGCACAAGAAAGGTAGCAGCTACCTTGCATGATCACAAACAAATGGTTAATAATACTCCATAAATATATAATCTATAAAATCTCAATCACACCTTATAGCTTCATGAAACACACTAAGAGATCAAAGAAATGATTATACATCTAACATATTCAAATCCAGACATGAAATTCTAAATTTGGAAGATAATTATATTATGCCATATGAACCACAAATTTATGATATGTACCACAAGCCAGGGAGCAATAAAGAATCTATAGAAATTCCCCTAGAAAATTTGATATTTTTGACACCCACTTAAATGCTTCTATCCAAGTATATATGTCTTTTGCAATATTTAATTATTTCTAAACACATTAAATCAAATGTAATTGTTTTGCATGAAAATCCCCTACCAGTGGTTCTTAAAATTTACTTGAAAATCCCTGAAAAGTTCAGTTCAAGTAAAAAGCATTTATAAAACAAACAAACACTTTCTATGCTGATTCAAATACAATTTCCATATCATTTAAATGCTTAAAACATTTTTAACACAATGTCACAAAATTATACTACGCTCCAATGTTATCTAAGAGTCAAACTGTCCGAATTTAAGTAAATCATTTGCAATTAATTTTTTCCAGAATTAATCAAAGAAGCTAAACATTTTAATCAGCTTAAGACCCTTAATATCAGTCTGGTTTTTATTGACAATATTAATCAGAATTAACAAAAAACAGCTGCCAATTACTTCATGAGAAATCACATTAATCACATAAAAAAATTCAGAAAAATTTCACCCATTAACCTGGACCAGCAATTTAAACTTTTTATCACAGACACTCGAATCTTCTTATCCACAAGAAGAAAGTACCCAAAAAATGTAAAACCAATATTTATCTAAGACAACTAATTGAAAAACACAAGAACAAGTCAGATTTAATTACAATAATTCTCAAAATAAGATTAACTACAATAGAAGCTGTGTCAGAGTATTCAACTATATCCATCAGAAGCTTCTAATCAGTCTATTCAACAGCACAGTCACGTATTTCCCGATATTGGACCTAACAAGAGTTGAAATGCCACATTTCTAGGAAGGCCAAACATCTGATTACTTTGCAGTCTCTCCGATACTATCTCCAATCTCCAATACAACTTGTAAGACATGTGTGAACAAATCTATCAGTGATACTTTTCTAATCATCAGTTGCATACAAATAAGGAGATAAAAGGACCAATACTGTTATATACATGGTGAAAGAGAGAGAATACGTAACTACAGGGAACGCCACATACACAAGACAGTGCCTCCCCACGCAGACCTCCGGGAAAACAACAATCCACAAAACATAAGGCACTTAATGAGGTCAAAGGGTACACATGTTAAGGAACAGAGGCACAAGGAATGGCCCGGCAGACCACAAGGAATAACTAGGAGAATCAAAGTGGACAGTGAAGGAAGGGGGAGGGGGGAATTAATGGATGGAAAAGATCACAGGACAAGTCAAGACAACTGGCCGCAATAGGCCGAAAATGGGCAGGAAGTAACCTGGACACTGTATAAAGTGACAGAATTCCACAGGGGAAAGGGAAATACAAAACACATTCAAAACACAAACAGAAACAACAATCATATAGGGAATTACAGCCTTGGAACTGTCAGCAAAAAAGACTAACTCTGTCACTAGAGAATGATGTTACCACTGTTTACTGTAGAGAACATATTATTTATACAGAATATCCTTAATCATCATTTAAACTGTGGAACACCACAATCATGCACAAGGCAATGCCTCCACTCACAGACCCCCAGGAAAACAACAGTCTACAAAACATTAGGCACTGAGGAGGTACAATGCTAAGTATGCAAAGGAATAGGGGTGCAAGGCATGGTCAAAGTCGCTTTAATGTCCATATTTCAAAATTGTAGTACCTGCAATATGATATTATAGAAATTTCTTGAATCTGACTTTTGAGTAAGGTCAAGCATACATACCTAAGGGCCAAACAGGGGCACAAGGATTCATGGCCTGGCCGACCATGAGGGATAACTAGGACAACCAAAAAAAGACAAACAGGGGGAATACATCACAGGACAATCCAACAAAGCTGGCAACAATAGGTTGAAAGTAAGGAGAAAATAACATGAACACTATACAAAATTACCAAACACATAACTTCAAACATAGAGTAAGACTTATCTATATATAAATGTACCATAGTTTAAGGCAAGTCATTGTCATTTTAAAACTGATTACAAAAAATGTTTTAAAAACAATTATCATTTTGACTGACAGATAAAAAGTATTTGTAGGATTTATTTTTTTAATTCTGAACCATCACATAACTTTTAGGGATAACGGAAGAGATATTAAGTTGTTACAGGGAATTCCACATACACAAAACAATGCTCCCCACACAGACCCAAGAGAAACAATATCTTAGGGACTTGGGAGGTACAAGGGTAAATATGTATGGGGATAGGGGAGCAAGGAATGGTCTGGCCAACCATCAAATGTTACAACTACATACATAATTTGGCTTTAAATAATGTAGGTAGAGAGAATGCAATACAATTCAACACCACAGACAATAAAACAATCAACAACTCTGATCTCAACTGACAATTTCTGAGTAATTAATTGCCATAGAAACATGACCTGTTCAAAGGGAAAGCCAAGTAAGCCTACAGCACTTATCAATAATTAATGCATACCATTATCCATTAAAAAGTGATAATTTCACAGTAATCAGTTACTATAGTAATACACTTAGGTACACTATCAGACACAGATATAGAACAATCCAAGTGCTTTATCTTTAATCCAAAGGACAGCTTTACTTGATTCACAAGATAATGCCCACCCACGCAGATCCCATTGAAATAACAGCATAAGACATAAGGCCTAAAAAAAAATATCTGTGTTTAGGGTAACCCGACCCTAGAGTTTTTTACGACCCTGGAGAATTTTTTTTCGATTTTTAATTGTTTTTGAAAAAAAAAAAAAAAAAACTTTGTCCCTACCCTACCTAGCATTTTTGAGACCGTTACCCTAAACACAGATATTATTTGTTTTGGCCTAATTGGAGTTGAGGAGGTGTAAGGGCAAACATCTATGGAAATTTGTAATCAAGGAATTGTCTGACTGATAGTCAAATACATAGGTATGTTTGTGTTCCTTGTACAGATTTTGATAATCGCCACACAATTCTCTATTACCACATCCCATACATGTTTCCTTTGCACCTCTTCACTTCCTTATGTTTTGTAGGCTGTTGTTCCCTGTGGTATGCGAGTGAAGGCATTGTCTTGTGAATGTGGCATTCCCTATAACAACTCAATCTTTCCATTTAGATAGTAGAACAATAAATCAAATACTACTTGACAATCTTATTGGCACTCTTTAAGTTTTGTGCCTCTCTTCACACACAATCCCCTATCTCGTCAAGAGGACACATAATAATTAAACTTGTATTGAAAATCGCTCTATGTACAAACATTCTGATTGTGTCAGATTATTCACTAGAGCCAAGTTAATGTTGTCTGACTACACAAGTCACGTAGACCAACATAACAATTATGTTTTCAGAATGTTTCATTGTACATCCATCAACTTCATAGAGGCAATGTCAGACCAAATAAAGCATGGTAATAACATACACACTATAGTCACTATATATCACTGTTTCATACAACACATATCTTGTATTAAAGTGAATAAACCTACATTTTTAAGACGAATTGAATGCACAATTGAGCAATGAAATCGAAAAAATTAACATAAAAATACCATTCACGAAAGAAACCCCAATGGTTGAAGTAGTTTGGCTTTTTCAGGTTCATCAACATTTGTAAGCAAATAAGATAACAGTAATTAAATAGTAGTCATCTTTCCATGGACCTCATAGACTATGTGTCACTGGTGCGTGAAGCACTAACACACAACTTTAAATGTAAACAAACTGTATATTTCATGCCCATGTAAACAAAGAATGACTGATGAAGTAGTTCAATATCGACTGACCCATAAATCCTTTTAGATAATATATATTCCATTTTTTGTTTTTTAGAAGGTATCTAACTAAATAAAATATATTCAAAAATTACAGTTACAAATAAGTATGCTACATTTAAAATGATAGGTCAGGATTTTGTTATTTTTATCCATATAGCAAGTAGATTGCCAGCACAAAGCCATTGTCAGATACCCACAAACAATCCATACGGTAACCCTCCAGCTATAATAATTGCCCAATTGGGTTCATTAGTTTGAAAATTGTCATTTTCAGTTTAAGAAAATACTGTCATCTTAATGAACACTTCATGATTTCACGAAATTATCTGAACCAATTGCATTGCCTTAAGCACTCCACAATGGCAACATATTTAGAAAAGCAATATAGTTTGAATTCAGAAGTGTTTAATAAAGCAATATTTCTTGAACCGCAATGAGACTGCCTCAGTAGTTTATCAAGTGGATGAAGTCTTTTTGTCAACAAACACAGGCTAAAGACTATGCAAGAGAGATGAAGTTGTTACAGGGCATGCCACACACATAAGACAATGCCTCCTCACACAGACCTCTGGGAAACAACAGACTACAAAACATTAGGAAATGAGGAGGTGCAATGGTAAACATATATTGGAATAGGGCAGTAAGCAAGAGTCTGACTGACAATAAAAAATAACCATGGACAATTTAAGGCGACAACAAGCGGGGAAAAGGGTTGAATAGATGTAATACACTGTAGAACAAGCCAAGAAAGTAAGTAATCATAGGCAAAAAGGGGAGAAAAAAGAACACGGATACTATATTAAGTAAAGGAACAGCACATGGGGAAAGAGTTACCAATTTGATTGGTCAAAAACTGTAAAACATACAACAGTCAGCCAATCATACCACATGTGCTGAATGCAGTTAAGTGGAATAGTCAGTCATCAGTAATCAGTCAGCGTTTGTTAGCTTTAATGAATAGTGTGTATCTCAATATATCCTCATAAAAGCATGCATCAATCATAATCAGAAATTCATATCTCAAACAAACACTGCTGTCATTGAAGATATACTGCAAATTACCAAGCAGCTCTAAGCAAAATCTCTTGATTGCAACAGCAGAAATATATATGTATACTGGTCAAAAAGATAACCCAGGACTTTTTATAATAAGGATCTTTGTGAAATAGTACTGGTGGGTTAGCACTTTTGACCAGTATATATTAAATTGATCCAATGCCTTATACCAATTGATTAAAATTTAATGTTCACGAGGTTTGCAATTCTTGTAATGTAAAACAATTGGCCAAGAGTCTAGAATATTGCTTTTGTCAATACTTTTAAAATAATGTCTAATCTTTCTGTCAATTTTGCAATTATAATTAAACTAAATATATCATCTAGGTGAGCTACAAGAATTTGGACAGAAGATGTTTATAGTGAAAGAATTGATGTAACAAGTTGATAGAATAATTCAGAGTATAAGATCGGCAAACAGTGGTAAATTAGAGAATACATGTATCTGCTTTCATGCTGGGTAAAAAAACTTTAAATAAAATTCCTTTTTATTTCAGAACAATGCAAAATTCCTCTATGCAAGGGCACCTTGTCCCTGGGGGGGGGTCTCCTAACGGTGAGTTAGAGCCCTGTCTTAGATAGAATACCAATTTAAAAATATGATGCACTCCAAACGTTACACAAACAACTTTGATCTGATATCTGTACATGACACAACCAGCAGGTATAATACCACAACCTTTTGTTGTCCATTGAACAGCAGCGCAATCAGCACTGTTGATGAAATCTGAAATCGGAATTTTAATTAAATACACTTGTGTACAACAATTCAGCATGAACCTGAAATTGGCTTTGAACTGCTTTTGATTCAATCAATATACTTTTTACATCATTGCTTGCAGTCAGAGCAGAACTATTTCCTGACACAAATCCTGTGATGGCAAAATCAATTAAAGACAGATTGAACACGGGGAAGTTGTTAACAAAAAGAGCCAACAATTCAAAATTTTACAACGCCCCCAAATCCTTTCGTAATTAAATATATTCGTCGAGATCTGTCGTAGGAAATAAGGATGACATAATTCTCAACATTGATTTGTCAAGTTAAGTCTTCTATGTCCAATAACAAGTGATGGATATTTCATTTAATCCAATGTTATTCAGCCATAAAACTTCATCAACTGGCTATGGTAAAAAGGCTAGCCACTGGAACAAGTGAAGTGGAACACACTTATAACGCACTCGGTTAAAACGATTAGTTAGATAGTACGATATAATTCTCATTTCACGACCAAGCTCTTCAATATTTCATTGAATAACTACACAGTTTGTGGGTCTCTAAAGTCTTATTTTAACACTCATGTATTTGGTATTAACGTAATTCACAATTTTGATTGGTTCGGGTGTGAAAATAGATGTTAACTAATGCGATGATTATATATCTATCATAGATCCTGAAAATAAGTCATAATGCATTCCCTTAAATGAGTAAAGACACTTAAAATTAACTTAATGCTAAATTTACATCAAAATTGAAAATGTTGTTGCAGACAGTTCGTTGCTCTGAAGTATGTAGTGAGAAAAAATGCATAACTCAATGTTAGACCCGACAGTGTGTTGCTCTGAAGTATGTAGTGAGAAAGAACGCATAACTCAATGTTAGACCCAACAGTGTGTTGCTCTGAAGTATGTAGTGAGAAAGAACGCATAACTCAATGTTAGACCCAACAGTGTGTTGCTCTGAAGTATGTAGTGAGAAAGAACGCATAACTCAATGTTAGACCCGACAGTGTGTTGCTCTGAAGTATGTAGTGAGAAAGAACACATAACTCAATGTTAGACCCAACAGTGTGTTGCTCTGAAGTATGTAGTGAGAAAGAACGCATAACTCAATGTTAGACCCCACAGTGTGTTGCTCTGCAGTATGTAGTGAGAAAGAACACATAACTCAATGTTAGACCCGACAGTGTGTTGCTCTGCAGTATGTAGTGAGAAAGAACGCATAACTCAATGTTAGACCCGACAGTGTGTTGCTCTGCAGTATGTAGTGAGAAAGAACGCATAACTCAATGTTAGACCCGACAGTGTGTTGCTCTGCAGTATGTAGTGAGAAAGAACGCATAACTCAATGTTAGACCCGACAGTGTGTTGCTCTGCAGTATGTAGTGAGAAAGAACGCATAACTCAATGTTAGACCCGACAGTGTGTTGCTCTGCAGTATGTAGTGAGAAAGAACGCATAACTCAATGTTAGACCCGACAGTGTGTTGCTCTGCAGTATGTAGTGAGAAAGAACGCATAACTCAATGTTAGACCCGACAGTGTGTTGCTCTGCAGTATGTAGTGAGAAAGAACGCATAACTCAATGTTAGACCCGACAGTGTGTTGCTCTGCAGTATGTAGTGAGAAAGAACGCATAACTCAATGTTAGACCCGACAGTGTGTTGCTCTGCAGTATGTAGTGAGAAAGAACGCATAACTCAATGTTAGACCCAACAGTGTGTTGCTCTGAAGTATGTAGTGAGAAAGAACGCATAACTCAATGTTAGACCCAACAGTGTGTTGCTCTGAAGTATGTATTGAGAAAGAATGCATAACTCAATGTTAGACCCGACAGTGTGTTGCTCTGAAGTATGTAGTGAGAAAGAAAGCATAACTCAATGTTAGACCCGACAGTGTGTTGCTCTGAAGTATGTAGTGAGAAAGAACGCATAACTCAATGTTAGACCCGACAGTGTGTTGCTCTGAAGTATGTAGTGAGAAAGAACGCATAACTCAATGTTAGACCCGACAGTGTGTTGCTCTGAAGTATGTAGTGAGAAAGAACGCATAACTCAATGTTAGACCCGACAGTGTGTTGCTCTGAAGTATGTAGTGAGAAAGAACGCATAACTCAATGTTAGACCCGACAGTGTGTTGCTCTGAAGTATGTAGTGAGAAAGAACGCATAACTCAATGTTAGACCCGACAGTGTGTTGCTCTGCAGTATGTAGTGAGAAAGAACACATAACTCAATGTTAGACCCGACAGTGTGTTGCTCTGCAGTATGTAGTGAGAAAGAACACATAACTCAATGTTAGACCCGACAGTGTGTTGCTCTGCAGTATGTAGTGAGAAAGAACACATAACTCAATGTTAGACCCGACAGTGTGTTGCTCTGAAGTATGTAGTGAGAAAGAACGCATAACTCAATGTTAGACCCGACAGTTTGTTGCTCTGAAGTATGTAGTGAGAAAGAACACATAACTCAATGTTAGACCCGACAGTGTGTTGCTCTGCAGTATGTAGTGAGAAAGAACACATAACTCAATGTTAGACCCGACAGTGTGTTGCTCTGCAGTATGTAGTGAGAAAGAACACATAACTCAATGTTAGACCCGACAGTGTGTTGCTCTGCAGTATGTAGTGAGAAAGAACGCATAACTCAATGTTAGACCCAACAGTGTGTTGCTCTGAAGTATGTAGTGAGAAAGAACGCATAACTCAATGTTAGACCCAACAGTGTGTTGCTCTGAAGTATGTATTGAGAAAGAATGCATAACTCAATGTTAGACCCGACAGTGTGTTGCTCTGAAGTATGTAGTGAGAAAGAAAGCATAACTCAATGCTAGACCCGACAGTGTGTTGCTCTGAAGTACTGTGGATTCATTAATTTTCGTTGAACATTAAATTTCGTGGATTTCGTGGTTGAGCTTATCCACGAATTCAAGTACCCAACGAAAATTTTGTCTTACGATCGTATCCGAAAAGTCTATGTCCGAAAACTAGTACACTCCAGATAAACATCGCCGCTAACACGCGGTTACCTCCCGTGAATTGTGTCAGTTTATAAGCATGTTGGTGTATATATAATGTAAATATTTGATAACAATAAACTATTAATGCTTTTACTATTTATGTTTGTTATATATTCTTCGTCATTATTAAGTTGAGTAGTCAGTTCTGTGATGATGTTGTTGATCTGGTGTGCTATATTTAGCAGCTCTACTTCCAAGTACAGTACACGAATATTTTCATATCGTTGTGATCAGTGTGTTGGAAGTATAATCTCAACGTGTGAAATGTATCGTCGTTATAGCGTAATTATACAGTTTGTGACAGTTATAAAATAAGTGATAAAAAATAACAAACAATCACAGAGAGTTATAAGACGAGGGCGATTTTAGTCATTATTCCCTCCGCACCTGCTTGGACAACCCGTGAGTTAATTACCCCTCCGTGAATTCTTACTCTTCGAACCCAGGCCTGTACGTCTTCATCCACGATACCTAGCATTAATGGTGGACCCCTCGGTGAACGGGGTAACGTTGTGGTATCTTCCCCATTCTTCTTCTTTGCTTTCACATACTGGTCCCTCATACTTCTCACGGTGGTCTCGCTTACTTTTCGACAATACAAAGAGGAGAATTTCCTCGAGGCCTTAGCAACCCCATTATCAATTGCATATCTTGCAATTTTAGCCCTTGACTCGTCATCGTAGTGGCCGTAATCTCCCCGCTTTCTTTTTCTGGACTGCTTCTGACTTTCTGATTGTATATCTACGTAGTCGTTGGCTGCTTGAAATGTACGAGCCTCTCTTGGTGATGCAGCATCTTCTGGATTCGGTAACCCCGGAGTTGACGGTAACCGTGTAACGACGTTACCGGACTTTAGCCACGACATCAACATAATTCTATATTTAGCTTGTGTGTAGACGATAGTTTGGTTTCTCAAAAGCGAGTGATTTCGAAGATGATTTGCATTAACTTTTATTGACTGATTGTTAATTCGTTTAGCGCCAGATTAACTGGTGCTTAATTGACATATTTAAATGACATGTGATGTAAACAATAGGTAGATAATTCTCAATATAATGTGTTAATTGACACTTGCATAGTGTGGCTAACTAAGGGAACGGGGCCACACGATGTAACATCGATAACAATGAAAGGTGAGAAAATACCTGTATATCTTTCGGGTCCGTGTCACTGTTTTCTAATTGACATATATATTTTATTTGTTTTGGACTTATAGACTACTTTTTTAATTTATGCTTCAAAAATCAAAAAACCACGAATTCAAGTACCCCACGAAATGCCCATTTTGACAAAACCACGAAATTTGGTACCAACGAAAATTAATGAATCCACAGTATGTAGTGAGAAAGAACGCATAACTCAATGTTAGACCCGACAGTGTGTTGCTCTGAAGTATGTAGTGAGAAAGAACGCATAACTCAATGTTAGACCCGACAGTGTGTTGCTCTGAAGTATGTAGTGAGAAAGAATGCATAACTCAATGTTAGACCCGACAGTGTGTTGCTCTGAAGTATGTAGTGAGAAAGAACGCATAACTCAATGTTAGACCCGACAGTGTGTTGCTCTGAAGTATGTAGTGAGAAAGAACGCATAACTCAATTTTAGACCCGACAGTGTGTTGCTCTGCAGTATGTAGTGAGAAAGAACACATAACTCAATGTTAGACCCGACAGTGTGTTGCTCTGAAGTATGTAGTGAGAAAGAACACATAACTCAATGTTAGACCCGACAGTGTGTTGCTCTGCAGTATGTAGTGAGAAAGAACACATAACTCAATGTTAGACCCGACAGTGTGTTGCTCTGAAGTATGTAGTGAGAAAGAACGCATAACTCAATGTTAGACCCGACAGTTTGTTGCTCTGAAGTATGTAGTGAGAAAGAACACATAACTCAATGTTAGACCCGACAGTGTGTTGCTCTGCAGTATGTAGTGAGAAAGAACACATAACTCAATGTTAGACCCGACAGTGTGTTGCTCTGCAGTATGTAGTGAGAAAGAACACATAACTCAATGTTAGACCCGACAGTGTGTTGCTCTGCAGTATGTAGTGAGAAAGAACCCATAACTCAATGTTAGACCCGACAGTGTGTTGCTCTGCAGTATGTAGTGAGAAAGAACGCATAACTCAATGTTAGACCCGACAGTGTTGCTCTGCAGTATGTAGTGAGAAAGAACACATAACTCAATGTTAGACCCGACAGTGTGTTGCTCTGCAGTATGTAGTGAGAAAGAACGCATAACTCAATGTTAGACCCGACAGTGTGTTGCTCTGCAGTATGTAGTGAGAAAGAATGCATAACTCAATGTTAGACCCGACAGTGTGTTGCTCTGCAGTATGTAGTGAGAAAGAACACATAACTCAATGTTAGACCCGACAGTGTGTTGCTCTGCAGTATGTAGTGAGAAAGAACGCATAACTCAATGTTAGACCCGACAGTGTGTTGCTCTGTAGTATGTAGTGAGAAAGAACACATAACTCAATGTTAGACCCGACAGTGTGTTGCTCTGCAGTATGTAGTGAGAAAGAACGCATAACTCAATGTTAGACCCGACAGTGTGTTGCTCTGAAGTATGTAGTGAGAAAGAACGCATAACTCAATGTTAGACCCGACAGTGTGTTGCTCTGCAGTATGTAGTGAGAAAGAACGCATAACTCAATGTTAGACCCGACAGTGTGTTGCTCTGCAGTATGTAGTGAGAAAGAATGCATAACTCAATGTTAGACCCGACAGTGTGTTGCTCTGCAGTATGTAGTGAGAAAGAATGCATAACTCAATGTTAGACCCGACAGTGTGTTGCTCTGCAGTATGTAGTGAGAAAGAATGCATAACTCAATGTTAGACCCGACAGTGTGTTGCTCTGAAGTATGTAGTGAGAAAGAACGCATAACTCAATGTTAGACCCGAGTCTGGACATTCATTGTATTGGAATATTGTAAATTAAATTCATATGATAAAATCAATAATTATTTCTATCATATAATTTATTTAAATTGCTACAAACATGTATTAAGTATGTAATTATGTTCCGTTAATAATGACAACTCTTGCGAATACATGAATATCAATGATTGCATTGTCAAAACTATCAAAATGGTTTATAATCAACATCTGTTTCAATTGATTTTGTGCATTTATTACATTTATAAGAAAATTGATGCTGGGAATCACACAATGTCATGAAATTTATACTTAGGGAACCTCAAACCAAATTCAAAATGGGACAAAACTAGGTCACCATGCTAAATAAAAGTTAATAATCACTGGAGACACAACAGCTCAATTTTTTGACAGAGTCCTTGAGTTGCTGCATTACTGTTTGTCTTGTATTATTTAAGGCTAAAACAGTATGCCTTCGGGCTTGGGGTTGAAATGAGGTCATACTGCATTAAATATTACATTTTATAGGGTAATTATGTTTGTAAGTATACATGTAGTTCATTTGCACTGACTTGAGAACTGTTGCAAACAATTTTTTAAAGTGATCAACCAATGAAAACATGTTTTGGAAAATACTGATCAATAGAAATTGTAAAGGGATCAGCCAATGAAAACATGTTTTGGAAAATACTATCCAATAGAAATTGTGGACACAATACCAGTATGCTCATCTAATTTTGAATGGACAGAAGATGACTAGACATATGCAAGATAGATGACTGTAGCACCTGATGGGTTTCAATTACATTTCGGAGAGCAGGATATTGGTATTAGGTCTACCCCCCCCCCCCCGCGTCATTGTGATGTTTTGTATTGCTATTCAACCCACAGTTACCCTAAGTCATTATTGGATTAAACCAAAAATCCTAAAGAAAAGACCTGATTTCATATATGGAATATTTATGACATCCATAAAATAGGATCAAGTCTAAATAAATGATTAATTCTTAGCAAGTTGACTTCTGCGTGACTCTCCTTTCAGGGATGTATCCGACAAGAGAATTGCACAATCAGTGCTAAAAGTTTAACAATAGGACATTGACAGTTCAGTGACACACTCAAATATTAATAATCGCAATATTCAATCACAAGCATGGTATCTTTGCTATATTTGTAAATACTAATTCCTACAATGAGAAAACAGTTCTCCTCCTAAACCTTGGGAAACAATTGCCACGTAGAAAGAGATTTTTACGATTGTTACAGGGAATGCCACATACCTAAGACAATGTATCCACTCACACACCAGAACAACAGTCTACAAAACATTAGGAACAGAGGAGGTGCAAAGGTAAACATGTATGGAAATGTGGAAGCAAGGAACGGTCTTGCAGACAATCAAAAACAAGCATGGAACATTTAGGGTGACAAAAAGGTGGAAAACGGGCTGAATGGGTGGAAAACACCACAGAAAAATCCAAGAAAGACAGTAATAACACGTGTTTTTCCACTTTCAGGGGATTGGTGAATGGCCCTTAAATGAGAATTTAGGATCTCAAGGGGACAATATGGAAATGTAGTTTGCATTCTTTACCTTTTAGTGGTACAAACATGAAAATTACAAATCAGTATCATGAAATATATAATTACTGGTCCGAGTTTCTAGTTTCCTGACTGAAATATTTTACAATACTTATGAGAGAAGAATTTGACACAAAGGAGCCCAATTATCAGCACCTGGAAAAAACCACCGTGATGGGATATTATTCCTGCTACATGCATCCTTCCAATTAATTGATTCTTTATACAGGTGATTACACAAATTCTGCGAACAACTCGAAATAATAAACACATTCTCAGTCTGGGTAATTTCCAGTGCTGATGTTTTAATTACGCACCATATGTTAGGTAGGCTAACATTTTTAACATCTTGTAATTATTTCAGTATGTCAGACAATACAGATAAGTGTCTGCAACATTTAATAAATAATACCCCCTACCCCAATTCAAAGTAAAAGTAGTGTCACCCCTACGTAAAGGGCCATTTCTGACTTATGAGACACCTACATTCTGAGCATATTTGTTTCCTAAATCCTACCTTTTAAAACCAGGCACCAGTCAGGTAGGCACACAGTTACCATTAGTTAGCTAGCTGGTGGCTCACCAATTGGCCATATCAGAACGGACCCTAACCGGGATTCGAACCTTCGACCTCACCCTCCCAAGGTGGATGTCTTTACCACTCACCTGTCTTTCAACGTATTGGACCCTGAGGTGGTAAGCAACAATGAAGTGTTTACAACTAATTACGAGTCTATTCGGAGTCAGGAATACAACCACTAATCACCACAGTTCCCTCAGCAATCTGATGTAAAAAAAAATACTTTTTTTCTCAGGCCCCCAAAGGGTAACCCCATTTATTTTTGTTTTATAGACATAAATTACCAGGTACAATTGAAGGTTTTAACATTTATGAATATAAACAGAAAATGAACAACATGTGAGGCTGGAAAATGAGTTCAGAGTGGAGAGGAACTACTATTATACGGAGCCCCGGTCATTATTCCATTTCTTCAAAATTCAGATGTCAACCGATTACCTCCCTTAACACAAACGCAATAACCTTCATCTAAATGCATCCAATGAAAAAAAAATTATAAAACCTAACGTTTGATATAATCTGTTTATTTGTCATTGGATATAAGCCACATAAGACGAAACAATGTTTATTTATCGGCTGAATGCCCAAGAACTGGTTGTAGAAAAAATAACATTCTAAATGTAGATGGAATTTATAGGTGGCCTAGAGATTAACACATTAACTACCTCCGAGTTGCGATAGCAAGTGATAGCGAACGTTTTTCACTAACACACCTGACAGTCAATAGCAAAACTCGCACGCTGTTTCGTAACGTTTCCAACTGTTTGCCTTTACTGAACGCAAGGCTGTTGTTGCAAGAAAGGTGAACTAAGCTTTTACATGTATTAGGAGAAGTTCAGTATGTAAATCAAACCAGAAGTCAACGTAATTACCGCTACATTGCTCTGGCATCAACTTTGTCTAATACCCCAAGAGAATCGCCAGGATTTTTAATGGAAAGAGCTTAAATATCTGGTTTCCTGGCTTTACTATGTGACATTTCAGACCATAAATAACCATAAATATACCAGTGATTTTTTTGGCAAATAAGTTTACTGCTTGTGCCTTTTAAATTAGGAAAGAAAGCATGATAAATCCCAAATTTTGGAAAATAAGGTAACGGTTGTTTTGCTTATAAAAATAACTTTTCAGCAGAGGCTGGTGTTTGTTATATATATGAGGCGATGTAAGAGCAAAGATTCGAGTCAATGGTCTTTAATAAAAGGTTAAATACACCAAAACCTGACTTAATAAAACGAAATACAGTCAGAGGGGGAAATATGAACACAGAATGGGGTGAAAATGATGATTTTTTGGGGAAAATTGACACTTTTTGGTAAGGGAAACAGCCTATATTTGGCAGTAAAATTAACTAATAGATTGCCATACTATCATAAAACACGCTCTCCAAGATTGTTGTGGTAAAATTCTATGATAACCATACATGACAATCAAAGGACGACCTGTAACTGCAAAGGAAATGGGGAGATCTGGCTGGTTATTAAAAAGTTTCGAAATTTCCGTACTCCAAAGATGTCGGCACTAGATGAACAGTAAGAATACAATGTACAGTTTAACCTCACTTAGAGACCACTTCAATAATAAGACCACCTCAAAATTAAGAACACAATTTTCAAGTCCAATTTTGCTCTATATTCAACCTCAATATAGACCCTTCTTAATTTTCCCTCATGAATAATTAATCATTTCTCAGAACGAGGCTTACATGGGTCAGATGTAAACAAAGAATCAGCAACCATCATGGCTACATCATACAGTGAACGAGATCTTAGTTTTGTACTTGAAATAACTTTTGCTTTTGTGGAAGATTATATAAAAATAAACAAACGCTCATCGGGAAACAAGTCACGGAACAAAGGATACAAATATTTCAGTGAAGGCTTCATTAGTAATCTTAGAGGTAAAAATATTTTTATATAATATTGATACTTTACCTGCTATAAAGACCATCTCAACAATAATACCAGTTTTCAAGGGTACGAACAGTGGTCTTATTATTGAGGTTTTACTGTATAAGTGTTATACGTCCAATGGTTTATGAATACATTATACACCCATGGGAAATTCTCCAGTTACCCGCCTTAGGTCATTAATTAACTTAGATCAATTGGTGAACTTTTGCTAGACTCTCTAGACAATATCTAGTACCATTTACTTAAAACATTATGAATAATTATGAACTTAATGAATAGTCATGAACTTCATGAATATTTATGAGATAGACTTTTTATATTTTTGGCTAGAATGCTCAAGTCTTAGCATTGTTTAAAAAGACACAGATCTGTACTAATGGTATTTGCCAAAGAATTGTTCAATTTGCCAACAATTCCACGATAAAATCATAAGTGCTTTACATTATAACAGCAGACAAACTATACAGACATGTTAATGGTCCTTAAATGTTGCCCTTAACTTAAACATGTTTCCACAAATGCAGTTGTGATGTGAGTTCAGCAAATAATCATCCCTGCTTGACATGTCTGGTAAAAAAATCAAATATTCTGGTGAAATTCATTTACAACAATACCCAGTAAGCAGGGATTTCCCTGACACAGAAATCTTGAGTCCCTGACTCCCTTTTATTTCTAGGGACTCCCATTTTCCACTTACTACATGCATCCCTGGGACCCCTAAAATACACCATTGTCAAGTATAAACTGCATATCTGGGACCATACAAATTTAGAGAGGACCCCCAATTTGTCAAACATGAGGGTCCGATGACCCCTAGCTGAAAAATCCTAGGGAAAACCCCGACTTGTTAATATGTATTCAATAAGGTTAATCATTCATTCAATATGAAAAAATGCATCCAGAATGGTACTAAATATATTCCATCAGTAACCAATTTTATAACAGTATATGTTAACTTTAACCTGAGGTTACCTGTAATTTCAATCAATTTGATTGGCTCATTACTTAGCAAAATCACATTTCAACCAATCAAATCAAGTTTTGGTTATCTTTTAGCCAACCCAAACTCATTACAGCTTTCTCTGCTGCTATCCAGAGCAGGAAAATAAACCCTGATCATTCAAACTCTGAAACTGTCGTTGGTAAAGTTTTAAACATATTATGGGCTGGACCACCACAAAACCTGTACAAGGGACCAAATCAAGGGCTCAACGCAACAATGTCGTAACTCCTATTAATTTATATAGGAGTTACGACATTATTGCATTGAGCCCTCGAAATAGTCTATTTTCAGGTTTTTACATTTTCTACCAGATACATGTTTCAGCATTCATTTAATACTAAAAGTAATAAAATCGGACATCTACTTTTTGTTTATAGCAATTCCAATATCAAGAACAGAATGATGCAATATTGCAAATTGTAGTAAGCTACGAAATGATGACGTCACGCCAGAATGTACATAAATAAACTTAAAAAATCTTCCGCTCTTCAAATGGAAAAAAAATTATGCAGGGCAAATCATTCATTCATGAGGTTAATATTTCAAGAAAACAATCATAGGAAAGAAATCATAATACAATCATTATACAGTAAACTCATTCATTTAATTCTTCAAATCACAATTAAGCCTCTAAATCGTCTTCGGACAAAAGCGCTCTGTTTGTGAAGTCAAACATTGAATGGCAAATACTATGAACATCATAACCAATGTCATTAATACAAGTTTTTACTTTTTAGAGAAAAAAACTCAACCAAAAAAACTATTTCTGAAATAAAACAAGTATGCCTAAGCTTTAGAGATGGAAGTCTGGATGATCAAAGGGAGTTAATTCATTGTTTTCTTGAAATATTAAACCAATCCTTCTATCTGTCCTTGGCAGTAAATAAGGCATTTTAGCACAAATAATAACACATCAATTTATATAATAATCTATGCAATTGTTTTAATGATAGTACGTATTACAAGAAGAAAAAGAAGTATATTTTCAATTTCAGTATTCAATGTGAATATAACGATACAAGGTTTTTTTCAGCACAGCCGTTCGTACTAACATGTCCTTGCTATTTACATATCAGTGTTTTGTAAACCAATCGAATCTTATGTTAACGACTAAACCAACTTTTCTTCAACCAAACAAGGTTTGTAACCTTAGCGCGATTGGATTAACTTTCGATTAGGGGTAATGCTACAATACCGAAATCCACTGAATTTCGGTGAATTTACCCAAATCCATTTTGGATCTGGAATGACCAGCAATCTTAACATCTCAATAGCTTAATGCAAATGTCTGGCAATTTAGTAAATCAAGCAAACATGCATTAACAGCCAGTAAATGTTAGACAAAAGCTGTCTTTGCTTAGACAATTATTGTAAAGGAAAGATTTAGTTGTTACAGGCAATGCCTCAATCACAATGCAATGACTCCCTAAATAGATCCCGAGGAAACATCAGTGCACAAAACATTTGGAGTGGTGGAGGTGTAAAAAAATTCTAACTTGAATATCGGAGATGGGTTTTGGTGTATATTTCATTCTGGTAAGTTTGCTTACAATAACATCGAAATCTTACATCAAACATCTTAATGCAGTTTTGGCCATTTTATTTTTTCGATTTTTAAAAAAAAAGTGTAAACTGCTGCCGGTACCCAATTACCCAATTTATTTAGGGCCTTTATCCCAAAATGGACAGAAAAAGTGGAGTGGAGGAGGTGTTAGAGACAACATCTATGGGAATTGACAAGTAAGGAATTGTCAGACTGATCCCCCCCTCACTGTTAGTCCTCTTTGATTCTCCTAGTTATTCCGTATGGTCAGCGTGGCCATTACTTGCGCCTCTGTTCCCTAACGTATGTACCGTACCCTTTAACCTCATCAAGTGCCTCATGTTTTAAGGATTGTTGTTTTCCAGGAGGTCTGTGTGGGGAGGCTATGTGACGTTCCCTGTAGCAACTTATTCTCTCTCTTTGATAATCAAAAACAACCATGGAGAAGAGGAGGAGAAGAAAGAATGGAACAGAAAGTGGAGAATGGAACAGAAAGTGTAGAATGGAATGGAACAGAAAGTGTAGAATGGAACAGAAAGTGGAGAATGGAACAGAAAGTGGAGAATGGAACAGAAAGTGGAGAATGAACGCAATATTTTAGTAAGCCAAGGAATTTCATGTTGGTAAATTCACTGCTCAACGTCCACTACTTACTGACCGTACCTCACTGAGCACGATTCATTAAACACTTCTTACTTAACACTGATCACTGAACTCAACTTACTCAATAGTATTCAGTGAACATTACCTACCAACCAGTAAACATTGAGTACATCATGTAGAACAATATTCACTTCAAGCATGACAGTTATGTTCAATACATGTAATGATTATTACGATAATTTACATACGTGAGGAACTTCAGGTTTCCCATCTGTACAGACATTGCTCTGTGTGTTAACTGACTGATCCCTTTACTCTTCAGAAATGTATGGATTGATTTACACACTGTAATCACCATCACAGGAAGTATAAGGACTCTGAAGAAAAAACATAACAATGTACCACAGTGTACCACTTTATATTGCATTATTAACATAATATATTATAGCAGATTCTTTTGCCTACTTGTACACTTTTAGTCAACTGCACAGTCTTCCAATGTGTAGCAAAACATAATCAAAGGACTGAAGTTCCTAAGAGAAGCTTCCAAGGCAAGATTGCACCATTTCCATATTATCCCACTAGAAATTAATATGTGACTATTTGGGTAAACTCACAAGCCAAAAAAGATCCAGGAACGACGTTTATATCAAGACTCCAATTCTACAATTGATAAATCAGTCATTATACTCATCAAATCTATAATAAAATCAGAGGAATGTACATGTTCTATTTTCTTGAGACGATGAATATGGATGGTGGTATTTCGAGTAGAACTTCTGGTTGAGACGATGATAGCAAAGAGACGCTAAAGCGCCTCAAAAATAATCATCAATCTCATTTAAGTTTTTAACTGATAAATATACGAGGTTTCCATGACTAGAAATTCATAAGCTAAACAAAACAGTTATCATTCCCATTTAGGTTTTCGAATAATATGATATTTTCATTCCTAGAAAATTTCATCATAAAAACCAGTATGTTCATTTCATTATTCAATATAACGATATACGACACTGCTACATTACACAGTATTAAACTAATTGCAAGACTTTGCAAATATGAGTACTTAACATGTATGAAAAAGTAGAGATATAATATAACAAGAAACAATATCAATAAGTTATACCGATTCAAATATGAATCAATCTGATATCTATATGGATTTTAATATAGATACAATTAAAAAAGCTTGTTTGGACATCAAAAACCACATGGGCTAAATTCAGACTGTTTTCATGATTTTATTTAGCATTGTGGAGACTTAATTTGAGGAATCTAAATAAAATGTGTTATCAGTTATCAGTTAGATGAATAATTTCTCTTGCTGACTGAAAGAAATTACAGTGATTTGGTCAATGTTTACCATGATTAGCACTTGTAACTGTTTTTTACCTTTTCTTTCGTTATCATATAGTAGCAGGCCTTTTTTTGTCCATTTTTGGGAAAAAAGACCCGAAATAAATTGGATAAAAAGTTCTAGGGTCGGCGCAAAAAAATAGGGTCTGTCGGGTTACCTGAACCACACATATTTTTTTTTCAGCCTTACATCTTCAAAGTGTTTACAAACCATAACAAGACAAGATTTGATCTCCAGATGATTCACATCACTGACCTTTAGTTTTTAAATACATGTTTCATTATAATACATTTTTACACAAAAGTTGCTCGATACTTTGTAATGCAGTGATTTTTTTTGAAAATAATTTTACAGCCTGTGCCTTTTCAATTGGGAAAATGAATAGCAGTCAAAACGGCCAACCACCAAAATGACTCGGTCAAAACAGCCCGGATTGTCGGTCAAAATGGCCCAGATTGTCGGTCAAAATGGCCCGGATTGTCGGTCAAAATGGCCCGCCTTATGAAAAAGATATTTACATGTTATAATAAATTCAAATAATAATAAATGTTTTGTTATCCTGTTATGAGTACATTTGTGTTTGTTTATCTTTTATTTCCCGAGAAGAAAAACAATATTTATACAAGATACATATTATTTAATATGTTCCATAATGCCATTTAAAACTGGAGGCTTTTTTGCTAAGGGGAAACAGCCGAAATTCGGTAGTAAAATCACGGACCTATATATAGGTCCATGGTAAAATTTAACAAAAAAAATCATTGTAATGGTTTATATTAATGTTAATTTCTTGATATGCGAATAAACTGCATTTTGTACAAACAAGCCATGAGTTTTGTGCTAAGGAGCACGAATATTCGAGAATGCAACATACTATCTTTCATATGCAGTATGTGTCTATAGAGTCTACGGTATTGTACCTGTGACATTGTCTCTACTCTATGCTAGCGTAAACTGATATACAAGTAACTTAATTTTTAAGTATCATACAATTTCTCAAATGCAACATGATAACATCCATTTCAACTTACCAAAACCCAACTAGAAGTGAAATGACAGCCTTTAAAACACGCGCAAACACTTTCGAAACAAATGACAGTTCACTAAACTTCACTGACAGGAGGCAGCCATTGCGGTCAGGTATAAAAGCCGTCTCACAGGGACAGGTTTAAAACACGGCCACACTGTAAATTACGGCCAAAATGGAAACGAAAACACGGCCACCCCCCTTAACTTCTTTATTCCTTAAGATATCTTAAAAATTATTTTTACATATTAGAGGGCACCCT
Source organism: Mactromeris polynyma (assembly GCA_032209605.1). Lineage (NCBI taxonomy): Eukaryota > Metazoa > Mollusca > Bivalvia > Venerida > Mactridae > Mactromeris > Mactromeris polynyma. Next base: position 2,270,699 of record JASFXZ010000048.1, read on the forward strand.
CGTAGCTTTTATAAACAAGTTTTAAAGTGAAATAATTTGAATTAGAAGTTTATAAAATTTTGGTATAAAAGTCGGACCGTTTTTAGATCAAAATTACGGCCAAAATGGAAAACACGGCCACCCCTATTAACTTCTTTATTTTATAAGATATTCTAAAAATTCTTTCTGCATCATAGATGGCACTCTCGTGGCTATCCTAAAAAACATTTTATATTGAAATAATTTGAATTAGAAGTATATTGAATTTGGTCTTAAAGTCGGACCATTTTTTATCAAAATTACGGCCGGAATGGAAAACACGGCCACCCCACTTAACTTCTTATTTTTTTAAGATATCTTAACAATTCTTTCTACAATTATTTTTACATATTAGAGGGCACCCTCGTAGCTTTTATAAACAAGTTTTAAAGTGAAATAATTTGAATTAGAAGTTTATAAAATTTTGTCTAAAATATGACCGTTTTTTTATCAAAATTACGGCCAAAATGGAAAACACGGCCACCCCACTTAACTTCTTATTATTTTAAGATATCTTAACAATTCTTTCTGCATCATAGATGGCACTCTCGTGGCTATCCTAAAAAACATTTTATATTGAAATAATTTGAATTAGAAGTATATTGAATTTGGTCTTAAAGTCGGACCATTTTTTATCAAAATTACGGCCGGAATGGAAAACACGGCCACCCCCTTAACTTCTTTATTTTTTAAGAAATCAAAACAAATATTTTTCTATCTTAGTGGACAACCTCCTAGCTATAGTAAGAACATTTTATATTGAAAGGGTATCAATTAAAGGTTTTCAATATTTGTCCAAATGTTAGCCCGTTTTCAGATCAAATGTAAGTACAAAACAGAACAGAAAATACGGCACTATCTATTAAGTTCGTTTTTATCAAATATATGAAAATATATATAGTTATTATTGTTATAACTCGATTTATAAAATTATCTACGGAAGCCAAACTCGATGCATGGGCTATTCGATTACGCTCACTGGTGATTGTCACGAGTTCTCCTTTTATCAATTCCATAGTATATATGTGCATAGATTGGGGATGTCATTGTTCGGTTAATTTGCTAACCGGTTAACCGTTTAATCTGTCCAAGGTTATATTTCTACTAAAGTGCTGAAAATAAATCATAAAAACAAAAAGACATATTAATAATTTCAATTATTTTTAAGAAAACATCATTTTTTATTTCAAACATTGTAGACAAATATGCTATATGATAAAATGAAGTATTCCATATTCACATTAAATTTAACAGACAGTTACAATCTATTCGAATACAACACTGTTAAGTTAAGTACACTAACAAAACCGTTTAACTATCGATTTAAGTATGCCTACATTCACGAACACCAAAAGAGTTTTCCGACTGTCATTTGAAACAAACGACAATTAAATTACCTTTTCATTCAATATGTGTAGCAAATGCATTAGTGTCAAACTGTTTGTTGTGGATTATCAATTTTGGCCCCTCACATCGTGGTTTCACACCTTTCAGGGACAAAATATTGAAATCATTATCACGGATATTTTGCGATATTTTTTTCCAAAATGAAAAATATATGTTTTCAAAAAAACAAAACGATTAATCGGTAAGTGATTTAACTAACACGTTGGCCCAACGTTGGATTTCGGTCATAACGTCGACGACCACAATCCTACGTTTAACCAACGTTAAAACCACGACGTCCGTGCAACATCGATTTACGACGTTGTCATAACGTAGGATAATCGTCGGAAGCGTGTACATGTATACATTTTCATCTGATATATAGATCTATATATGGTTACCATAATTTTATACAATTTAGTAGTATTAAATCTCTACCATAATAATAAAACTGTGAACTTTTATAGATATTTGTCATAATTTTTTACTTAATAATTAAAAAAATAAAATCGAAAAATTCGAATCTAAGCAACATAATAGCTCTGCATATTGTAGAAATGGCGGTATACATACGAATACGGAGTTTGGAAAGCGAATTACAGCCCTAGTATAGATAGATGTAACTCTAGTACTTTTATTCGAATCGTAAGTAATGTGTTGTATTTACTCCGTCTTAATATGAACCGATTGCAAGCTTGCAGCTTCAAAGATACCAACTTAAAAAGCTTCCTGAACTGGAAGCCAGAATAGCCATCTTCTTTAATTGTTTTTATTCGTCATTGGGAAGTATGGTTTCTAAATCAGGAAGTTTCATATTTTTACAATTTTGTTGGAATTTTACCACCAGATTAAAACAAGTCTGGATTTCATTTTCAAAGTTTACTCGAACGAGTATTCGAGTATGGCACGCACGCTACGCGCCTGATAATCATGCTTCTGAGTGGCAGTACACGTGTATGCATCACAATACGTAACACCCCTAGGTGGCCCAGTGGCTCAGTGGTTAACACTGCTGACTACGAATCCGAAGGTCGTAGGTTCGATCCATCGTCCAGCCGGGTAAAAACAGAAATGCTTTTCAGTGTTTTCAGTAAAAACAGTAATGCTTTTCAGTGTTTTCAGTAAATTTCCCCCTTCGGCTTCAAAAAGTCCATTTATGGTGTGCGGGGGAGGGGGAATGTGCGCGGCGAGTGTCGACCTCATAAACACAGTAATTTGCGATGTTGCGTAACACTCCTGTTTACACCAACAGGGACCAGTGATCAATAACGTTCTGTTCTGATCGTTTTTCTTGCATATATCTCATGAGACGCCTAATGTATTTTGTGAAATAAAGCATGTTCAAACGACAAGATATGTCAGATGATATCAAAGTGATGTCAATGACATATTATCAAAATCCAATCCTTAAATTTAAGTGTGTATTCACTTAATGCTTCCTATCATATTGTCTCATACAGTGAAGTAATTGGTTGTGACGGATAAACAGAAAATAGAAAAACTGCAATTTTTTTGTTATATAACATTCATATTAAAATTTACTGCAACATCAATTAAGCCATTAACAATTATTTCCTAGATAATCATTTATCTGTTTTTGCTAACAAGTTGTGCATTGTATTTATTGATCTGTATAAATTTGATATCGGTGTTCCTGAAACAAGGCTCGTCAGGCCCATATTCCTTTTGTTCAGAACATTACAATGTCACGTCCGCATACAAAGAGACGGTTGGGGATGAAAATCAAGCTTCAATTTTTTTATGTTGTTAATGTTTGTTAATGTGAAACATCTATTTATGAACTCGATAACATGTTTCCCAAGAGTGTAAACAGAAGTAACTTTGATTGTAATCTAGTATGCTTGGAAAGTATTGTGCTGTAATAGCAGATATATTCGCTGGTAGCGATTTTATAAAGAGAAGAATACCACCAGGATAAACAAATAACTCCCTTAAAGTAAACTTATGCTCATTTTTGTTCATTTGAATGCTTACCTAAACAAACATGAAAAATATATTTCCTATAGTTAAACTATCAATAAACATGCACTAACAAAGAATGAATTCCTAATGTATTGATCCGTATTTGTTGAAGAAAGTACAGTACATCATAAAATTTAACAAAAACTTCCATTTTTTTTAACAATCAGGCTATTTTAAAAGTTTTGTCTGTTAGTAATACGGTGTGTTTTTTTCAATCGGTTATACATTGCAATAGTTATTATTAGACATGTTTTAGCCAATGAAGCAACAATACTGGATGAACCCAATTCAAGCATTTTATGTTCAGATGAGCCAGATACATCTATATAGCTTAAGGCAATTTGAAATTAACTGCTGACAATCTTCGTCAAGCTGAATTTTCTATAAAATGTCAAAACTTTTGAAATGCATTTGTTACAACAACATGTATTTAAAACGACGACTATTAAGTAATGCAAGTGTGGTTTGAGGCAGATCGGCGATTTCATCCAGTTGCCCACCTGTGTCAAACATAAAGCTAGAAGGGACACGGGGATTTCCGCCACTTAAAAAACTGAAAAGGTCCATGCATGACCCTAGAGGTTTATGTGGCTTAAAGCCACATTACCAAAACTATATTGGCACTACCCTTATCCTATCTAGCGTATGAAAAGGAGCTTCTAGTGTCTTCATGTTAATAGAAAAAAATGGACAAAGTGCATCTACTCATTGGGATGCGTAATCTAGTCAATAGTTTATGATTACCATTATCCGTGGACTAAAACCCAAGAAACAGTAAAAACAAGACTAAAACGCAATTAATAAAATTCGACGAAATGCATCTGTTTTACAGCACAGTGCATTAACTAAAACAAATAAAATGATAACTTGTCAAAAGCAGTAGCCATGCGATTGGCATGTGACAAGCCATAAGCATTGATTGAGAGTGATCGGCTAGCTTCCGTTGTAATGTTGTATATCCGTTATATATATGTATTAGGATCCGTATTTATTATGACCGTAAACTAGAATCGCTGGAACGTTGGAATCTTAATGGTATTGTAAACGTCAGATATAAATGGTACATACTATTATAGAGAATATCAAAACTTTGATACCTTGCGAGTATCAACCATTTTAGTTTGTGTTGTCCTTGACTGGTATCTATACAAAGAGAAGTAATGATATTTGGACTTTCTACAAAGAATAAATTAATAGTGAATTGGAAGTTATAAGAGTAGGTTAGAAGAGCATCGAAGTCAATTGGAAGATGTTTTGAAGTATATTAGAAGAGCACCAAAGTTATTTATAAGATATTGGATAAGAAGAGCATCTAGTTGAATTGGAAGATATTGGAGTAAAGAGCGAAGAGCATCAACACAGAAATGGAAACTAAATCGCAAATTAACCAATCAACGCCAATGTATGAAAACTTGGAACCTGGTGTCCTCTTTATTACCAACACTGGTGCCAAAGTTTCACTTGTATATTTTGTTGCATGCTTAATTACACTAATAGTAGCGGGCTGGATTATCTTCTTAAATGGAATAGTGATTCATACATTACTCTATCGTAAGGTATACAATGATGTGACCGACTATTTTGTGTCTTCTTTATCCATAGCCGACATGGTAACAGGTCTAGTTCTGGTATATGTCACCTCATACAGTATGTTTCAATACCAAAACTTACGGGAGTGTTTATTCAGATTTGGATTAACATATGTAGTTTCTCACAGTTCCTTTGGTCATATTCTGGCTATAACCATAGACAGATATGTTAAAATCAAGTATCCACTAAAATACTTCACACTTTTTACCAAGAAGACTGTGATAATAATATCATCAACAATTTGGATCAGTTCTATTGTCATTGGACTGCTTCCATTACTAGGCTGGTATAAGGAATACAAAAGTCAAGAAAACAGTGTCACAGTCTGTAAATTCTTTGGTGTGCTGCCTGATGAGTACTTCATATTCAACTTGACGGTTAGTATTATTCCATCCGTTGGAACACTGAGCCTTTATCTAGGCATTATTGTAGAGGCTGTTCGGATGCAAAAACGAATGGAAACATTGAGGGAAGGTATGCATACATGCAATTCTCCATTTCATGACCATACCTGGAAATTTGTCAAAACTGTGGCTATTATTGTTCTTCTTTCAAATCTCTGCTGGATGCCGGGAAGTAAGTTGTATTACTTTACGTTGTACTTAATCAGACAGTGTTATCAAAAACCAACATCATTTTAGCGCCCATTAACTTTGTAAACACAAACCATTCATAACTAAATTACTTGAAAACCATAAATATCCGGCTTCGTTTCCGCTTATTCATGCTCTATTGACTTTGCACTCAGTAATTACCGATATGCTATGACATTGGTACCACAAAACACTGACATGACTCCAATTAGCTCATTATTCACTTAATTGTGGCTTATTAATTATCTTAAGTTTGTTTTAAGTTACGTTTTCTTAAGAGAGCACAGCTTCTTTAATCAATACCTAAGGAAATCGAGCATGATCAAGATAATGATGTCATTTATTAAAAATTAAATACAAATGTGTTAATATTACAGGCATCACCATTGTACTACATATTTCTGGACACTTGGAAAGTATGTCTATAGAATCAAGAGGAGATTTGATCACATACTGTGGACTTTTTATATTCCTGAATTCATTGATCAACCCTCTTATTTATGCTGTGAAGATTGATGCAGTGAAAACCCGATTTAAAAGGCTCTGTTGCTGTTCCGAACAACCAGGTGTACGATTACCGATCACTTCAATGCAAGAAAGGATAGAACTGTTAAATACATAATAGACGTTGCATTGAAGAAATATACATAATCAGTTTAAAATGTCATGATAAATGCTACTTTGGAAGATGTAAAATGCTGTTTTAGTGGGACAAAGCAACTAGGATAAAGCGACTAGGATAAAAATCACTGTTTCGACAAATATAAACAGCATCAGGTCCATAAATTAAAATTCAAAAGGCCTATTTTCAAATGCCAGTGTGCAATATTTGTCAGTCATATAGGGCGGCCAGTTGACCTAACCTGATTTAATTATCATCAAGTTCTAACTGACGTCTTCGAAAGCAGCTGAAACTTAATCTACTCTACAAGAAGCAAAGGTGAAGGACCATAGTCAAATATCAATAAAGAACTGCCCTGTCAGGGATTCGGCCTTGCACCCGCCGGGCTGAAGCTTAACACTCGACCAACTGAGCTAATCGGGGAGGGAAACTTTGTGTATACTTTGTTTTGGATATGAATTGACCACACGTTAAATATCAATGTAAGGAAAGAGAAAAATATGTTTATGCAATAAATCGGGTAGGGAATGTGCTACTGGTATTGCGGTAAAGCTTGGAATGTAGTTCGTTGATTCACATACATATGAAATTAGTTAAAATACACATAACATTATAATGGTGTCGATCCTCTGCTTGTTTAGTAAAAACATATTCACATAACATAAGCATGAATATATTTAAGTCCTTTGTCAAGACTGCGAATGCAAAGAATTCAAATATTTACTTTTATCACAGTAACCTCTACATTTGATACGTCATGATATATAGAGGATCTAGCATGCGTGTTTGTTTTATTGAATTGATTAAAACAAGTCGGTCGAATAAATATTATGCGAGGCTTTGTCACATAACATGTAAACGGACTTTTAACCAAAAATATCACACAGACTCCATTCTCTAACCGCCACTGGATTGATTCGTCTTTGGTGAATCGGTTGAGGAAAATATTACAAGATATTTTTACAAAACAAAATATACAATTACCAACAACAATAATTTAGTCAATGTCAAGGAGAAACATAGAAGCAGTTTAAAATTTAGTGCACACGCGCTGCTGTGATGACATGAGACCGTGACATCATCGAGTCATTTCTGAGTTAAAAATCATCGCGTGTATTCATATTTTAAATCATACATGTTATTGTTTCGAGTATGTTTAAATGGAAACAGTATTTTAATTGATACCGAAGAATACATATTCTTGAGTTGTTTGCTTGAATTTATTATGCAAACACATTGTCACAATCAAAATATTATAACCTGATTTGCACTCATACATGAATATAGTGCGCATCTGTGATACTAAGAATTGTTCGTGTACATAGTATAATATTAATTGATCAAATAATGTCAGTGAACTAGTTTCTATACATTATTCATGACAATGGTATCGTATTTAGTAACATTGTTATATTAATTGAAGCACTTTAATGTATCTTTTTAAAAGAGATACTGTCATTGACTGCGATCGAAATTTGATAGTTGAAATACAGTGTCTGCATATTGTTGCCAGCTGTCTTGACTTTTCCTGTGATGTATTCAGTCCATTTACCGCTCCCTCATGGTAGTCCTCATTAGGTGTCATTTCTGGTCGGCAAAGCCATTCGTCGTGCTCCTGTTCCATTGCGTATTCACCTCCTCAAATGTATGATGTGTTATGGACTGTGGAGGCATTATCTTACGCATTTGGCGTGTCCAGTAACAACTGTTTCTCACTTCTAGCAACGTAATAAAAGTACAAATGTACCTTGATCTCGTAACCTATCTATAACAGAGAATGTACCTATACAGTTTATGACTGGAATGTTTTGTCAAGTTCATTATTAATCGATTCATCATGGATAAAATGTTGGTACTTGGAATACAGTGCCTATTAGAAACGTAATTAAAGAACCTTCTTTTCACAACAGATCTATAACACATTGTCAAGTTTAAATACAACGCTTTGACCTAGTTCAAAGTGTAATATGTCAAAAGACTCTATTCAAATGTTGATAATCATATGACAGCAAGCGGGAACGAAGACCTTTATCTTTGACTGGTAATACGTTTCAATGGTTAACTGACGTATTCACTCCATGTACTTTGTGCCAAACAGACAATTACAAATGTATATAGGTATTTATTTCGATTTTGTTAATATAGTTTTAAAGTAATTCGGACTAACTATACAATTCAAAATCAATATAGTATATAGTATAATAGAAAATATTATATGTATTAATAATCAAATGTATTGTTTAGACGGTTGTGAGACAATACACTTCATAATAACTAGCCTTTGTCTTTTCTATAGTAATTTCTTAATACAGTGTAATGAGATGCTTAGAGTTCTACGTACATGGAGTTCGGGCATGTATGGCTTATAGAAGAACACATTTCAAGAGATGCTTTTTGTTTTCTGCTGCAAAGTAAATTATCTTAATCGTTGCTGCAAGTGCATACATGTATTTGCTCTGGAAACAGAGAGGACACGAAGGATGCAATGATGTCGGTAAACTGCTCTCCACAGATTATGTGGTGTGTTTATTCACGTTTTTATAGCAAACAGATATATCACAGAACACATCTGAACATTGTTTACACTTATTTAACTAACAGCGTAAGTTCTTGAATACGGTGGAATACGGACATTTTGTCTGCTGTTGCGAGGTTGTTGCTCTAGAGAGGTAAACATTATAGCAATGTTTTTACGACAGCAATAGGAAAGGATATTGTTGCTAATGGGGCAGCCGCTTTGTTATGGTTGTACTATACTGAAATTTATATAACATGAAGAGATGCCGAGTTGCAGAATAGGCTTTTTGCAAAATAAATATTGTAAACAAGATACTTTTAACACCAATAACTGAATCCTGATTTCATCCCAATCGAAATTCGTATTGCAGTACAGTACAACGTAACACCTTATAATACTATAATCACAGACCTTAAAATGACATAAAACAGACTTTTTACTGTATTATTTGTTTACAGTAGAAGTAGTAACGGCAATTATTCCCGGAGGTCTGTGTGGAGAGGCATTGTCTTATGTATGTCACGTTCCCTGTAGCAACTTATTCTCTCTCTTATGTATCAAAACTGAAATAATACTTTGAATATCGTTTACTGCGGATACTGAATACACCATTCATAATAAACCTATTGTTAAAGGAAGATAATTCAGATTATTTGAAAATTAACTTGCATGGATGACCTCCCTTGCACTAAAAACCCGAAACCGAAACAGGAAGTTATTAGGTGGACAAATTTCCAATCTGATGCAATACAGTCGGACATATTGAAAAACGTATTGACGAGTATTTGTTCGCTTGGTTTACAGTGAAAGGAAGGTTAGTAGTATTAATGTTCGATCTGCATAAATAGTTTTACATGTTATATGTATAGGATAGTGAATTTCGCGGAGGCTTGCTTACTTGCTATATTAAAATATTTACTCTGTCTATTTTAGTGTATATGTAATGGTTAATATATTAAATGGTTTTAGTTACAAGTACAATGTATCTACTTAGTCAATTTAAGTGTATTAATTTATTGTAGTGTGTATGTAATGGTTACTATAGTTACTAGTACCTACGGCTTACAGACTTTTCAACCCCAAGACTTTTCAACCCCACTTTTCAAATGAAGACTTTTCAACCCCAGGACTTTTCAACCCCTACCTGTTGAGACTTTTCAACCCCTAGTTTGAATATTTTCAACCCCTACATTTATCTTTCTCAACCCCTACTTTGAAGACTTTTCAACCCCTACTTTGAAGACTTTTCAACCCCTATTTCTTTTTTTATCATTTTCTAATTTATTAAATATACTGGTATCTCACAATTCACTTATTTGTGGCTCTGTAGCTCAGTGGTTAACGCTGCTGACTACGAATCCGAAGGTCGTGGGTTCGATCCCTCGTCTCGCCGGATAAAACAGAAATGCTTTTCAGTGTTTCCCACCTAACATAGTACTGGCATGTAACCAGGAAAGTACTGTGTATCGGTGCTATACACCGGGCACATTAAAGAACCAGACTGTCTATTCGAAATAAGAGCTAGGCAGAAATGCCGGGCATGTCTGTATCACAATTTCTCTCTCTCCCTTCTGGGGGCTTTCTCTCAGTCTGTCCCTCTGGTCAGATCACGCTGTATCTGCACTGGTAGAGGATGCACCTGCGCCCTTGTGGCTGCAACAAATGGGGTATATGTAAAGCGCCTGTGAACGTGTTTCGCATGAAACGGGCGCTATATAAATCTGGTATATAATAATAATAATTATTTCATGCGTAACTGTAATTCGTAAATAAAGGAAAACAATTCCTCTCAAAATGTCATCGAAAAATATATTTAATGACGTAATCACATAAAACAAGTCTCTGACGTCATTCAGTATACACGCGTTCAGCGTGTCCGTTCAATCTGGGACCAATATATACATGTTGGTCCCAGGTTGAATCTCTCTGACTCGGATTGCAATCAAGTGTACGGAATTTAATACATTTTGATTGATAAAGGACTGAGCTCCTCGTGCAAAGATAAATATAATTTTTAAAAGTTCCTGTGTAAACTGAAAATGTGTTGATAAGGTCTGAAACATGAATCATTTGAGATGGAATAAACTCACTTAATTGGATATGTACTTTTGAAGAATTTTGCTGAACATGCTTAGTAAATCTGTCATATAATTAACTTGCATGTTAACGGTAAATGTTACCATATTTATGTTTGTGTTTGCTGCAGTGTTCATGAGGGTTCTTATTTAATACATCAAAAGTGTTAATATTTTTCATCATTATTCGTTTTGTAAATTGTAAACAAGCAGCGTATGAATTTCATTTAGGTTTTTCCGCTCATTTGCGTAGTATATGCGCACTGTGCAATATGATATTTACTGTTTGAAAATAAAACAATGATATTGCAAATATTTGATCGTTGCGTGCACGTCATATGATGCATGTTTTTGTCACTAATGGGTATAAGGCATATCATGTTCCTGAAAGAGATATTTGAATTTGAAACATAACTACTTATTTGTTATTCAGGTAATTAATACGAATGCCTTAACTTTAATAAAAACGACATTATTTAGCTGTATGCGCGTTGAATTAGTCATATACTGGAGATTAACATTTTTCCTTTTGTAATGTTACACCACTTGAAACATAAACATGCATGTATATATATGTTGCGCATTAAACTACAACGAAAGGTATAGACAGTAAGTAGTAAATGTATGTTATTGTAAATCACAATTCGCAATTCGAAAATTGCATTCCTTTAATTTGTCATTATATTTTGTTTGATCATCATAATAATTAGCAGATTATTTGTTTAATACAATTAAATGTTTGTTTGTTTTTGTTTGTTGCACTTGTTTATTGGATCAAAGGCAATTGTGTTATATTGATGTAACCATCACACTTTTAATTATGTGTAAACTGTCAATTGTACGTTGTTTAAGGTGATATATGCCCGCTAAATGCCTTGAAATGGTGTTGTTATTATATATATATAGGTGAATGAATCAGTATATTCTCGGATATGTAGCGGATCAGTGGTCCAGTGGTAAAACGCTGGACTTGTAATCCCGGGATCGCTGGTTCGATTCCCCGCTCCATCACTGACCGTACTAACAGTCTTTCGGACGAGACTTTAAAAACCGAGGTCCCGTGTATGATGCTTTACATCGAGCACGTAAAAGAACCAGGGGTGCTTCTGGAACTGGGGCATCTTCTGTATCATGCACTATCATCCAAATCTAATATGACTAACATTCTTCCGGAGGCATCGCCCATGTGGGAAACCGGTGGCGACGATAAATAAAAGCATATACAATAGTATATTCTCACAATTGTCTAAAATTGGATAAGTCGTTAAGACTTATATGAATGTATATCAGAAGGTCCTTCTTAAAATGCCTTTATCAATTAATATTTGTTTTTTCATATAGTACCTAAGATTGCAGATGCCATAATAATTATTAAGATATATATTCTCTTTTATCACCGATTTTGATAGAGTAATACAGGTTGAAACAAATAAATATATATAATGTGTCTTAAAACATAATGATTTCCGAACTTTGTTTAGGTTTAACCAAATACTCAACTCAATCATATTTATTGAATAAAACATTCGTAGGCCTACATGTGTATAGCATACAATACAATATAATATATAATGTAGAGAAAGTCGTAAAAGAAATAAAAAAATATTAGTTTACAAAGAACTTTCATGAATGTGAAACAATTGTGTTACATTAGCAAAGTGGTCAATGAAAATATATATACATGTACATGCACCAGGTATATCTCAGTCTATCTGTACCAATAAAGAAACACAAAGTCAACATAATTATACAGATGACATTAGGAAAGGGCAATTATTGAGTTCTAATATCATTTGCATAATAAATTAATTTTGAAAGGTTTATCAATTCAATCTTTGAGTCAGTGCTTAAATAAAGACAATGTATTGTTATGTTTGTTGACTGTGTTACGTAATGACGCGTGCTCGCTTAGCGAGGTGATTAACACGGTGAGAAGCCGCTGTAGCGGGTGATTAGATAAGATGATAAGATTTAGGAGTGCTACTATTTATATTTATTTTTCAGAAATAAGGAGTAGTCAGTAAGTTTGCCGCATTTATTATTTCATTGCGTTTAGAATACAAGTAAAACTATTATTAATCACCTGCTAAGGTATATAGCCCTTACAACAATTATATATTAAATCATTAACCCCACATTCTCCGTTTAAACTAGCCCCATCCAACCGTCCTACCCTAGTTTTAGAGTATTGGCCTCTCCGTATATTTACAAACTAAATATACAAAACTAGAACGAAGCTTCAATCATATTCTATTTATTTAATTTGAGAAGTATTGCCTGCTGTATGATATGTATAACATTGTATTGATATTGCTGTTTTCACATTTTTGCCACTATGTTGTGTATTGATATGTGTCAATCTCACGGGCCTCCGGCCTACAGATATATTGAAAAATAAAACGTACAACATATTATGCAAAAGTTCAGCCGTCTATAATACCAATGCCTCTATCTCCTTTGACCCATATATGCGGCGGTCAAATAGGCCGTGCACGTGCGGATATAAATGCCCTCTAATTTAGTTTTCCATATGTGTATAGATACTTTATTATAAAAACATCTGCGTATTTATTTGACTTATAACTATTACTTACCTTACTCACTCATATCAGAAGGCGTGTAACGCTTCTGCTTCCCCATTCACAAAAATGTACTCGTGCATAAAAATAATCCTTTCATTGACTATGTTCTACATAACGTCTTTCGTTGGGATATAAACCGTTACAATCCAGGTGTGTAGCTGTGCGGTAAGCTAGCATGCTTGAGCCACACATTTGTTCACCTTTATTATTATTCCTATTATTAATGTTATTAATATTTGACCATGTTGTAAAATGCTCATATCTATTGTTATCTCTTTTGTGTGTGTGTGTGTAAATTCTATTCTTTATACTTTATACTGTCCCCCTCTCATCAATCCATCCCTTAATTGTGTAAATAATAATAATTCAAACTTACTCTAACAAAATATTTAATGTTAACTTGACCAGAACTAACCAAATTATAATTATACAATAACAACGATAAATGTCATAACCCCATGTTGTAACATGTGTACCTGGGTGTAATAAAGATATGTTCTGTTCAAAAAAAAAATATATATAATATAACAAATGATCAATGATTAATGATCGACTATACCAATAAAGACAATGTAATTGTTATGTTTGTTGACTGTGTTACGTAACTACTCTGGGACAAGTATGATGAACGGGACATTGTATGCGAGGATTTCCTGCGTGAAATCGGCGAGATATACGGTTAAGTGTATGTGCAAGAAATTGTGACAGTGTGAATAAATAGTGTGCCAGTGTGAAGTAAAAAGTGTTTCCGAGTCAATTTATGTGCCAGTTTGAATAAAAAGTGTTTGAATAGTTTCAATTGGTAAAGCAGTCTCGGCAAATTCCTGAGACTGCTTTACCAATAATACGTATTACCATTTCCTTACATGTATAGTGTCAAATTTTCGTTTCGTTTGAACTAAACATACTCCGTGAGGTCAAATGGTAACATAATGTGAGACTAGTTACGTGCAAGAGACTTGATGTTTTATTCTATTCTCTTGGCTAGGTATTCGTCCTTTTTTCCTTTCTATATGCTGTATATAGTATTCAGTATTCTTCTTTATGTATGTATATATTTATAAATAATTGTTAAACCATATATCTCCAGAAAATGGATGCAATAAAGTTATGTATATATAAATAAATAATTTTTGAGTGTAAATGACAGCGTAATTAGACTTAATTAGAATAACAAATCACATCATCAATTAAATACCAATTAAATTCCACCTGCAGTTTTAGGCCTAATAAAATGTGATAGAATGACTGTGTGTATTTTGTGTGAATATATCTTTATTAGTATTCATTTTGGAATGTAAATAAACTTAAAAATTAAACTTAAACAACGTGATTGTCAACATTTTTCCAGGTAACAAATGTGATAATTGTCCAATTAAAAACATATTCCAGGGGTTGAAAAGTCTTGATTTTAACTGGGGTTGAAAAGTCTTAGGCTAATTAGGGGTTGAAAATGACAGTGGGGTTGAAAAGTCTTGGATATTTTACCATAGGGGTTGAAAAGTCTTGGGGTTGAAAAGTCTTGGGGTTGAAAAGTCTCGATACCGTACCTACTTAGTCAATTTATGTGTATTAACATATTGTAGTGTGTACGTAATGGTTAATATCTTAAATAGATAAGCTACTAGTACCTACTTAGTTAATTTATGTTTACTTTTTGGAAATCAATGACCATGAAGAGGTTAAATGTGAGGTTAGTGAGCTGTTAAATTGATTTAAATCCCCAGTATTTTTACTGACATACGAAGGCTGTACCGTTCTATATACTCATTATTTCTTGTTACAATTTAGATCAATATAAGGTTCCCTTTTTATCCATGTGCTATTCATTAGATTGATATAGTACTCATGCCCCACTTTCGCCCGTGTTCACTACTTACTTAGTCATGTGGTGTATTCAATCCACTACATTTTCGCCCTGGTTGTTCCCTGAAACACATGTAAACGAAAATAATAATCAAATCTACATCATGCTATCAAGATGTACACAAACAACAAAATAAAATTAAGTTTTCATTCCAAAATAAAGACAACAGAAACAAGTGTGAGTACTGAAAATCTATTTTTTACATTTTAATTGATATCAGTTTGAAATAAACTCTTTCCAAAAATACTGTTGATATTAAAAAATACTTTACAGAATTGTGTATGCATTTACCGGAATATAAAGCATCATATAAACAACTTTACTATACAGTGTATAGAGTTAATATTGATAAATCCCATAGCAGCGTTCATACATAATGCAATTATTCTACTACACATCATAAAGCTTCCAACGTATGAATATTATCTGGTAAAAATATAACACTACATAAGAATCATTCTTGGTTCAAGAGCTAATATTCTTAAGAGAAATACACTATAATTACGCATAATTCTTGACTGTTTATGCTACAAAAATATCATAAATCACCCATGTCCTTCAGTCTCAGTTATGATTTATTTGCCGCCTTTGTCCGCCTATTGAAAAAGATAATCCAGATACAAATGTCAAATAAGATGCACGAGTGACCTCCCTTGCAGAACAAAAATCTGAAACCGAAAGAGGAAGTTTGTAATTGGATGTAATAAAATTGGCCATGCAATATCCTATATATATATACTCAATGACATATAAGTGAACCTCAAATGAACTGGACACATCTTATTTTATTAGTGATTACAAAATAGTTGACAGTATGGTAATTATCAAGTCATGGTGTCAGACGAGTTTGATCATGTTGACATATCTATAGTGTGGGATCTGACCAATTTTGTTTATTGCAGGGGCGAATACAATATCTTCGGTAAGGGAGGCTTACATAATGGATGAGGATACAAGAGACGTTTGTGAACGGCGTTTTCCCGCTGATTTTGAAGAGCAATCTACCAAATGTTGCTCAATGCATCGCCAAGCTTAATAGATATACTATACGTCGATAGGGTAAGAAACTGTTTTTTTAGCTTTAAATTCATAATCTTAAACAGGTCTTTCAACAGAAATTGTTTAAGAGAGAATAATTTCAGTATAAGTTATTGATATCATATAGACTTTTTACATAACTTTGCAAGATTTTAAAGTGGAGGGGGGAGGGTGCATGCAAGCTCCACCCCCGCTTCAATCTACTATTAGGGTCCGTACTTTGATGGCTCGTTTTGTTAAATAATTGAAAAAAAACATTGCTTTCAGTTTAGATGGCGGAGGCACGTGTATATAATATATATCTATATCTACCTCTTAGTGACGTCAATGGCTCGAGACCTCTTCCGATCGCTCCCTCTAACCTTCTATTTTATTGCCCTTTTTTTACTTTTACGCCGTATGCACGTGTGTCTGCTTCCATGTTGATTCTTTGAGTGTAATACTGGACAAGGAGCGTATGCACTACACATTTGTTTCATCAGATACATAATATTGCATGTAGATGTGTCATACGATAATCAAGAATTTATTTTTTCTCTGTGAAAATCTTTTCCGCGCTTTTGTATAGTCTCAAATATATTTTGCAGTATGGCAGGTTCGCAGCAGGATCATAGCAACTTATCTTTGACACTCTCAGAAGTACTCAGTGATATAGGAGTAAACGATGAGATGGTAATGAGGAGACGAAATGGTACTTTGTTGAGAGAATCTTTGAGTGGTGTTCAGCAAGTAATAACAAAATTAAGTGATAATGTAAATGTGTATTTATTTGGTAGTCAGTCCGAAGGAACAACTACAATAGGATTAAATTCAGATGACGATTCGCTGGTGTGTTTAAATGGATACAATGTAATCCGGGACTGGGCTAAATGGAAACCTCATGTAACGAATTTGTTAATGGTACAAGATGAAACTACAGCACCAGGTTACTGTCTGCTACAATTATTGCAAAATGACGCCCCTCTCCCGGTAATCTATGCTCCTGACAATGGATGTTATAAGGATGGTGAAGGGAGGATTCTTTTGAAGAACACGAAATTTCATTGTATTTCTGATGATGGTAGACACGATGTACAACATGGACCAGCGTTAACATCACCAGCCAGTGAATATACCCGCGGGAGTGATTTTGTTCCAGCATTTCATTGTGAAAGTTGGCCGAGAGAAGGCAGACATTGGCTACATCGCAGAACTGTCAGTGACTGGCCAACAATACAATTAAAGACAGTGTCTGAAAGATCCGGGTGTTTCCTAGTACCAGTAGGTAGCAACATTAATGGTCTTAATGAACTGGAATGGAGAATTTCTACGTCTCAGGCGGAGAGATACTTAATGTTTAGTTTAAACATCACACACTTGCGATGCTACGTATTAATGAAACTGTTATTAAAATCACACATAATTCGTGGTTGCGACAATGTGATATCAAGTTATATGTGCAAAACTGCCGTACTCCACTGTGTAGAAAATACTAACACTGTACTCTGGCAAGGACATAATTTGTTACTTTGTCTTAATCAGATATTACGGGAATTATATAATTATGTTCTTAATCTACATTGTCCTCACTTTATCATTCCCGAGAACAATATCATGGCTGGGAGAATATCAGCAGAACAACAACAACGGTTGTTAGATAATATTCAACATATAATAAACAGTAATGGTAGAGTGTTGTTTGAAATACCAACAGATGATATCGGTGCAAGACTTCAGATAAAATTGAATATGATTCGGGAAATTCCCGGAAATTTGCGCTCTGCTCTATTGTTACGTAGGCACATCTCTGGTAACATTATGTACCAAACAGCACGTGAAAACATCATTGAACATATATGGAATATGAGAGAAATAACAAATGAAGATAATATTCGAGTAGTAATACAAAGCTTACTTTGTTTGTTTAACAGAGGTAAGGAACACTATGCAGTGTCTAGTCATTTAGATCAAGAAGCATACAGACTTATGTTACGATTGTTGTGTTCTACCATAGGGTCTGTGCTGGCTTCCTTTGATATAATGCTGAATAAACCATTCTCAGGCATTGCATTCGAATGGTTTAAGTTAGGAGTTAACTCGGATATATCGTCTGGTTGGTTGAAATTAGCAACTGTATATTACAGAACCGGTAACAATAATGCTACGGAGACTATATTACGTTACGTCGACCAGAGATACGATATAAATCTTGTGATGCCCGTATGTGCATGCAATAATGACATGGTGTCATATGCTGTACCAGGCTTTGAAATCTTAGCTGACCAAATCCAGAATGATGCTATTGGAAGTTTTATATCATACTGTGTAATTTTCATACGTTGTGAGGTTAATATTGTCCCACATGAAATGCAACTAGAATACTTCCGGTCAACACAAGAAGATATTCAGTGTCGCACCTTCTGGGATAAAAAATGGATGGATTTAGCAATTGTTGATTCACTTCCATACTTGTATTTTCTACAATACAAAACATATGGACGTTTGAATAATCGTAGAGAACAAGAGAGTGCTCTGCACAAACTTCAGCACATTATACGTGATGAAAGAAACTTAAGTCACAAGGAAACGGCTTTGAATCTACTTGGACAATGTATGGAACAAGAGAATCTACCAAATGAAGCTTTCAATTGTTATGAAAGATCACTTCTAGTGCGACCTCGTCATAATGCTGCACAGTTCCACCGTGCCAGAATGTTGTCATAGGGATGTGTCATTGAAAACTTAGTTACGACGTTAGTCTTGAAATTTCAGGACGGCTTTAATAAAGATGACAGGATAAAATTTATGAAATAAAAAATGAAATAGCCTGAATATTTTTTTTAATCCAAAATAAAAAATAATCGTCATTTCAGGCTCAAGATGTGTGACTTAAAATTAAAAAAAAATGAAATAATAGAAAGAGACTATGCTAATGCTAACTGTCTGTGCAAATGTTCATGCAATTAGGTAACTAAAATGAACAATAAGTATCGGAATAAGTGTAAGGTGCATGTAGATGCCTTTTGAATTAAAAATCAACCTTTATCCACATATTGCTTAAAACACCATTGACAAACTATGCATGTCCACTCAAACATTTTACTTCAAAATCACTGCTTTACATCATGAAGTATTGCTAGCAATAGAACAGACACCGGGGTAACTACCAACTATGTCTTATAGATACGCTAACGTTAGTGTGTATATCGTATATACAATGTCGCAAGACTACGTGCATTTCATGGACCATTGAATATACGATGTATATATGTTAACAACTCAAACTGCTCATAGCGCTTATCTCCCTTAAAATGTTACATATTGAAAACAAGTTTTTGCATATATAGTCGGAAAATATTAGTTCGAATTCATCGAATCCGATATTATTTTTTATGTAATTTTTAATAGTAGATTTAATAGCCCATTGCATTTCCACCGCGCCTAAAAAGATACATCTGGATGTGATATTAATTTCGGATGGTACCAAATATTCGGATGGAAGGTTGGCGAATAAATGAGATCCGACTGTTTTTAGTTTATATCGTTTTTTTTCATTTAATGACTTACATACTTTCTTATAATATTATGTATTACTTTATATCTGATAGATAAAATCAAAGTATAAAAATCAAAAATAATACATTACAGTTAATATGGTTGTGATGGTAGAAATGGCGACACGGAAAACATCAAACACATCAAACATAACATTCTCTGTCGCTCGCTTTATTTTCTGTCATCCCTGCGCAATGCCATCTAGTACTTAACGAGAGAGAATACGTAGCTACAGGAAACGCCACATACATAAGACAGTGCCTCCCCGCGCAGACCTCCGGGAAAACAACAATCCACAAAACACAAGACACTTAAGCAGGTTAAAGGGTATACACTCAAAGTCAAAGGAAAAATCACTTAAATATGGCTCAGACAGAAAGCATAACAAAGGGAGGCAATTATAAAATTAATTGAATAGGAGTAACTGTTCATAAACTCGTCACTTCTGCTTCTTGCCATTTCACCATAGTTAAAGTTGAAAATCATTATTAACGATAGTTTTACAGTTAAGCTCCTCCGAACGAACTAAATGTGACCATTGCACGCAAACGGACAAACACACACGTCCTTGTCCACTTTCCCTCACTAATAGTTGAATATTGTCGAAATCTTCATGCAGTAACAATATGTATAAAAGAAAGATTAAATTGTTACAGGGAACGCCACATGCACAAGACAATGCCTCTCCACACAGCCCCCCCCCTCCCGGGAAAACACATAAGGCACCGATGTATGTAAAAACTTGTACATAAAATAAGTAAGGCCTCCTTTTGAAGAAAGAACAAAGGGGTCACATGTTTTTTATTCAATAAAAACACAGCTGTGA
Organism: Mactromeris polynyma; assembly: GCA_032209605.1. Taxonomy (NCBI): domain Eukaryota; kingdom Metazoa; phylum Mollusca; class Bivalvia; order Venerida; family Mactridae; genus Mactromeris; species Mactromeris polynyma. Next base: position 2,291,331 of record JASFXZ010000048.1, read on the forward strand.
TTTTTTTATAGACAAGAAACTTTACATATAGTCCCCCCCTCCCCCTCTGGCGCCCTTTGGCACTTTACTTGCAACCATTGTAATTTGTCATTTATAATAATTATCATTTAACTCAAGGACTTTGAACATATTGTTATTACATACATATATTGGTATATATATGTTCTGTAGTTCAACAAGTATATATCATTCAATTAACAACAAAATAATATTAAATTATTGAATTTTGAATTTCAGACAAACATGAAAACATACACAAAATATAATAATTATAGGAACAGAAATTAATGAACACAACAGATAAATAATTAAATATACATTCTGCATCGAGTGTGCCAATATGACTTAATACTGTACAATTCAACATCTGTGTGGGTAAACATATCACGAATCAGCAATTTTGAATTTAGACTCGGAAACGATTGCAAAGTATCAAAATTAGTGTTGCTACATGGAATTATTAAGTAAAATATAAACATGGGCGAACACGGGAATATACTCTGGATTTCTTCAACTCGCGCATTTAGCAAACATTTCTATTCCAGAAACTTAAACCACTTAAACATTAACGTTTATTTGTCATACAGCAATTTATATTAAACATTGTAATGAGTTCTTATTTTCAGGCACAAGCATTAGTTACAATACATTCAACCCTTAGTGGTACTTCACATAAATGTAAGCCATGTTCACCTAATATAAATTCTAACAAAATACTGAAGAACTACGTACGTTTAATGATTACACTTTGATTAAATATATCGATAAGTACAGACGTGTCCATCGATGACACCCCTGCTGTATATCAACACTAACAGAGATATTAATCGAGTTTACAGCCAAACACGTCTACACAAAATCATAACTACACAAACAGAAACAAACTGTAATTATTAACCGATGGCCTTAAAAGGAACGTTTACATTTTCTGGAGTAACATAACTGCACATGAGGAAAGGGGAATTATTTCTGTCTAGACAGATATATTGAATGACACTTTACCTACTTTAATAAAGATTTGACTGGTAATTATTGACAATACGAGGAAGTGCAGGACAGTAACCATTACTCGGGTGGATTATTGTCGAATTGTCTCCTTTTTATACAAGGTAACATTGTTTGTCCGGACAATAAATTCAACACAACTGTACTTAATTTAATGAAACTTGATTATGGTCACTTCTTTTTCATTTTGCCATATGGAGCAAATATTGCTTACTGTCAGTACATGGTGACGTCACATGTGACGTTTTCTGAAAATGACGTCACGTAAAGAAGCGGTTGGAAATCGTATAACGGCGCTCATTTATTGTTGCTATTCCTATATCCGGACCTTATTCTGAAGACTTGAAACTTGAACTTTCAATAAATTTCTAAATATGGCAAAATGTCTTGCTCGGAAAAGAAAGAAATATTCGACAAACGTGAAGTTCTGCCGGTATCATGCTTACGTCACTTTCCATGCAGGTATAAAATGTGAAAAGCAAAGTGTTTATTTATTATAGTTTCATCCCTATTTAAAGAGCCAGCCATTTCTGACTATTGAATCTCCTACTTTCTGAGCACATTGACTTCCCAATTTAATGTCAGGCACCAGGCAGGAAGACGCTAGGAAACTATTAGTGAATGTCAGGCTCCAGACAGGAAGGCGCTAGGAAACCATTATTTAATGTCAGGCACCAGGCAGGAAGGCGTTAGGAAACTATTATTTAATGTCAGGCTCCAGACAGGACGGCGCTAGGAAACTATTATTTAATGTCAGGCACCAGGCTGGAAGGCGCTAGGAAACTATTATTTAATGTCAGGCACCAGGCAGGAAGGCGCCAGGAAACTATTATTTAATGTCAGGCTCCAGACAGGACGGCGCTAGGAAACTATTATTTAATGTCAGGCTCCAGACAGGAAGACGCTAGAAAACCATTATTTAATGTCAGGCTCCATACAGGAAGACGGTAGGAAACTATAATTTAATGTCAGGCAACAGGCAGGAAGGCGCTAGGAAACTATTATTTAATGTCAGGCTCCAGACAGGAAGATGGTAGGAAACTATTATTTAACTACCTGGCGGCTAAACCAACCGGTCATCTCAGGACGGATACCTACCTGGATTCGAACAATCAATATCACGCTCCCAAGGCGGATGGCCACACGTCCACGCGAGATTGTGTAATAAATATTGTAACTCTTTCAGGGACCAGTTAGATCAAGCGCAAACTAAACTAACTGGTCCCAGAAATGTGAGATTTTGAATCAACAGTACCAACGTTTATGGGGCCGTCACACCATAACGTTCTGGTCAGCGTTCTATGACGTTTGAGGAAACGTTGGTAATCGTCCGTGGTCGCTGGTATAGCGCCAGAAGAGCGTTGTGTGAACGCTGGTGAACGCTGGTAATCGCCGGTGATCGGCGGTGATCGGCGGAGAACGCTGGTCCGAAAATAAAGTTTTGAACATGCACAAAAGTTCTCATGGAGACCAGCGTTCTTCAACGTTTAACTTTAAACGCTGGAGAACGCTGGAGAACGTTCGTGGAACGTTGTACTAACGTTCAGAACGTTGCACGCGTTCGGCTATTGTTAGTCAGTCGTTACCCTAGCGTTACTTGGTTGTTATTAATCGTTCACAATCTTTGCTTTGAAGTAAACGACTCACTGGCGACCTGTCAACGACCACTGAACGGACCCCTAGCGCACATGAAACCCACACGCCAGCAACACGCTAGTCTGTCGTTAGTCACACGTTAGTCAAACGCTCAACACGCTCGTCTAACCTTGACTAATCGTTCGTCGCGTACCAGTGACACGTCAGCACACGCTAATTGTTTTCAGGGGTGTCTTACTTGGTCGCTGGTACACGCTCCTCATGCGTTAGTCACACGCTAGTCATGCGTTAGTCACACGCCAAATGTGTTCACCTCACCATAGAACGCTCGAAAATTGAACGATTATACATTCTTAGAACGTTCATACAACGCTGACCAGAACGTTATGGTGTGACGGCCCCATTAAGAGTCATTTGTTATGGACATCGTCGGTCTTATCAGAGAGGCGGTCTGATTATAATTCCTGTAAATATACGTTGTACATGTATATCTAATACAGAAACATTCAAAAATAAAAATAGGAAATATTTAATGCTGAATCAATAATATTTCATTCTTGCATACATGTGTCTTATATGTGAGGTGTCTGTGGTTGTATTATTGTATTCAGTTTAAAATCGTCGTAAATTTTGTAGGTTATAGATATTAAATCTCATTTATCATTATAATTATGTTGTATGTATGAACATGTGTAGATGTGCAGATATGTGTTAATGTTGATTTCTTACAACTTATAATTATTCTAATTCTTATAATTATGTTGTATGTATGAACATGTGTAGATGTGCAGATATGTTTTAATGTTGATTTCTTACATTGTTTTTGTTTGAAGACCACATTGTAAAACATTAACACCTGTACCTTAATGTATAAAAGCAAAATTATTAGTAATAGTATTATTATTATAATTATTATAATTATAATTATAAGTAGTAGTGGTGGTGGTGGTGGTAGTGGTGGCGGTGGCGGCGGTGGCGGCGGTGGCGGTGGTGGTGGCTATGGCGGTGGTGGTGGCGGTGGCGGCGGTAGCGGCTGTAGCGGCGGTAGTAGTAGTAGTTGTAGTAGTAGTAGTATCAATTGTATTATTATTATTATTGTTATTATAATTATTATTATTCTAATAATTATTATTATTATTACAGAGCTAAATATAGAACAAGTTAAATCTCGTCTATAAAAATACGGTAATCTGGTCTTAATTGTGAGGTGGTATTTAAGTGGGGTTTTATTGTACACGACTTTGAAGCGAGCTTTTCGGTGATTTGCATTTTTAAAAAATCTGAACCATAATAAATACATTTAAAGATAGTATGTTATAAATCTACTGGTACCGTGATAGTAAATAAAACGAGGACGACGTGGATAACAATTTTAAATAGTTACCGTTTTTAATCAAAACCACCGAAAACGATTCAACTTTATCTACAGGTAGCAATATCACATAACATTGACGACATTAACTTCCTCATTATACAAGAGAATTAGCTATGAATGGTGAGTTACACCGATTTTACGGGCTTTTTGGGGTATTTTGACTACTCATTTTGGGTTATCCCCTTTCTGACTTCGTGTGTAACTTCGGGCATATAACTTTAGCCGAACAAAATCTACGAACGACAATTTAACTACTTTATCGTCTTTTGTGTGTGTGGCTAACTCCTAATCATGGGTCTACCCCTCCTATCCGTCCTAATGTATTAATCAAATAACTGGTATAACCTTTCTACTTAATGTCATTAACTTCCGCCTTTTATTATAACGAATATGCAAACAGCGTGGAAAGGCGGAAGTTTATAGAGTTGAGAGTTTCGATAACAATCTTTCCCACATTACAAGATGCAATACAGTAAAACTTCACGTAACGACGACCTCAATAATAAGAACACTTCAAATTAAGAAAACAATTTTCAAGCCCATTTTTACTACTTTGCTCACTATTCGACCTCAATATTACGACCACCTCAATAGAAAGACCAGTTTTCAAGAGTCCCCTGGTGGTCGCATTATTCAGGTTTTACTGTACATTCTAGTCCAGCCACGGACGTCACATATCTAAACTGTTACGAAGACGCGTGTAAAAGTCGGAGTACAGAGACACGTATGCGGGGCTATGTACAGTATAACTTACAAAAATACTTATATATAAACGCAATGGTAAACAGATGGCTGAAGACATATGACAGGTCTAACTGTAGAATCACATGTTAAAAGACGCATAACGATCATGTACAGCATAAACACTGCTGTAAAAAATTCATTGATTCCGGTAACGTCTTCAAAAACTTCGGGTACACAGATTGAGCTTACGATGCGACCTGACCAGAGATGCCCTCTCTAGAGCAACAATTTTCGCGGTAGTAACAAATTGATTGAAAGTTAACCTCTCTAGAGCAACAACCTCTCTTTAACAACATTATCAATTTTCTCGGCAGTACCAAATTGATAGAAAGTTAACATATATTTAGAGGAACAACCTCTCTTTAACAACGCAATCAATTTTCTCGGCAGTAACAAATCGATACAAATTTAACCTCTCTAGAGCAACAACCTCTCTTTAACAGCATTATTAATTTTCTCGCCAGTTACAAATTGGTACAAGTTTAACCTCTCTAGAGCAATAACCTCTCTTTTACAACATACTCGTTAATCACACGTCGGCCATTTTGAATTCAAAACGAGGCTCTTAACGTATACAAGGAAAATTACTTCTTATCACTGCTGCGTACCTCAGTGTACAAATGATGCAAGATACAACAAATCAATATCATTTCACAGTTTCCCAACTGATATAAACAGACGGAAAACGTGGTTAGTTAAGATTCGACGGGACGAAGGACCTCTGTTTCAGGTAATTCAGACTGAAATGTAGCATTTTCTGAACACTATGTATGTTTTCGGATGGGTATCAGTATTTTGGATATTGAACGTTCTGCTCGTAAGATATGTCGAAATTTACAAATATTAATGAGAATAAACTTGAATTTTGATGACAAAGTTGAATCGACCATTAACTTGTATAAAACACCATTCAAAAAAGAATTGCCAATGGATAGGCTTCATCTACATATATAATTTGTAAATAAATCGTTGATAGTTGTCTATATAATTTGTAAATAAATCGTTCATAGTTGTCTTTCCTCAGACCAAACGGATTACTAGTTCGTGAAGCATAAACGCACAACTGTAAACAAAATGGAATGAAGTAGTAAAACTATGGGTATTGTTGCAGGTGAAGCCTCACACAAAGGTTTGTTCCACACACTTCAAGCCAGATGAGTTCATCAAAACATTGACTGGCATGAGATGTTTGACCAAAGAAGCCATCCCGTCTAGTTACACCAAGTAGGAAACCTCCTACGCCACGAATGAAAATATTTAAAAGGAAGAAACTTCAGCTAAGGTAAACTGAAATATGAGTTTTAAATGATAACATAAACAATATGTTAAATATACATGTATGCTTTTAAACATTGTATTTGTAATCATGGCTCTGTAATTGACACATGTTTATTTTCAGATGAGGTCTCTATTCGAAAGGGGCTTAACCATCTGGGTTATTTCAGTTTTAATATGGAAAAGGCACTATATTGAAATCACAGTTTAAGTATTGGCAACATATTAATATACAAAATCACCTGTAATTATGCTTACTCAATAGAAATTGAGTTGTGACCTGTAAACAGTCCAATATACATGTCATGTGTTAAGTATAAATCATGTTTTGAGGAACACAAAAATCGGCCAATGGCGCTACCGGGATTCGTCTGTTATGCTTACCACTACACCACATCATTCTGTATTTTGCAAAAACCAGATGGTAAATATCTCTGAAAATTGAGTGTAAGTAGAAAATGTTTTGATGAACTAATGCATTAATTATATTAGAATAATTATTACTTAAGGATATAAAACAGTTTTTTATTAGTGAATGATTAACACTGAACATTAATTCAACCAAGGTCAACCATGGGCACAGTGGTTATGACCTTAGCCAACCATGTCCATAATGTTTGTAATCATGGTCAGATGAAGTCAACCATGGTCAGTCTATATTTCAAGACTTACCATGGTTAAACATGGTTTACCATGATTGTTTAACCATGGTTATCCATAGCCAAACCAAGCTCAAGCATTGTCAACCATGGTAAAACCAATGGTTGGCAATGCTTGAGCCTGGTTTGTTCATGGTTAACCATGGTCAGCAATGGTAATTTTCGCAGGGGCGGTCTTAGCATCCCCAGTATAAATTTGCTATGTTCAGTTGCTTCTCAATTACTGTACTGCCGTCCTCATAGAATGAGTAATTGCCCCTGGACATTAAGCTAGCAACAATCAATCAACCAGAGGTTGAGGTTAAGCTCTAAAATTATTTTATTAACCACAACGTATTGTATATGTACTGAACTTAAATATTATGATATTGTATTTTTTCATCATCATCTAAAAAGTTGAAATATCTCCTTGATAAAGCATTGTGCAGCATTTGCAAAAAAGCTTCTTCAGTATTTTAGATTGTTTCTGTATTTTCAAGAAACCTTTCGCAGTTTCAATATTTTGGGAAATGTACATTGCATATTGGTCATTTTATTAAATAAAAACAAGAATGTCTGAATACCCAAATTAAATTTTGTAAAACGATCATGTCCTGCCAAGGAAGTAAAATATCCAATTGTCAGTTAAAGTTGTAAATTGTAAAGTTTGGATTCAAGGATCTCATTTTCCAGTGCTAATTTATGAAATGTAAATGCATGCAGCACCTATCAAAAAAATGATTTGCATTTATTGTTAAAACTGTATAATCTTTTGAACTTCCTTTCATTTTATTAAATATTGTTTAAGTCATGTGTAGTCATTTTACTTCATTGTGTCTGTACTTGAGTGGTTCTCCAACATTTACACACACAGTTTTGTTTTAAACATCCGTTTGTTAAGTAATATTATCTGTCGCCTAATCAGCATGTGATGACAGATTTATAGCTCTACTTAACCATTTTTTAATTGAGAGAAGATATGAAATTTTCACTCTGAACGGGCTTAGAACGGGCTTAGATGTAGAATTGTTATTTTGTACAGACACTACAGGTCGGTATAACTTGTGCATCAGTCATAACCCTAACCCTGGTTTATATGTTCGTGATTATAATAACATTATAAGAACATTCACAATCAGTATGTTACTGCATTTAGCAATCACTACTGACCAGAAAGTTGGCAATTTGAAGCAACAAAAATTATGACAAGCAGTTACATAGATTATGTATCCGGTATGGCTTATATAGTTTCTACGTTTAAGCTGGGACTAATATATACATGTAAATATTGTTCCCAGGTTTAAGTTTCCGTTTGATATCTCTTTTTATCAAGGTTTAATAGTGAGAATTGCATGCATGCTAATCGGACATGTTTATTTCTAATGTGAGCTAGACATACTCCGGATTACACCAGTCACCATCACCACAAGGACAATAAATATGGGTATTTCGCTTTAACCCTGCCGTACAAACAAACATATACATATAACGTTAGTTAACATCGTGCTCGAATCGCAATGAAAACCAAGACCCATACCCAACGTTCACGTCACTGTGGTCGGACCAACTTCCAATATAATTATAGAAGGAAAATATCTTCAAATCGCAATAAATAAAAATCTCTTAAATGTATATTATATCGTCTGAGTAGATGGTCGGTGTTATTTGAAAATTAAGCAATTGGATTGCAAATATTTGATCGTTGCGTGCTCATATGATGCATGTTTTTGTCACTAATTGTTATAAGGCATATCATGTTCCTGAAAGAGATATTTGAATTTGAAACATAACTACTTAGTATTCAGATACATTACTTTAATAAAAACGACATCATTTAGTTGTATGCGCGTTGCACTATTCATGTACTGGAGATTACATTTTTCCTTTTGTAATGTTACACTACTTGTAACATGAACATGCATGTAATATATATTTTGCGCATTAAGCTACAACGACTGGTATAGAGAGTAGTAAATGTATGTTATTGTAAATCACCAACCTTCGGTCGAACCTGGTTATAAAATCGTCCACATTTTAACTTTGCAAAACAGAAGTTACCTATTTCACAACTCTGACTTTCTTATCGAGCACCAATCTGTCTGCAATCACAATACTGCTAGCGGTTAAAACTGCAGTAAATGAAATTAGATTTTGATGCGACTGTGTCAACTAAATCGTTATGGTCTTCTGACACTGTTAGTTATTATACAATCAAAATCATGTGGGTCATTTCTATTCGACTAAACCATCTGTTTGTTTGCAAACCAATCTTAATCATAACTGGTATAAGTTTTTCAACCAAACTACAACAAAACTAAAACCTCAAACCTTAACTAGGTCTTGCAAAATAAATTCGCCTTGTATTTCAGGGAGCATATATAAACCTGTTAGAAGTTTAAATATTTACTTTAGGCGGTAACCAGTTAATGCAGCTTATAAGTGTGCTCCCTGATAATGTTCAATTTGGACATTAAAAATAGTCAACTTCTGCCAAATCAGGCTAAAGTTTTAATATCTACACTATTTCACATAGTTTATGACGAAATGGCCTCTTATTCACTGTGACAAAGATTTGTACTTAAGTCTGACTGGGAGTAGGTACAGGAGGGGGCTGTCCCCTGGAAATTTGTAAAAATGTTGGTACTTGTATGATTTGGACCTTCTGTAAGATAATACTAGTGCAATTCTCAAGAATGAGTCTTAAAATTTTGACCCAGAAATACACCAGATGCCACCATTTCATATACATGTGTATATACATATATTTGAAAAATATTGAGGGGGAGATCCCCCGGACGCCCTTAAAGGAGAGGGATAAACCCCTCCCGAACCTACCTCCACTCGGCGCTGTGCACCTCAAGTATGGGCATTTACATCATGTTTGCCCCCCCCCCCAGTCGGGAATTTCTGTATCCGGGCCTGATTCACTTTGTCAAATTTGCTAGTTATCAAAGACGAGTAGATGGCCACCAAACCGTAATCGTTATTTATTGATGTAATTATCCCACAATAAATAAGCTTGACTTGACTTGAATCGCTATGATTGAAAAAGTGTCTGATCAAAGGAAAAATGTATTTCTCATCTCTGCGTTAGTGGCTCGAAATGAGCCAGATGTTGTAGATTCGTGCGACAATAGTTGTCGACAAAACGGACACTTGTCTATAAAACGAAAGCACTTGACACTATAGATTCGTTCATCGACACTCGTTCACAAAGTATGCGTATTTGTCCAAATAACAAACACCACAGATTTCTAGCCACCATTCTCGAAACATTGTTGTGCGGTTTATTGTTGACAGCTGCAAACTGCTCAAGATATAAACATGATGAATGAGAACGAAATGTGATTAATAATTTATGTATTATATACTCGTTTTTGTTTCGAAGTACGGTTTGCTCAGAAAACATGCGTGTACGCAAACAGTGAATAAATTGCGATGTACAAAAAGACATTTTATTGTCATACTCAAACCGACAAAACAAGAGACGGAACGTCGTCAATATTCGTACGACACATTGCACATCTCTCGTCCATTATATACACGCAGTTCCAAAAAAACGCATGGCCGCAGGATTTACAACACAGTTTTTAGCCGGGCAAAGGCGTTATCCGGCTATAGGCATTGTCGTATCAACTATTGCGTAACAGCTGGCTTCCTGTGAACATCTAACCATTTTTGTATTCGTGTGCGCGTATAAATAGTCCTGATTTTTTTCCATTTCATTGTCAATATGTACTTAGTCTTTCAAATAAAACGTATCAAATGTGTGTGATTTTCATTATACAAATCTAAATATGATGTTACTCGGCATTTCCCGATTATTTTTTTAGAAAAAAAACATAAACAAGCATAGTGATACAGCGCGCATTTTTCTCCGTGCGGGTTAATCGAGCTGTAAACACAGAACAGTTAACAGTAATGTTGGAGATCCACCAAGATAGAAAATATACAATAGAAATGGTAAGCTTCAACTCCAACCTTGCCTTTGTTAAAGATCAATATAACATCACTTTCACTTTGTTTATTAATATCGAAACTAATTAGGCCCATTTTTCTCGACTTGTAATTGCGAACAGCGAGGACGTAGTACATATAACGTGATCCGCTATGGGTCAATCTGACACTTCCGATTCCGCGGCATACAATTGAAAAGAAAATACACGGTTCCACAATTCATTTGCATTTTCCCAACGGCAATGCCATTACTTATTAAGAAGTAATTGATGAGGTGGAAAGTGTATGTCAGGAAAAAGATGAGTTCTCCTTCTTAACAACAGATGGCAATGTAGTTGCGGTACCTGTAGGAAAGATGAAGCAGATGATCCCAGATATTCACGAACATTTAGAGCTTCATATTTTTGCCTAGTGAAAACCTTAAATAAGTGTCACCTCTGCACTTAAAAGGGCAGTGAACTCTTATCGATTCGGAACAACTGACACTGCAATCAAAGTGCGAAAAACTAGTGACTTTAATTTGAAAACATGATTCCCTCTGGCATATTAAAAGTATGCACCCATTTTGATAAAAAGAATGAACAATTATGCAATTGCTTACAAATATGTATTCTTTTTTCACATGTGATGATATTGGCGTTTGGCAGAGGGAACCCTGGAAACAAAAAATGCGCATTTTATGGTAGCTTTACGACTGTTTCAGAGAGAGAAAAAACTCCCCTCAACAACCGGTAACACATCACTTTATTATTTTCTTCATGGGTGGCTTTTAAAAACATTGAACTTTACCATTAGCAGTAAATTTATTTCTGTAGGTAGTGGGGATAATATATTGCGTCTAGTGTAGTACATTATTTTCTGGAACAGCCCTTTGATCTTAAATGTATAAAATCGGCTTGTAAGTGCAATGAAATGTACTTGAGTGACAATATTTATAATATTTGTACATGAGCATTTTATTGTATGGTCGGTATGTCTGTCCGTCGGTCCGTAAACTTTTCGTCTCCGATCAATACCTCAAGAACACCTTGATCTGTCATCCTCAAACTTGATCTATACATTTATCTTGGGTAGCATTGATTTTGGAGTCATGGACTCAAAGGTCAAGGTCATAGGGGTCAATTGTTCACAAACAGTTTCCGATCAATAACTCGGAAACCTCTTGATCTTTCATCCTTAAATTTAGTTGCCACATTTATCTTAAGTAGCAAAAGAACCCTAGTGATTTTGAGGTTACAGGCTTAAAGGTCAATGTCACAGGGGTCATTGTTCACAAACTGTTTCCGATCACTAACTCACGAACCTCTTGACCTTTCATCCTCAAATTTTGTCCATACATTCAGTTGGGTAGCAGAGGAACCCTATTTATTTTGGAGTTATGGGCTCAAAGGTCAAGGTCACAGGGGTCAATTGTTCACAAACCGTTTCCGATCAATAACTCAAGAACCCCTTGACTTTTTATCCTCAAACCTGGTCCACACATCTTAGAAAGCAGAGGAACCCTATTGAATTTGGGATCACAGGGGTCAATTGCCCACAAACCGTTTCCAATCAATAACTTTAAAACCCCTTCACTTTTCATCCTCAAACTTAGTCCAAACATTTATATTCGGTAGTAGAGGAACCTTATTGATTTTGGTGTTACAGGGAGAAGGGTCAATGTCACAGGGGTCACAGAGATCAATTGTCTACAAACCACTATCCCAATTGAAATACTATATAGGCTTCATTTTTTCTGCTTAGCACTGCATATGCAATAATACAAATATGTTTTTATGTAAGAAATGGAACAATGTTTTTGTTGACTTAAGTATTATATTGCACATGTAAGTATATGTTTTTTCTGTATCAATGTACATGTCTTTTATAAGTAGATTCTGTATTTAGTAACACTTTTCAGACAACTCTGCTTGAACATTTAATTGTACGCTTACAAAAGTGTAAGCTGAATTCCATGTATATGCGCACCTGAACCCAGTTACCTATTGCCATCACTTACCGTGTGTTGCCCACTGAGAAAGCATTGTCCTAAACGTTTACATTTCCAAAACCACTTGGGCAATTTGAATCAAATTTGTTAGATTTGTTCATTGATGATTGTCCTCAAAATTGTATCACACAGCCCCTCTCAAATTAAAATAGCCACTAGGGCTTCTGACTGCCAAAACAATTTATTTATTACATGTATTTGCATCCAACATCTGATTTGCTGACATATCTTTGATATTATATCTAGAGCTGCTAGACCAGTGTAAACCAAAACTGGTACAAATGTTTCTTGGATAGTCCTGTGATGTGTCCCCAGTCTATTTTCAACTTTTAATACTTTTTATCTAACATACTTTCAACATTTTGTAACAGACTAAGCTCAAAAGAGTTTCTTTTAAAACAAAGCTTGAATGCTTTGATCTGGTTGCATGTATATACTATAAAAGATGATGCTTTTGCAATTAAGCTGCAGATATAGTAAACAGTTTGTATAAATGTTATTATTGCTTGTACATATATGTTCATCATGTAGTATTTATCATGTCTCCCCATGTTGTATGTTTTCCTGCCCAGTTTACCTTGTTCTCCCTTTATCCCCAAAACCCTGTGTTGGATATTCATCAAGTTGCTAGGAAGTATCAGTATGCAGTCTAGTAGTGCATATTGTAATTTGGGGTGATAATGTAAAAGGTCAAGGGTTTCTTATCCCAGTGAGTTGGGTTTTAGTCAATAGTGGTCCTACTTGAAATGTACATACGTTGAACACTAAATAAAAGTTATGAACGTTGGATTTTTATTATTACAGTAAAACCTCGAACTGCCATCAAACCTAGCAATTAGTTCGAGCCATCTATTGTTCGAGGCATCTACGGTATACGCGTATATGTCCTAACTGACAGTCAAAGCGCAGAAATTGGCCAATCAGGTACACGAATCACAATTCAAATTTTGTACCCTAGATGATTATTTTCCTCTACGAAAAATCGTTTGAAATGAAGCTATGGCACATAGCTTTCAGGTATGGCGTTTGGAAAATACATCGTACTATGTGCATAGCTTGTCAGGTATTATGGACGGTATAACGTCGCAAAACACACATACTTAATTTCAGCTATGTTTGAAATTTGACATGTTGAATGATGCATTGAAATACTTGCTTGAAATTGATATATCCACCTTATGTAGTGAAATTATCAAAATATCAATACAATTCTAAGAAATAAAATGTCTAAAACATTTTCTGCACAGTGTAATTTTGCTGTAATTTCTACATCTACTTAAATAAAGTCGGTCAATGGCGCTACCGGGAATTGGCATTAGATTGTTGAAATTATCCAAATCAGTCTCATGATCGATGAGGTGATATCATCGGACCGAAGCACTGTAACATATTTGTTCAAGTTACGCTTGTCACCTGACTTACATTGTACCTGTAATTGGAGATTGTATTAGTTATTTTTTTACAGATAAAATTGCATATTTAGGTATACTTGACTATCAATATGCTGGTACTCGACTGATTGTTTACACCCACGTGTATGTTAATACAAAGTACAGTACCGCTAGAGGGAGTAGCGCTCCAGTTCACGTGACAGGGAATCATATGACATATGCAGACGAACTGTCGAAGGAGAACTTGCCAAAATTAAAGGTTGGTTGTTTGTATCTCTACTCTTTCTATTTACTCTGCTTTAACAATATTTTGTATATCGTTATATATCTCTGACGTACAAGTTGACAGACTGAGGACATCTATCCAGTTTCCATAAATTTATCCACCCGATTTTTTCTCACAAATTTTATATTCGTAAACAAAACCCCATAACAAAGTTTACGATGTTTACTATGAAAATCGGGAGATTGCGGCTACCGGTCGAGACATCTTGATTGGCCAATCACATCCGAGAGCCTCCCGCGGAAATCTGGAGAGTTCACATTATACATTCTGACTACGTATGATGCTCGGGATACCGACGGGTAAAGCTTCTGTGATATACCGTAAATTGGTCCCCATTTTGATATCAAATGACATTTCACGGGAATTTAACAATGATGACATCGGTGATTTTTCACCCATGTTTTGCTGACCAAATAAATCGCTACCAAATCGTGTTATTTAATTTAAATAAGCCAACTTGCTAACTTTAAAATGAGTAACATCGAGTGTTGGAATGGCAATTGAGAGTGTTGTCTGTTAAATTTAACCTGAATATGCCATTTTATTTAATTCTGCAAATATGCTGATTGCTTTAGAAAGTAGTATTGAAACAAAACATTGACGTGAAAACTCGCATTTGTATGAATTGTTTCCCGAAATACATATCCTGGGCCATTGGGAACCATCCGATAGGATGACTAAAATATTAGCACAGTTTTCTTGCAGTTTGGAATACGAAATTAAAATAAAGGGCTCATGTCAGACTGGACAATGGGCACTTTTTGAAGCATGGCTTAAATACACAGATAAAAAGGGCAGCATAGTGCAAGGTAATTGAGACATGGCGCTGCACCATGCTTAAAGGGCCTAGCAGATTTTTTATACGAATATCACAGAAAGTGACCCAAATATACATGCTATGGGCGCAGAAAGATGTTCATTTGGCGCAGAAATCACAATGCAAAATAGTTACTCAAGAACATTATTTACTTATTTTCCTATAACAAAAAACATTTTGAAATGAAGCCATATTGCCTAGTTTTCAAGTATGGCATTTCGATTATACATCATACCTGTCTATAGTCTGTCAGGTTGTATAAACGGTCACGTCGCGACAGATCCATACTTAGTTGCAGCTATATTTGTAACCCATTTAAATGATTCGTTGCTTGAGATTGACGTATTAATTAAACGGTCATAGGTAGATAGTCTTATATTAATTTAAACACACTAAGAAATAAAATTGACCGCGGCTTGAGGGGATGGGGGAAATGTTGACTAAGAGCTAGGAAGTACTATATCCCTCTAGTTTCTGCACTAGTAGTAAGATCTATATTATCTACATGTATATGTATTCCACTTAGGTAATTAACCGAAACAGACTATAGCACTGCTGGGGGTCCGCCGTCATTTTGACCTGATCTTTGATTGGCTGCGATTTAAGATTTAAGTTTTAAATATTAAGAATTAAATTTTAAATAATAAGTTTTAAATTTTAAATATTTATTTTAAATGTCCCTCCAGTGCTTCCATAGTATTGAGGCATTTTGTCATATTTTTTTTTATGACTAACCATTTTTTGCAAGAAATGAGCTTCAATAGTTTTACCTGATACATTTATAATTCGAGATTTTATGGTAGATATGAGGTTAGAGCGATACAAGGACAAAAATATCAACCAACATTTTACACATAATGTATTTTGCATATCGCACTGCAAAACTTCCTTGTATGAAAGGAGCACAATTGTGTTGGTGTCTTGTAACTAATTATCTAGTTTTTAAGTTTGCATATTTGATAAAAGTTTCCTTATGACTTAGTAGAAATAAAAACTGTATACAGGTATAATGTTGCGTCGTGTTTATGCGAACATACTCTAGTGAAGGTATTCAAAGTGCTGAAAAGAATCCCCGTCCGTTTTAGTTTGAAGCACATTCCTTTATAACGATTGAAAAGGGTATTTTAAAGATTTTGAAATTCCAAATTAAACAAAATATTGTTTTCCAATAGTTAAATTCAAATTTTCATATTGTGACATGAAACTGGAACATTGTTGAATATTTGGGAACAAATCACAGTTTTCATAAAGAATCCTTTATCAGCCCGCTATTATTTTCACCATGTCGAGGGTTCAGCGCAAGATTATCCTAATTCTTATGTATTTATATAGGAGTTAGTATAGTCTTGCACTGAACCCTCGATGTCTTCATTATATTAAACTATATTTATGTATTCCGATAGTACGAAATAACATACAACTGTATACTTAATCAACCATGCTTGTTGTTGTCGCGCCATTTATTAAAAAAAAAAACTTGTACCACCTAACATTTTTAATTTTGTTTCGCGTCATTTAGTTAAAAGGCTTTAAAGTGCCATAGCATATTAATGTAAAATATGTGTTAAATACTTTTATAAGGAATGACATTCATGTGAAGGAAAATAGTTTTCACTTCGCTCAATTTGATACTACATGTGTACATGTTTATTACTGATTTATAGTTCGCACTGCGAAGTTCTGCTGTTTTTGTGATGTCATCTGGATACATTAAAGGTTGTATTCCATAATATTATACGTGAGAGCTCGTTTTGTGGAATATCGCCTTACTCACGACGTCATGTTACCCAGCATTCATTGTTTCTGTAGGGGAGTGGAGTAAGACGGACACTCAATTAGTTCAGTCGGTAGAGCGTCGTACCAGTGTTTAGGGAGTCGTGAGTTTGAACCACACATCAGACGCACTTTTTGCCATAGGTTGATTTACTTCATTCCCTTCCCTCTAAGACAATCGTTTAGGAGCAGTGATTGAGTGATAGGTTTACAGTTGTTTCTGACCCTATTCATTTCTCCGCAAGGATGTTTCTCCCCAAATATTATGACACTATTATTTTACTTCATGATATATGATTATTTGTATGTGAAGAGGGTATTACAAATGCAATTGTCCATGCTTTTAGCTTAACCATACTTTGTAGTATATATAAGTGATGTTTTTATAATTTATCATAAGCTACTTGCATTGTATTGAGCATACATGTTTAAATAATGAAATCAAATTATACAGGGAGACATTTTTATGCCCCCACTCTGAAAGGGGGGCATATAGATTTCCCCTTGTCCGTCCTTCCGTTCGTCACAAAATCTCGTGTCACGCACATCTCCGAAAGAATATAAGCCAGAGTCATAAACCGTTTCAGGAATGTTCACCAGCCTGTGTAGTTGTGCACCTGGGGTTTTATGTTTGGCTGTGCCCTGTAAGTGCAAAGTTATGGCCCTTGACTTAGTTAAAATATAACCTACAGAATATGCAATATTGTGTCACGCATATCTCCAACATAATATGAGCCAGAGTCATAACACTTTACAGGAATGTTCACAAGCATGTACAGTTGTGCACCTGGTGTTTCAAGTATGATTACACCCAGTAATTGTGATACCTATTCACAAACTATGAGCAGAACAAACGCATTTGCTTTTGTGACAAAGGCTGGGAGTGGGGGCATCTGAGTGTTATGGACACATTTCTAGTTTATCTATTAATTGATTACTAAGGCTGTCGGTTGTTGTGAAAACATAACATTCTAGGCAGATGTGGTTTTATTAATTGTAATTTATTGAAGTAAATTAAATTGCAGTTTGGTGATTTTGTAAATAGAGTGACAAATTGCTACAATTAAAAAAAATCATATTCTACTAATGAACTATAGCAAAAAGTGTGTCATTAGACAATTCTATATCTCCATAGTAATTTATTGAAAACAATTGCTATTTTATTTCACATATTCCATCTTACAAATGTTTGAAATCGATACTGTTAGGTAATAGCTAAGAAAAAGAAACATTGCAGAATTTCCTTTCAAAAGATCTTCGCGTTACTTCTTGTTTCGCGGTATTTTGTGTTTTGACAACAATACCTACAATATGGAATCATACAGAAACGAAATGCTTTTGTCAACTGTAAAAGATTTGGAAAACAAATTCCACAAAAGCAATATCTAAGTAAGTTTTTTCCGTTACCTTATTTCGTTAGTACCGCGAAAATACAAGCAAACAGTATATAAGAAGTGATTAAAATAAATGCATTTTATTTCAATATCAAAATTATTTGAGATCATTTTTGTTTTGTTTTTAGTTCTGTATAAGTAACGGATGTTAACAACAAGATATATAATTGAAATAGAAGCGAGATTAAAATACTAAATAAATTACTTAAGAAATCCACAAGATATGCATATATGTGTGTTTAACAATGTGTTGGTTTACAATACATTATCGGTAGCAATATCCGCTGTTTACGTGGCATTGTGATTATTGGAAATACAATAGCTTCACATTCTTTGATTATGTGATACATTCAGATCATTGCGATGGAAATGTAAGTTGCTGAAGTGGCATTTTACAGTTAGTTTTGTGATTTGGTGCCAATGCGATATTGCTTGGTCGTGGTGTTAACTTATTATGTAACCTTTCTTACGGTGGCTTCTCCCAATATTGATGTTACTATGTTGCCTGATGTGAGGCTCAAACCCACGACCCCCTCAACACTAGTACGGCGCTCTACCGACTGAGCTAACCGGATGGCCGTCTAACTCCACACCACTACTTTGTAAAATATATTGTTTAAATAAAATGTTATCTAGAATGTTTCTAAAAAGTTATTATGTTTTCTTTAACAATGTATTTGCTATACTTAATTAATATTTGCAGTTACTGTTAATTTCTATGGTATGAACTATGATTGAAACATGCTATTTTAAACAGTTTCATTCGGATCACATCGGCTATATAGTCAATTTCCGAACGGTACAGAAACTTCCGAGATGTTGTGATTGAAGGTAGTGTTCAACGTCGCGTTAGATGTAAACAAACTGATCATGTCTCAGTCTGCTCAGCACGCATGGGATGATTGTTCGTTGTCAGGGAAGGAAATGGTCGCGATGGCCAGAGTCTTCAAATTAAGATTAGATAAAGGGCTAACTTAATTACGTAATATTTTATTGTTGACTTGTGGTATAAGTCTGACCCAATTCTGACATTATTCTGACATTATTATAATTTGCAAATGAGAAGGGAAGGAAGCCAGACGTTAGAGCGCTAGACTGTCACCCAGCAGAGTCTGGTACAATTCCCGGGTTGGGCAGGTTATGTTCTTCAGTGACATTAGCTATACGGTAATGTCCTGCATATGTGGAGAAGATGGCTGCTTGCAATAGAGCAAGTTAGTGCTGGTTGATAATTACTTCAGGAAAACTTGATAGGTGAAACTGCTGCTGAATATGAACACATTGATTTAGGAACGATATAACTTGTTTAATGAGGTATGTTAGCAGCTTACAAAGACATGTAATCCAAATAATTATGAGATGTTACTGTCGGTGTTCTGATTATGGTTGGGATCGCATTGTGTCCATCGTCAACAATAAGCTTGTTAAACTCTCTAGAGGTGACATCTTTCACCTGCTCTGCATGAATGTTGATCTAGCAGGATGGGCAAGATGAATAGTTATCTCTTGAAGTTGCGACGTCTCGCATGGACACCAAGATCGCTGTCAGTCGGCGACGCGTCCAGTGTTACCCATACGTTATACAAGGGATTCCTAGGTGGAAATGTTCATCCTGGAATCCCAAGCAACCTGTTGTTGGCTTTTGCCCTCCATTTGCATCACTATTGCCTGACCCCTCAGGGCTCGATATTTACCACTAACCGATCGGGCAGTAACAATTTTTGACCATTAGTAAGCAGCGATTTTTTCATTATTTCGATGGGTCCAGCCAACGGACCCGTTCCTAATAGCCAACGGACCTTTCCTTATCACACAAAGGTTGTGTTTTTCCCAACATAAATATTACCAGCGATCGGTGCCATAACTGCAAGATAAATAACTCCCCTCCAACTGGCTTGGTTAGGCTAAAAGTCGTACTATTGTACTCGGTCCGTCTTGACTGTTTCAGTCATTTAGTTTTTTCACCTTTAATTACCGTTGTTGACTCTTGTCGTCTGCAGAAATTTGAGAAATTAGCGCCTTAGTTTCTTTGGATAAATGAATTAATATAAATGCGAGTCGATGACCAGAAAGACTTTTAGAAACTAATAACGCTTTACCATTTAATTACAGTTATTGTTCGTGAATTATTATCACTACAAGTTAAATAGTATTCGGGTAAACTAATTTCTGATATTCGTAAAATATTACATTCATGGTCTAAAGAAGTAAGTCACATGTTATACGATTTTAATAAAGTTATTCTTGATTTTTGTATCGTATATTGTAATGCCCGTGTGTGTGTAATTCTCACAAGTGTACAAAAAAACCTGCGGGCTAACATCCGCAATTTTCTTTTAAAGATTGCCAAAGTTTCTTAAATATTACCAATCTCACAAAGGGGGGCCGGTAGACGTAGCGTTATAAACAGCCTGGTAGCGGACAAGTTACTCAAATACTAGCAAAATACAACCGTCTCAGGTTATACTCTATTATTTCAAATGTCAAACTATAAATCAAAACAAACTAAAATCCTTTCGGCTTGATGTAATTTAAATTTTGCAGCATTAACAGGGAAATATTAAATAAGTAGAACTAATAATACTTGAAATATATCGAAATAAACTAAGTACCCATTGATCCAGATCAAAAAATCTAAAATGCCGAATTATCTTTAAGTCCGCAATGTGCACAAAACGTATATACAATATTACTTAAATTTACAACATTAAGGAACGTATGTGTACTTATGTCTATAAATACATATTTATAAAAAGTCTCTTTATGTTATCAATCTCTTCAGAATTTATACTCATATTGACATACATCAAGATACAATTGAAACTTATATTTATTAAACCTACATGACGTTATGAATATAGTAAAATTTCTTACATTTTGCCGTCAAGAAGAGTTATGATTCATAATTTATGTAATTACATACTCGAAATGTATCATTATTAGTTTTATGTACTTGTATTTCTTGAAAATCAAAACAGCTGTGTACTTAGAAGACGTATATATTGAGAAACAGAAATAGAAATATACACAAAATTAGAATGATTTTTCCAGACATTTATATGGTATAAAGTTCACCATGTCAAAATATATTTTTCCTTTAATATAAATGCATTATCAAACTACATGTATCTACGATAATAAGTTTTGTTACTTTTAGGTATTTAGGTATTTGCTTTCAATTAGCCATTTCTATAGGAAAAATCCGCCAGGAGCCAAATCTTGGTACTGGTTGAACAGATTTCATTAAAGGTTTTTATTAATGTATAGATGGGTGTGGAAAATACAAATACAAATAGCATTTGAAAAGATGAACATCAACAGCGTTCACAATCCACTAATGTAGGATACAGTTATGGCCGTTTGTTATTTTCAAATGACCATGTAATATATGGAAAAAATCTGCCTGGAACCACATCTTGGTCCTGGTTGGTCAGATTGCATTGACATTTGAATATAATAATGTGTAAGTGAATGATGCATATCAAATGCACCGTGAATCCACTCGAGTATAGGAGAGTTAAAGTCCTTTGCTTTTTATAAAAAGACATAATGATTTTATAAAGAGTTATATTTTTGTCTACCTAATCTCGTAATGGTTAGTCACATCATTTTGTTATCCCTGCAGAGGGGTATTTGTATGATTTCGGGGTGTATGTCCATCCATCAGACAGGGGAGTGATGCATATCAAATACCATAGCCATAAAAACCCGCTTCCTCGAGGGGGGTGGGGCATGACAAACTCGTGCTGATGAAACGTTTTTAGTATATGGGCTCATTTACGGCTTTTACAATATTTCGCCTTTTTCAAGGGATATTTCATAACTAATTGATTTGTTTTTCCTGTTATGTGCCTAATTCGGCGAGGTATATCAATTCAACGAATATGCTTGTACGCTTAGTATCAATGGGTCGCAAGATTTTTCTAAGATGAAAGATCATTGCCTTTTTCCAAATTACAGAAGCATTTACTGTCCGGTTATTGTAAAATTTCATTTTGAACAAATTTTGCGCTCAATCAATTAAAGTTATTTTAGCTTATCCAATCAAACATGTCAATGTTTCGAAAATACATCGCATTGTAGTTGTAAACAAAAGAAGTATTACTGTTGGTCCAATTGTCTTAATTCTAATGTTTGTATATTTTCGTTGAAGTACCCAGCTCCATTACCTTTGTATATACTGTATTTACTTCAATAAATGCCCAAAAGCAATACTTTCATGATAAAGTTATACAAAATGTAATCGTTTGGTTAAAATAAACAAAATATGAAATTACTGTTATGTAACTGTTCTAAGCTACTAATTTAGAACCTAGATACAAATGTAAGTGTTCGTCCAAAGTGTAGTTGACCTTAATCAACTTTATATAAGTTAAATTTACACAAAAATGACATCAGGACGCTGTGGTGTAGTGGTTAACATAACGGACCGGTAATCCGTAGACCCGGGTTCGATTCAGGATAGCGCCATTGACCGATTGTTCGTGTTCCACAAATATTACTCTATTACTATCAAACACCTACAATATGATATTCATTCAAAACTCTGCATCCACCTGATTGTCTTGAATACAAATAATGTATTGCCTTTCAATGTCAATAATGGCAATTTCATTTGTACCTGAGAACGTTAACATTAGCTGACCGCAGTGAGATAAAGATTAAAGGATTCAATAGCACTTTAAACGTTATGTGTGAAATCAGTAATGACATGTTAATGTCATGCCAAATTTCTTAACGATTGAAGGTAACTGGAATATCAATCTCATTGAAATCAGCCCCTAACGTTAGCTCCATTATTTTCCGCTGTAAGGATCCGTAAGAGGTCACGTTCATATAACCTATGTAAATATAGATATGCGTAACCAGGTGCTCGTTTGTGGTCCAATGAAATTTCTCCTTACAAAACTGTGTTTGTCGTCATTCTCAAAATGTCATTATCGTTTATTCGGAGTTTCTGTTTTCGGAGTACTCAGAAGTACAAGTATATTCACATGTTATACAACAAAAACACCATCTACAAGTATACACATATATGTACTATCTCCAAGTCATCAATGAAATTCCTACAACGTGACCTTCGATTTTCTCGTGATTTCATTGTAAATATTTAAATTCTCCTAACTTTTTAAACCATTCACGGATAAATAAATATCGCTGTTCCCTAAACAAACGTAAATGTTCAGCCAACTATTTCTGTTTTGTTTTTACATTGCATACTTATAACTGAATTGTTTGATGACCCATACATGTTATCTGTCTGTCATAACATTGTGTGTTTTTACACATGTAACCATGACCAAAATAAAGTATTTTGTATTGTATTGTTTATACTGTTATTTAATGTCCTTCGTGCCGCTTCCAGTTATGAATATTTCCAAACCCGAAACACCACACAAACAACACCTATTAACCAAAGAATGATGCCGTGTAGGAGTTGCGGTTGTGTACATAGGCGCAGCCATATTGAAATTGACGAAAATACGTAATCGGAACGTCTTGGTGATCTACGCTCAAAAAGAATTTACGGAGCTCGTCGGAGATCGACGAGTATTTGTAACTCTATACCATAGCATTTTGCAGGCGAGGATTTGATTGGCTACTCAAAGGTCACTTGAACGTGACCTGTATTGTTCAGTCATCAGATCCAGTTAGCGTATAGTATAGGAGCGTGCGACTGGAGCTGATTTTAATGAGATTGCTGGAATATATGACAAGTTTGTAAATTCAAGATTGTATTGGCATGATGGATGAAGTTTTGCTCATGATCTCTTTTTCATGTTATTCATATATAAACGTATATAAATTGAATTGAATTGGGAGACATTTTTTTGTAGTTGAATTGCGATAATCCTGTAATACGGTATGCACTCATGATAAGCCACGTTTACTGGATACAATCAGTTATCACGCAACCGTTTAATCCAGAAGTATAAAAATAGACAACAATTAATGAATGTTTTTCTTGTTATTATCTGAACCCAAAACAACAGTAAATTCAACGAAATTAACCTTACAACTACAAAACAGAGTGACTTTTTCACAATTTTCGTTCAAATTTGGTACAAGCATGCCGAAATCCCTGATCAGTCAAAATAATACAGAAATAGTGAGGATTCGGACGAAATTGTCATGGGTAGACGTGCCCGTAGAATAACGTAGAAGCGATATATAAAATATAACCACTATAAATACTTGTTATGAAAAACTAGAAAGTAGTAGGAAAACATTATGATCATTAATGTCACACAGAAAGTCATTCTGGGAAAGTATTGTGAAATTCCATGTAAAAAACAGAGTACCTTGTTTGTAATGGAAGCCGATGAAAGATAACAACTGTAGCGTCTACACGAGTACATAGATTAAGGCGAAAATGTGGACATTAATTTTGTGTCTACTTGTGATACACGACAACAGTAATTAAGGAAATGTTAAAACAATAGGATAGAAGCTAGGAAAATTCACCCCCCGATAGTGCAGTAGCAATATGGTAGTAGACACGAAAGTATCATGTCTATAATATGACAGTAGCCACAACAATCTCATGTCTATAATATGACAGTAGCCACAACAGTCTCATGTCTATAATATGACAGTAGCCACAACAGTCTCATGTCTATAATATGACAGTAGCCACAACAGTCTCATGTCTATAATATGACAGTAGCCACAACAGTCTCATGTCTATAATATGGCAGTAGCCACAACAGTCTCATGTCTATAATATGACAGTAGCAACACCAGTCTCATGTCTATAATGTGACAGTAGCCACAAAAGTCTCATGTCTATAATATGACAGTAGCCACAATAGTCTCATGTCTACAATATGACTGTAGCCACAACAGTCTCATGTCTATAATATGACAGTAGCCACAACAGTCTCATGTCTATAATATGACAGTAGCCACAACAGCCTCATGTCAATAATATGACAGTAGCCACAACAGTCTCATGTCTATAATATGACAGTAGCCACAAAAGTCTCATGTCTATAATATGACAGTAGCCACAACAGTCTCATGTCTATACTATGACAGTAGCCACAAAAGTCTCATGTCTATAATATGACAGTAGCCACAACAGTCTCATGTCTATAATATGACAGTAGCCACAACAGTCTCATGTCTATAATATGACAGTAGCCACAACAGTCTCATGTCTATAATATGACAGTAGCCACAAAAGTCTCATGTCTATAATATGACAGTAGCCACAACAGTCTCATGTCTATAATATGGTTATAACCACGAAAGTTACGAGTCTTATAATATGACAGTAGCCACGAAAGTACCATGCCTATAATATGGTAGTAGACACGAAAGTATTATGTCTATAATATGACAGTAGCCACAAAAGTCTCATGTCTATAATATGACAGTAGCCACAACAGTCTCATGTCTATAATATAGTTATAACCACGAAAGTTACGGGTCTTATACTATGACAGTAGCCACGAAAGTACCATGCCTATAATATTGTAGTAGACACGAAAGTATCATGTCTATAATATGACAATAGCCACAAAAGTCTCATGTCTATAATATGACAGTAGCCACAACAGTATCATGTCTATAATATGACAGTAGCCACAAAAGTCTCATGTCTATAATATGACAGTAGCCACAACAGTCTCATGTCTATAATATGACAGTAGCCACAACAGTCTCATGTCTATAATATGACAGTAGCCACAAAAGTCTCATGTCTATAATATGACAGTAGCCACAACATTCTCATGTCTATGATATGACAGTAGCCACAAAAGTTTCATGTCTATAATATGACCGTAGCCACAACAGTCTCATGTCTATAATATGAAAGAAGCCACAACAGTCTCATGTCTATAATATGACAGTAGCCACAATAGTCTCATGTCTATAATATGACAGTAGCCACAATAGTCTCATGTCTATAATATGACAGTAGCCACAAAAGTATCATGTCTATAATATGACAGTAGCCACAACAGTCTCATGTCTATAATATGACAGTAGCCACAACAGTCTTATGTCTATAATATGACAGTAGCCACAACAGTCTCATGTCTATAATATGACAGTAGCCACAACAGTCTCATGTCTATAATATGGTTATAACCACGAAAGTTACGAGTCTTATACTATGACAGTAGCCACGAAAGTACCATGCCTATATTATGGTAGTAGACACGAAAGTATTATGTCTATAATATGACAGTAGCCACAAAAGTCTCATGTCTATAATATGACAGTAGCCACAACAGTCTCATGTCTATAATATGGTTATAACCACGAAAGTTACGAGTCTTATACTATGACAGTAGCCACGAAAGTACCATGCCTATAATATGGTAGTAGACACGTAAGTATCATGTCTATAATATGACAGTAGCCACAAAAGTCTCATGTATATAATATGACAGTAGCCACAACAGTCTCATGTCTATAATATGACAGTAGCCACAACAGTCTCATGTCTATAATATGACAGTAGCCACAACAGTCTCATGTCAATAATATGACAGAAGCCACAACAGTCTCATGTCTATAATATGACAGTAGCCACAACAGTCTCATGTCTATAATATGACAGTAGCCACAACAGTCTCATGTCTATAATATGACAGTAGCCACAACAGTCTCATGTCTATAATATGTCAGTAGCCACAAAAGTTTCATGTCTATAATATGACAGTAGCCACAACAGTCTCATGTCTATAATATGGTTATAACCACGAAAGTTACGAGTCTTATACTATGACAGTAGCCACGAAAGTACCATGCCTATAATAGGGTAGTAGCCACGAAAGTACCATGCCTATAATAGGGTAGTAGCCACGAAAGTCACATGTCTATAATATGACAGTAGCCACAACAGTCTCATGTCTATAATATGACAGTAGCCACAACAGTCTCATGTCTATAATATGACAGTAGCCACAACAGTCTCATGTATATAATATGACAGTAGCCACAACAGTCTCATGTCTATAATATGACAGTAGACACGAAAGTATCATGTCTATAATAGGGTAGTAGCCACAAAAAGTATCATGTCTATAATATGACAGTAGCCACAACAGTCTCATGTCTATAATATGACAGTAGCCACAACAGTCTCATGTCTATAATATGACAGTAGCCACAACAGTCTCATGTCTATAATATGACAGTAGCCACAACAGTCTCATGTCTATAATATTGTTATAACCACGAAAGTTACGAGTCTTATACTATGACAGTAGCCACGAAACCATGCCTATAATAGGGTAGTAGCCACGAAAGTACCATGCCTATTATAGGGTAGTAGCCACGAAAGTCAAATGTCAATCACATGTCTATAATATTACACAAGCTATTAAAGTACCAAGGGCGAATTTGTTTTGCAAGACCTAGTTAAGATTTGAGGTTTCAGTTTTGTTGTAGTTTGGGTGAAAATTTAAACCTCTTACGATTAAGATTGGTTTGCAAACAAACAGATGGTTTAGTCGAATAAAAATGATCCACATGATTTGGATTGTACACAATATTACAGTGTCAGAAGACCATAACGATTAAGTTTACACAGTCGCATCAAAGTCTAATTCCATTTACTGCAGTTTTAACTGCTAGCAGTATTGTGATTGCAGACAGATTGGTGCTCGATAAGAAAGTCAGAGTTGAGAAATGTGTTAATTCTGTTTGGCAACGTTACAATGTGGACTATCTTATAGCCAGGTACCGATTAAGCAGACATATATTTCACCTGTAGGTTCGACCGCAGGATGGTGATTTACAATAACATATATTTACTAATTTAAATACCATTCGTTGTAGTTTAATGCGCAATAAATATATACATGCATGTTCATGTTTCAAGTAGTGTAACATTACAAAAGGAAAAATGTCAATCTCCAGTACATGAATAATTTAACGCGCATACAACTAAATTATGTCGTTTTTATTGAAGTCAAGGTATTTGTATAAGCTATCAGAATAACAACTAAGTAGTTAAGTTTAAATTAAAATATCTCTTTCAGGAACATGATACGCCTTATAAGGACAAAGGCATGCATCATACGAGGGGTGATCAATACATGCGTGGACTTTTCTTATAACAATCCCTCAAGCAAACGAAGGGTAATGGTTATGAAGACCAATGCCTGGTACATGTAAGCTGTTCGTAGTGTTACTGTTAAGGGCGTCATGGGTCGGAGCTTGCCACTGTGCTCACTTGGCCCTTGATTTACTTCAGTGGAGTTTGACAGCCAAATGGTTGGACTCGAATGCTGGTAGGGTAGGAGTGTTGTGTTGTGTAAGTTTGCAGTAAGGCTAGCTTGGTAGAGTGATGGGGAGAGTGCTGAACTACTGTTGTGTGGCTTGTGGGTTTGAGACTCAAATCAAGTGTACTTTTTCCCTTTGATTTACTACATAAGGGATCGATTAAAACATTGCAATGATGTACCAGTCCTTGTCTATTTTCCTGATAATGTTCATATTATACTTCAGGTAAAACTCTTTTGCTTATTAGTCCATGCTTGTCATGTCTGCATTTGTACTGCAGTAATAGAAACATGTCGGGGAAGACAGTGGCTGCCAATGGTGATTCAGGTGATGGAACAAAAGACATTAAACAGAATGGAATCTCCAAGGAGAATATGACAAATGTACACTCAGGATTACCAAGGTATTGCATGAGCATAATTGCTGTTAATGTTAGACCATCCTTAAACAAATATTAGTTTGCAGTTACACGACCGACTTATGAAAAATGCAGCGACTCACTTTAATTGTTCAGGCTCATTGATGAAACTTTTTTTCCTAACTGAAACATAAACCTACCTACCTACCACTGTTAACATTCCGTGTCGCGTAACCTTTTATAAAGATGGCCTTAAATTGATTATGTTGTTATCTTTTGACTGTCCAGAGTTAAGAATTGAAGAAATTTGGCCAATACATTTCATTGAAACAGCGATGGTTTTATGTGTTTTTTTAATGTTCCTAATGAAGAATTGCACAATATTTCAATAGTTTCACAGTATTAAAAAATGAGCTTG
Organism: Mactromeris polynyma; assembly: GCA_032209605.1. Classification (NCBI taxonomy): domain Eukaryota; kingdom Metazoa; phylum Mollusca; class Bivalvia; order Venerida; family Mactridae; genus Mactromeris; species Mactromeris polynyma. Next base: position 2,320,590 of record JASFXZ010000048.1, read on the forward strand.
AAGCCATTGGTATTTTGTACAACTTGCTCAAACCATTTATTTCACAGACTGATATTGCATTTTTACATTAGTTAGATAAATGATTTAAGTTGTCACATGTCGGATTTAGTTCATATTGTCCATGGATTGGAAACGTGCTACTATGGGTGTTTAGATTTTCTTAAACTCTCGCGAGATTGTCTTTCGAAATCAAACCCGCGATTAAAAAATCGAGACATCCACCATCTTGTTCCTGAATCGAGAGAAGTTGATATTTTGATCCGTCGTAATCGTCATATTTAAAGACTTCTTCTGTCTATTAAGAAAACTAAAACACAGTCTTCATTCTTAATTAATACATTTTAAATAACTACATTTAGACAATTGAGAATTACACAGATCAATAGGTAATTACTAGTGATGGATAATCGGACAAATTCCATAATCGATTATCGGAAATAATCGAAATATTTACTATTTTAGTGTAAGTATAATGCTGACAGTTAATTTCATTTATACAACTGTATTTATCTCTTTTTACTACTGTATTTAACACCAATGGGTTTTTTCAGTACTCTTATATCATAAGATCATTTTATTATTCATTAAATATTGTTTTTGTTTGTTTACTTTGTATATTTTTGACTGAATAAGTTGAAAACAATTCAATTTTATTTTCTATGTACAGATTAGTACTAGCATAGATAGTAAAAAAAGACTTGATCTGTAGCTTAGAAGAAATAGATAGACCAAATTTACAGATGTCAAAAATATTATCTGCCTTAACCTAGATAGTCTTTACAATCATTATAAATATTTTGGAATGCTTAAAACAAAATCTGTGTTTAGCATCTGTATGAAGATTGATTAAACATAAACGACACCGGTATATATCTTTAACATCTGAATGTACATTCGGGTATATAATTTTAAAATTTGAATATATATGATATCATCTTTTTGAAACAACACTTCAGCCAAAATGTTCGATTATTGTAGTTCATAATTGATCGTCGCAAACGTTGGATTTCTAGCGACAATTTTTCTTATTTTCGATTATCGCACTATCACTAGTAATAACACGGACATTTAAGTGATGATCAACAGAGCCTGCAACAGGTGGAAATACACGGAGATGGCCGATAAAGTGGTGGAAATTCACGATACTTACCGAGCGCGTGCTAAGGAGTGAAGGTAAAATTAAATATTGATATCGTTTCACCAATATAAGCATGTTTCAAATTCATGGTTTATATGTCCGTGGTATTGTGGTGTCTGTTAGTGTTAAGTGTTAACAAGCTTTTTCTTGTTTCAATGACTTAATACTGGCCTTGAAATATTCAAAAAACAATTGACAATACTTAAATTTTTATGTCTGTTTTATGTCTGTTTATACCGTTGTTAACGTTCCAGGCATTCAGAGTACAATTATTTAGACGCTATACAAACAATTATTGACCATGGTGTGCGGAAACCTAACAGAACAGGCAAAGATGCTTTATCCATTTTTGGAATGCAGATGCGATATAATTTGAGAGATGGTATGTATAAAAATTATTATTTGCATATCAGTGTTGTGTAAGCCAATGAAATCTTACGTTGACTGCTAAACCATTTTTTCTTCAACGAAACGTTTGTAACCTTGACGCGAATTGGTTAACCTTTCGATAAGGGGTATGTTACCTTACCGAAATCCTGTGAATTTCGGTGTATTTACTGAAATCCATTTTGGATCTGGAGTGACCAGCATTCTTAACATCTGGGCATTTTTTTATCATGCACAACAAATCTTAACCTTCAAATTGCACCGACCATCTTTTTTCAAAATATTTCTTGTTTAGTCTGTGTGTTTTTAAAAGTCTGTTTTCACAAAGTCGGGGTTCAACGTTTGTCATTTAAACATGCGCGACCACTTCGTCACTTGTTATGTGCAGTCAAAAATTATTGCAGCAGGGATTCCCTTGGATTTTTCAAAATGGGGTCTAGGTACTTCCACATTAGCAAATTTGGAGTCCTGAGAGTTAATTTTGGTTTGAAAAAAAACCCCAGTGAAATCCGCAAACTGTTTACACTTTAACTTTACAAACGTAAAATCGCTGTTAAATGTCAACTTTCTTTCAGAATTTCCCCTGTTGACGACAAATTTGATGTGTTGGCTATGTGTAGCTGAGGAGTTATTGTGGTTTGTACAAGGATGTACCAATGCAAATGTTCTTAAGGATAAAAATATACACATATACGCATATGGATCCAAGGAATTCCTTTCAAGTCATGGACTAGGACATAGAGAAGAAGGTGGGTATGTTTTGCGTGGAAATTACAATTTAGGGCTGGACAATCAGTTTCAGAATCGGTTGCGAAAGAAACAAAAAATCAGGCAGAAAAGAGCAAAACATTTAATTTGGTACATGTAAAGTCTGCTTGATATAAGAAATTTACAATTTAGGGCTGGATAATCAGTTGAAAAGCCGCTTGCGAAAGAAACAAAATAATCTGCACAAAAGAGCAAAGTCTACATGATTTAAGAAATTCCTAGAAATTTGAAAATAAGTCTGCTCTGTATATCTCAAAAATAAATCATCAATTTCTCGCTGCAAAAAGATACTCATATGTTGGCCAGTTTTCAAAAATAATCTGCCATTACGTCGTTGATGTCATGCTTTGATAGTGTGTATTTGCTGACATACATATTTACAATCCAAATTGGCCATATGTGTTGGAGTTTCTTGCACACAGTTGTCCTTCAAAGGCTAGTGGGTCTCAAAAATAAGCCGGTCTCAAAACAAGCCATCAGTTTCTTACCAAAATGTAAAATAAGCTGCTGATTTCGAGGTATATTGGTACAACAATTTGTGGAGACATTAAATGAATAGTTCTGGTGCATTGTGATGCTTTCCTTGCTCCGGTTTGTATGTTTGAAACTAAAGTTAAGACAGCATATTCATTTTTATACGCCTGTTCATATAACCTGTGACGGGCGGGCAGTTGGGCGGGGGACTGTAGGTTGTCCGATCAGTAACTGTAGAAGCATTAAGTGTGTCCAATCATCACCAAACATAGTCAGAATGTGTGTAGGCATAATATTTCAGACAAGGTTGATAACCTGCAATTTCGCTCGAGTCACTCAGAAGTTATCACCCTTGAATTATAGTAATTACCTAAAATGGGTCTTATCTGATATATAACTTAAGAAGCATTGTCCAATCATCACCAAATTTGGTCAGAAAGTGTAAGGGAATAATATCTCGGAAAATTTCGATAACCAGACAAATCGCTTGGGTCACTCGGGAGTTATTTGATTTTAGAAATTACCTAAAATTTGTTTTGTTTTCACTCTGAGCTCTAACTTAGGATGGAAGCATTTTGTGACATTTTGCCACTCTTGTTTGTTAATAGCAGCAGAACCTTTATCAGTATTGAACAACATTGTCATTAATGATATTACTTTCTTAACTACTTCAAGGTGATGTAGGCCCTGTGTATGGATTTCAGTGGCGACACTTTGGAGCGGAGTACAAAGACATGTATACTGATTACAAGGGTGTTGATCAGTTGAAAAAATGTTATAGACAAAATCAAGAACAATCCTAATGACCGAAGAATCATTATGACGGCTTGGAACCCAGTGGGTATGATCTCATATAAGTTTACAATTCTGTTCCTGCTAATATAAACTAATCTAAGAAATATAAGATAGCTATACTAGCACTAGTACGTTGCCACATATATATTGACTAATAAAACTGCAATCGGGTGACTAAAATTGGCCAAAATTATCTCAAAATAGCAGTAAAATTGCAAAAGTTTGTCAAATTTATTACTTATTTATCAGAGCTGGCTTCCAACTTTTTAAAACTAGCGCCAGCCTAGGATAGAATATGTAAGTGTTCAGTTACTTCGATTTAGTCTTTGATAAATATGTCTGCATGTATCGTGTGTATATAATTTTTTGGCTTGATCTTTTATCGACAATATTGCCATATCGAAATACTATTATCTTTGCTATTACGATTATATTTTAATAGACTATTAACTCCCATGTTTGTCTGTTTATGTATGTATGCCCTACATATTTAAATGTTCAACTTGTATTTATTGATAACAAAATACCATTTAAGTAACTAATCAATATTTTTAACATCGCAGTATATACTATCGCCAACATTTGGAATGCACTATCCACTAGAACACTGTTTATCACGCGGCCTACTACAAAGCGATGTTACACTGTTTTTGCACATTGTTAGACTGTACCCACTATCCTGTATTTTCCCGCCATATTGTCGAATATTTATTTTATTTGTATCGAATATCGATCATCAGAAAAAAATGTATCAATGACAGCCCTAGCTGAAATCGTGGAATGAAAGTTGTGTGATTTGTTCAAATATGTGCAGAAATCGGAATTTTAGGAAGGGGCGATGGGGCTTTCTTCTGACATTCGAAGTTTACCTTCCTTTTTTGTCAAAGAGAATTCTCACCTCTACAGATAACCGATGTTGATTTAGGTATTGAACAAAAATCTAAAGTAGCATCAGGGGTTCCATTTGACCCTTGATATGATCCTGAAATTTCCGAAAAGCAACATTTTGACCCTCAGGATTCTGGCTGAAGATTCAATTTTTCTCTAAATTATAGATATTTTGGCTATAAAATGCTAAAATTGGGTCAACAATTATCAAAATTACCTTTGAGATTCAGCAACTAGTGAAACCCCTGAGCATTCATATTGCAATAGAGTATCATTTTTCATTGTATGATTGATAAAGAAACAACATTATTTCTGTTGGTAGTATTGTGTAATATATATGTTTTGTGATTTTACAGATCTAGATATGATGGCACTTCCACCCTGCCATTCTTTTGTACAGTTTTATGTTTGTGATGGTGAACTATCTTGTCAGATGTATCAGAGGTCTGCAGATATGGTGAGAGAATAGTAGGCATCTTCAAAACCTCAATAGATAGTTCCCAAATCTACAACATTTGCCTCCCTTGTTCTTCATCATCAGCCATTTTGATAGGCAAAACTGACAAGCACTCACAATAGTAATTCACAAACATTTACAATATTTACCTCCCTTGTTCTGGATTGTCGGCCATATATTGATAGGCAAATTTCCTAAAGTTTATAGGGGATATAATGTAAACGATGATAAACTAATCCGATATAAAAAATGACTTATTCATTATGCTCATATTTGAAAATTCCTCCTAGATGGGTTGATCAGTTTTGCCTATCAAATTGGGAGGTAAATATTGTAGATGTGGGAACTATCTATACTTTCATTTTTGTTCGAAGTATACTTAAACAAGAATAACTTGTACATGTCTTAATCTTTTTGGGAGCTCATTTCTGGAAACTGACATTTTTAGGCCTTTGATATCAAGGAATCAATATTGGATATGCATCTGCATTTGTTGCTATTAATTTAGTAGAAGAGTTACCTTTCTATGATGGAGTTATATATTTTTTATATTTAATGCTTTCAGGGATTAGGTGTACCATGTAATATTGCCAGTTACTCATTGCTTACATACATGATTGCTCATGTTACTGGTCTTAAGGTAAGTAATTGATGTAAAATGTTCTCAAGCACTTTTAAAGACTTGCTAGAGTTTGATTGTGTGGAGATATAAAAAGTTCTGTGTTTTGGCATTTATTGTTAACACAAGTTACTGTTTTTGTGCTATATTTCTGCAATGTAATTAATAGGGAGATTTGGATGGATTTTTTTGGTATTAAGAAAAAACATGTAAAAGTACACCATAAAGGTAAAATGTTTATAATAAAAATACACTTTAAAGGTAAAAATGTTTATAATAGAAGTACGCTATGAAGGTAAAACTGTTTACTATAAAAGAACGCTATACAGGTAAAAATGTTTATAATAAAAGTACGCTATAAAGGTAAAAATGTTTATAATAACATGTTTTGGGCGTATTTTGACTCGTATTTTGGTTTTACGCACTAACTGTGATGATATCATTTATTTCCCGTGGTTTGGGTCATGTGCGATCAAAACTCACGAGACTACAAGAATAAAAAAGATGGCAGCGCAGTTATAGGAGGGGCGCAGTTATGGGGTACGACGATATTACTTATTACAGAGCAATCAAAAGTGTGCTTATTATAGGTTTCTAATCATATTTTATTTCCTGTTCTCTTTCAGCCTGGAGATTTTGTGCATAGTCTTGGAGATGCTCACGTTTATGTTAACCATGTTGATCTATTAAAAGAACAGGTAAAATGATTATCAAATGTGATCTATATCATCTTTAGTGATAAAATATGAGAACACTGGTGGTAATTCACTTCATACTTATGTACAGCACTGAATTGTCACTTTTCTTACATGTTTACCAAAACCACCTATTCGAACGTCCGATACCATTAGTTTCTATCTTGACCTACGCGCCAAGTAAGCGTAAGCGCAGGAAATACCTGTATCGGACTCGTGTTTTACAGTTCCAGGAAAATATTTTAGAAAAGTTACGATGCTGTGTTTTAGAGTATGTCTGTGTGAAGGCATAAACATGCCATTTTCTCAAAATTATTAAATAGCATATTTTGGTAGAAAATTTACCTTTAAGCGAGTGTTCCGTTGATGGTCCCTAAATTCCATTTGGAAGAATTTCTGTAATGTGGTTTTTGTATGTTTTCAGTTAAAAAGGGAACCCAGACCTTATCCAAAGCTTGTGATTAAAAGACAAGTTACTGACATTGATGATTTCAAAATGGAAGACTTTGAAATAGAAGGATATAAAACGTATCAAAAGATACATATGGATATGGTCGTGTAGTGCTATTTGTTTGACCTTCTGCCACCTTGCAGGTGTTTCCACTGTTCAGTTATGATCTGTCTGTTAGTCTTTCTGGAGATATAATCTTATTTACAGGCATGAGCATTTGTCGCGTGGATTTGACGCACGTAAGGGCCGTTTTTGAGACAATTTAAGCCATCTTAGATGATTAAAAGCCAGGAGCTTCAGCGGCCCCCTAGACCCCTTGCCGAATTTTCAGCTGATTTTAAGAGTTTTTCATTATCATGCCTGTATTTATCTTACTTTGTATTTACACGTGGACAAAATGCTTTGGTATTTGGTGAGTTTACTTGCCTGGACCTGTATTTGTAAATTGTGTTTAATTTTAAAGTCTATGTTGCACAAAATGATGACCATTCGATTTGTTAAATCTATATGGCACATTTGTTTGGGTAAACAACTGGAAAGTACCGTCTGTACTTTGAAAAGTAAGCCTTATTTGGCTTACCAGGATGGCACATTTTGTGTTCTGATGTTTCATAGTCGCCATTCCGCTAAGCCTTATGCAAGTCTGGGTATTACAGTTTAGAAAACCTAAACATCCAAATGTTGAAAACGCATGAAGTGCTGGTCAAACTTACATGACACTTTGCATATAATCTTGATTATGAACATACTCGAAATGGACTGAATCTAATGCCCATCTTTGAATTGTACGTTCTTACTGTTACAAAAATATTTGGTTAATGGTAATACAGTAAAACCTCACTTAAAGACCACCTCAAAATTAAGAACACAATTTTCAAGTCAATGTTCACTGTTTTCTCTTTTTTTACCCTCAATGTTAATACCAGTTCTCAAGGGTCCCAGTGGTGTTCTTATTATTGAGGTTTTACTGTACCAAGGTATCAGGAAAAATTTGGATGTTTCCATAGCAACAAATTTGAACATTTTTATGAGTGCCTTGTATACCATTAAAGTGACTAATCAACTACGTTTATATTAACTTCTGAATGCTTCAAGTTGATTTTAAGTTCAATCTTGCTATAGTACTATCCTGTAATGATATTTATTGAAAATTTAACTCCCAATTGGTATGCGATGTATGTTTGACCACAAATTTGTTTAAATTCATCATTTTGTGAATGTTGCAGTCTTGTTATCTGTTACACATTGTAGAAACAAAATATGAAATGTACATAAAATATGTGTTCATGTGTACTCAAATACTGACTCATTTTCATAGAACGGGACGTATTATAGTTTCACCTGCGGCCTATGGGCGGGTAGCGTCCAGTAAGTTGTCTCATCAATAACTTTAGAAGCATTGTGTGTGTACCATTGTGTATGGGCATAATATCTCGGAAAAGTTCGATTATCAGCCATATCGCTTGAATCACTCTGGAGTTATGGCCCTTTGATAATAAAAAATACCTAACATTTGTCTTGTTTTAACTCTGAGCTCTTATTTGGGATGGGTGTATTTTGTGACAGTTTGCCACTCTTGTTTGGGATGTTTGTCATGTCCCATTGGACATCTTTATCTACTAATCTATTTGATATTAGAACTGTTGAATGTACATCAAGGCTATGTTATTTTTATTGCAGAATTGCCGAGTTGCAGAATAGGCTTATTGCACAACAATATTGTAAACAAGATACTATTAACACCAATAACTGAATCTTGATTTCATCACAATTGATATTCGTATTGCAGTACAACGTAACACCTTATTATACTATAATCACAGACCTTACAACAACATAAAAAACAGACTGTTTGCTTTATTATTTGTTTACAGCAATTATATTGCTCCTTCTGTCAGTAGTATGCTGTCCAATTAGTATTTCAGACAACATTGTGACAGCAACAAACATATTTGAATACAGATGCACACAAAATCATACATCGGTGATTAAAGTGAGTGCTTACATTCAGTGATTAACTAATACTCTGTTACACTTTCTACATTTGCACATACACAGTAGTCTTGTTGTAACTGTCTACATGGAAACTTATTTCTGAAATATACATGTGTTCGTAAAACTTTGTATCATTGCTTTTTACGCAAGTTTCAACAATTGTTCAGTCTTATACGTCGGTCAGTTGACCTAACCAGTTTTCCTGGAATTGATTATCAACCAGTACTACCTTGCTCATCCGCAAGCAACTGACAACTTATCAAAATGTGGATGACATGTCCGTAAGCTAATGTCACGGAGGAACATATTCTGCCCAACCCGGGAATCGAACCCGGACCTACCGGGTGACAGTATAGCTATCTACCAACTGAGCTAGCCAGGCTGGCTGAAAATAACATCGTATATACACAGAGTGTATATGCTTTATTGTTTTCCCGGAGGTCTGTGTGGAGAGGCATTGTCTTATGTATGTGACGTTCCCTGTAGCAACTTATTCTCTCTCTTATGTATCAAAACTGAAATAATACTTTGAATATCGTTTACTGCGGATACTAAATACACCATTCATAATAGACTTATTGTTAAAGGAAGATAATTCAGATTATTTGAAAATTAACTTGCATGGATGACCTCACTTGCACTAAAAACACGAAACCGAAACAGGAAGTTATTAGGTGGACAAATTTCCAATCTGATGCAATACAGTCGGACATATTGAAAAACGTATTGACGAGTATTTGTTCGCTTGGTTTACAGTGAAAGGAAGGTTAGTAGTATTAATGTTTGATCTACATAAATAGTTTTACATGTTATATGTATAGGATAGTGAATTTCGCGGAGGCTTGCTTACTTGCTATATTAAAATATTTACTCTGTCTATTTTAGTGTATATGTAATGGTTAATATATTAAATGGTTTTAGTTACAAGTACAATGTATCTACTTAGTCAATTTAAGTGTATTAATTTATTGTAGTGTGTATGTAATGGTTACTATAGTTACTAGTACCTACGGCTTACAGACTTTTCAACCCCAAGACTTTTCAACCCCACTTTTCAAATGAAGACTTTTCAACCCCAGGACTTTTCAACCCCTGATTTCAAGACTTTTCAACCCCTACCTGTTGAGACTTTTCAAGCCCTACTTTGAAGACTTTTCAACCCCTATTTCTTTTTTTATCATTTTCTAATTTATTAAATATACTGGTATCTAACAATTCACTTATTTCATGCGTAACTGTAATTCAAAAATAAAGGAAAACAATTCCTCTCAAAATATCATCGAAAAATATATTTAATGACGTAATCACATAAAACAAGTCTCTGACGTCATTCAGTATACACGCGTTCAGCGTGTCCGTTCAATCTGGGACCAATATATACATGTTGGTCCCAGGTTGAATCTCTCTGACTCGGATTGCAATCAAGTGTACGGAATTTAATACATTTTGATTGATAAAGGACTGAGCTCCTCGTGCAAAGATAAATATAATTTTTAAAAGTTCCTGTGTAAACTGAAAATGTGTTGATAAGGTCTGAAACATGAATCATTTGAGATGGAATAAACTCACTTAATTGGATATGTACTTTTGAAGAATTTTGCTGAACATGCTTAGTAAATCTGTCATATAAGTAACTTGCATGTTAACGGTAAATGTTACCATATTTATTTTTGTGTTTGCTGCAGTGTTCATGAGGGTTCTTATTTAATACATCAAAAGTGTTAATATTTTTCATTCGTTTTGTAAATTGTAAACAAGCAGCGTATGAATTTCATTTAGGTTTTTCCGCTCATTTGCGTAGTATATGCGCACTGTGCAATATGATATTTACTGTTTGAAAATAAAACAATGATATTGCAAATATTTGATCGTTGCGTGCACGTCATATGATGCATGTTTTTGTCACTAATGGGTATAAGGCATATCATGTTCCTGAAAGAGATATTTGAATTTGAAACATAACTACTTATTTGTTATTCAGGTAATTAATACGAATGCCTTAACTTTAATAAAAACGACATTATTTAGCTGTATGCGCGTTGAATTAGTCATGTACTGGAGATTAACATTTTCCCTTTTGTAATGTTACACCACTTGAAACATAAACATGCATGTATATATATTTTGCGCATTAAACTACAACGAAAGGTATAGACAGTAGTAAATGTATATTATTGTAAATCACAATTCGCAATTCGAAAATTGCATTCCTTTAATTTGTCATTATATTTTGTTTGATCATCATAATAATTAGCAGAATATTTGTTTAATACAATTAAATGTTTGTTTGTTTTTGTTTGTTGCACTTGTTTATTGGATCAAAGGCAATTATGTTCTATTGATGTAACCATCACACTTTTAATTATGTGTAAACTGTCAATTGTACGTTGTTTAAGGTGATATATGCCCGCTAAATGCCTTGAAATGGTATTGTTATTATATATATATAGGTGAATGAATCAGTATATACGAAGACAATCTGGGGTCAGATCACTTTCCAATCTTGATAAGTGTTAACATTCCAAATTCTGAAACTTCTGAGCAATTTTCGAAATTCGTATTAAATAAAGCAGACTGGTCCAAATTTAAATCACTCTGCAATACCATTTCTTCAGATCAAGTCTACTCTGATGATATAAATGAACATCTTAAAAATCTGACAGAATTAACACTACACATGGCCGAACGCAGTATACCGGTCTCAGCGCCTAGTAATAAAACTAAAAAACAAGTTCCGTGGTGGAATAGCGACTGTCATGAAGCGGTACAGGGTAGAAAACGGGCTTTATATGTAGCTAAAAGAAACCCCTGCCCGACAAATATTCAAAAACTTCAAATAGCTGAAAATCATGCTAAAACTACTATACTTCATTCAAAACAGAAAAATTGGCAAGAATTTTGTGAATCTTTAATTTTAAAAAGTGCCAATTCAAAACAATTCTGGAACAAAATTCATAAATTAAAAGGAAAAAGAATAAACCCTGTACCGTTATTAAAATCAAAAGATACTATTGCTAAAACACCCTTTGAAAAGGCTCAAATTTTAGTTCAGCATTATAAAGAAGTTTCAAGTGACTCAAATTTAACTTCAGAAACTTTGGATTATCAAAAACACTTTGAGTCACTACATAGTGAAAACGTATATGAGCCGGGGTTAAATAACATACCATTAAACAAACCTTTCTCTATATTAGAACTTACTAAATGCATTCATGACAGAAGCAACTCGGCCCCTGGACTTGACAAAATTACTTATTCTATGTTTAAAAATATGCCATCCTCTACACTACAGCTTTGGCTAGAACTTTTTAATAAGGTCTGGAGTGATGGTGTCTATCCCACAGCCTGGAAAGAAGCCTGCATTATACCGATAAAAAAACCTAATAAATGCAATAATGAACCGAAATCTTATAGACCCATAAGCCTTACATCACACTCCGGGAAATTGCTGGAGGGTATGGTAAAGGCTCGTTTAGAACATCATATTGAATACAATAATTACCTTAATCCCTCTCAATCTGGCTTTAGAAAGGGAAGGAGTACTTTAGACCAACTTGCTCGCTTACAACATGACGTTATTTCGGCTAAAAACAGAAGCCGATCAGTACTAGCCATTTTTTTAGACCTACAGGCAGCTTTTGATCTAACTTGGCATTTTGGAGTTCTATTCAAATTGAAAGAATACGGTATAACAGGGGCTTGTTTCCAGTACCTTAGGGCATTCCTAGAAGGGCGAAAAATTAGAGTAAGGGTTAATGGTACCCTCTCGGATACTGAGGAAGTATCCAGAGGTACCCCTCAGGGCGCGATCTTATCACCACTTTTATTTAACCTCTTAATTAATGGACTACCTGTATCCCTTTCAAAATCCGGCATGATTATTAGTCAATTCGCAGACGATTCAGGTACTTGGGTTACAGGCAAAAACTTAGCGACATTAACAAAAAAAGCCCAAAATGGCTTAAACCAAATTTGGGGATGGGCAAAAAACTGGGGGTTTAAAATTTCAAAAGAAAAAACTGTCGGTATAATATTTGGGAACCAGAAACAGCATAAATTAGACATACATTTAGGTGGTACACCAATAAATTTTGTTAGAATCACACGTTTTTTAGGCATGCTTTTAGACAGTAAATTAACTTTTGGACCTCACATTGAATACTTAGTTAACAAGTGTACCACTGATTTAAACATGATGAAAATTCTAAAAAGCACAGATTTTGGGGCTAACAAAAACAGCCTTCTACTATTATACAAATCTCTGATAAGATCCAAAATTGATTACGGGGCTGAAATTTATGCTGTTGCTGCACCATCTATTCTCAAAAAATTAGATATAATTCAAAATAAAGCCCTTAGGATTGCCCTAGGAGCTCTGCGTTCCACTCCTATCCACAAACTTGAAGCTGAGGCTGGTATAATGCCACTGGGTATCAGACGTGAGTCTCAAATTGTTAAATTCTGGGCCAGGGCACAATCAAGAGGCGATAAAAATCCCGTGAATACAATCTTCGGGACTGGATACGCCATCAGAAACAAATTTAAAAAGGCAGTATTGCCTTTTGGGGCTTGTACCCAAAACCTGGTGGAGTCATTTGGTCTCGGAGAGATACAGGTAGCAGACCTTAGACCCGCAATTGAACATCCTTGGCTGTTGGATCCGCCTCCAATTGATATTTCCTTAAGTAAAATTATTTCAAAAAACAACCTTCCACATCTATCAAAAGTAGATGTGGATTTACATTTTGACAATAATTATTCTCTTTTAACTCATATTTACACTGACGGATCAAAATGTCCAACCTCTGGTAAAGGAGCCTGCGCCATCGCCATCCCTTCCAAAAAAATAAAAATTTCAAAAAAATTAAGTAACAATTTATCAATTTATACAGCAGAAATGATAGCCATTGATATTGCTATGAGCTGGATACTAGAAAATAAATCTACAAAAACTGCTATATTTTCAGATTCTTTATCCTCACTCCAATCAATACAAAATCTTAAAAGTAAATCTAGACCAGACATTTTAGACTCAATCCTTAAAACATACTCAAACATTAAACTTTTAGGTCTAGACTTAAAAATAATCTGGTGTCCGGCTCATATAGGTATCAATGGCAATGAAATTGCGGATCTGGCGGCCAAAGCGGGTCTAAAACATACAAATGTAGATAGGTGTGTGAAACTCTCACCCACCGAGGTGTGTTCATTGGTCAGAACACACTCCATCAAGTGCTGGAAACAGTATTATTTGGAAAAAAGTTCTGATGGAGGTGATTCTTTCCAATACTCGGTGGGGCTCAGGTGGCCTGAAATATATTCTATTGACTATAAGATGGACAGGTGTATTACCCGCCTGAGACTGGGTGCAAATCTGTTGTCTGGAGCCCAGGGTCAGTATATCCTGGTACTGGACCCCATTTGCACCCAGTGCAGAGTGAAGAACTCAACTATTCACTTTCTGCTACACTGTAGTATTCATAGCTCTCCCAGGACCGAGCTTAGAGGCGTCCTTGCTAAATTGAACCTTTCCTTTGAAATAGAAAACATACTCAATCCAAGCAAGGCGGTTCGACGCTCGGTCTTCAAGGCTTTGGAAATATATATCATTGACTGTCAGATGACAGATAAAATCTAAAGCCTCCCACTCAGCTCATGTTGCTCTATATAATCCCAGAACGGTGTGGAGGCCTACATTACCTGTTTAGTTAGGCTACAAACCATTATTATACATTCTGCTCATCTTAAATTTAAATTTAATTACTACAATAAAATAACTTTATAATATATTGTAGACAGAGCAATGTTAACTTGGCTATTTTGCCAATTTATTATATTAAATAATTAAAATACTTCATATTGTAATGTCCAGCTGGATTTATTTATTTTAACTCTTTTTTGATTGATTGATTGAATGTTTGATTGATTGATTAACTATATTAACAATCACAATATCTAATGTGAATGTGGTATGGTCTCTGCACAGTCCTGGGATAAAAACTTAAATGTAAAAAGATGTTGTCATAGTCTTGTGTTTACAAAGACTATAGACTTGTAATCTTATTTTAATTTATTAAATAAACATGTTTCACATGTAATTTACTTTTTAATTGGGGGAGGGATTATTGGGAATTATATTTTAATGATACTGTGTATCATGACATTTATATGTTAGATACTACATAGTTTTAATCTGGCTGTTTATTTAATCAGTCCAGATATAATTGTTATTTTATACATACTTGTATATACTCTGTGCACATGGGCTGAGTTGGGAAGGGAGAGCACCCTGGCCAATTTTATCTGGAGTCTAAAATGAATTATGTCTCTTAGTCCCAGCAAATTTCATCTGTTTACTACACTTAGTGTGTGGGCCGGGGGCGGCCAGGGTTCTGGATTACAATTTTATCTTAGACCAGATCCAGATCCTTGGCCGCTGTGGGCCCACAACACAAATCAGCCCAATATTAATTATTCATACAAATTGACCGGCGGAATCTAAGTGATGGATCAATTTATTGACCATAAGGTCACAATTCCGCCGGTCAATACACTTTAAAATCCCCATAAAAAATTTGCCTCTGTAAACCCGATAGGAAAAATCACAACTATAAATATGGAGGGTCTCGCCCCGCACCCGGTTGGTGGGTAACTCGTTCCCCACCTGTCTGGATGTGGGATGTTGGCCCTCCTATACATCCAGACTCAACATAAATACATAGTGCTGGGACGGAGAATTTTCAATACCCTAGCTCCAATATAGCATCGCCGAACCATCTACCCATAGAAATTTTTAAATGTCATTTATATGTAAAATTTCCTTTTTAAATATCCTCTCTCTGTTAGTTGACTATTTTATGTAATTACTGCATTATATTTTAAATACTTTGTTAATTTATTAGTTTTTAGGCCCTATAAAGTTTGCCGTTTTGTTAACCACGACCTACCCATTATTTTTAACATGTACGCCATTTATCTATTGTTGTTTTAAATACTACAGAGAGAGGAATTTAAAAAATTTATGACTTCATTTTTATATCAAAAGCGGCTGGTCCGCAAACTTCAAACTTTATTTATTTATTTATTTATTTATTTATTTATTTTTAATATAATGAAGTCATATTGTCTACAACATAGTTAACTGCTAGTCAGTATTTTTAATACAGAGTATCTTTTATAAAATAATACTTGAAAAATAGAAATTTTTAAAATAGATTACTGTTTAAAAAGAGTTATATTCAGACTCACACACAGACATTCACTATAGTTTTATTTAAAAAAGAAATGTTATGTAGTATACTAGAGTATAGTAATAGGAAATAGTGAATGCTCGCCCATATGGGATATCCCGGTGGCGAGGGTAAATAAACTCAAATCCACACAGTATATTCTCGGATATGTAGCGGATCAGTGGTCCAGTGGTAAAACGCTGGACTTGTAATCCCGGGATCGCTGCTTCGATTCCCCGCTCTATCACTGACCGTACTAACAGTCTTTCGGACGAGACTTTAAAACCCGAGGTCCCGTGTATGATGCTTTACATCGAGCACGTAAAAGAACCAGGGGTGCTTCTGGAACTGGGGCATCTTCTGTATCATGCACTATCCTCCAAATCTAATATGACTAACATTCTTCCGGAGGCATCGCCCATGTGGGAAACCGGTGGCGACGATAAATAAAAGCATATACAATAGTATATTCTCACAATTGTCTAAAATTGGATAAGTCGTTAAGACTTATATGAATGTATATCAGAAGGTCCTTCTTAAAATGCCTTTATCAATTAATATTTGTTTTTCATATAGTACCTAAGATTGCAGATGCCATAATAATTATTAAGATATATATTCTCTTTTATCACCGATTTTGATAGAGTAATACAGGTTGAAACAAATAAATATATATAATGTGTCTTAAAACATAATGATTTCCGAACTTTGTTTAGATTTAACCAAATACTCAACTCAATCATATTTATTGAATAAAACATTCGTAGGCCTACATGTGTATAGCATACAATATAATATATAATGTAGAGAAAGTCGTAAAATAAATAAAAAAATATTAGTTTACAAAGAACTTTCATGAATGTGAAACAATTGTGTTACATTAGCAAAGTGGTCAATGAAAATATATATACATGTACATGCACCAGGTATATCTCAGTCTATCTGTACCAATAAAGAAACACAAAGTCAACATAATTATACAGATGACATTAGGAAAGGGCAATTATTGAGTTCTAATATCATTTGCATAATGAATTAATTTTGAAAGGTTTATCAATTCAATCTTTGAGTCAGTGCTTAAATAAAGACAATGTATTGTTATGTTTGTTGACTGTGTTACATTATGACGCGTGCTCGCTTAGCGAGGTGATTAACAAGGTGAGAATCCGCTGTAGCGGGTGATTAGATAAGATGATAAGATTTAGGAGTGCTACTATTTATATTTATTTTTCAGAAATAAGGAGTAGTCAGTAAGTTTGCCGCATTTATTATTTCATTGCGTTTAGAATACAAGTAAAACTATTATTAATCACCTGCTAAGGTATATAGCCCTTAAAACAATTATATATTAAATCATTAACCCCACCTTCTCCGTTTAAACTAGCCCCATCCAACCGTCCTACCCTAGTTTTAGAGTATTGGCCTCTCCGTATATTTACAAACTAAATATACAAAACTAGAACGAAGCTTCAATCATATTCTATTTATTTAATTTGAGAAGTATTGCCTGCTGTATGATATGTATAACATTGTATTGATATTGCTGTTTTCACATTTTTGCCACTATGTTGTGTATTGATATGTGTCAATCTCACGGGCCTCCGGCCTACAGATATATTGAAAAATAAAACGTACAACATATTATGCAAAAGTTCAGCCGTCTATAATACCAATGCCTCCATCTCCTGTGACCCATATATGCGGCGGTCAAATAGGCCGTGCACGTGCGGATATCAATGCCCTCTAATTTAGTTTTCCATATGTGTATAGATACTTTATTATAAAAACATCTGCGTATTTATTTGACTTATAACTATTACTTACCTTACTCACTCATATCCGAAGGCGTGTAACGCTTCTGCTTCCCCATTCACAAAAATGTACGCGTGCATAAAAATAATCCTTTCATTGACTATGTTCTACATAACGTCTTTCGTTGGGATATAAACCGTCACAATCCATGTGTGTAGCTGTGCGGTAAGCTAGCATGCTTGAGCCACACATTTGTTCACCTTTATTATTATTCCTATTATTAATGTTATTAATATTTGACCATGTTGTAAAATGCTCATATCTATTGTTATCTCTTTTTTGTGTGTGTGTAAATTCTATTCTTTATACTTTATACTGTCCCCCTATCATCAATCCATCCCTTAATTGTGTAAATAATAATAATTCAAACTTACTCTAACAAAACATTTAATGTTAACTTGACCAGAACTAACCAAATTATAATTATACAATAACAACGATAAATGTCATAACCCCATGTTGTAACATGTGTACCTGGGTGTAATAAAGATATGTTCTGTTCAAAAAAAAAAAAAAAAAAAAAAAAGTTAAATACATTTTTAAAATCGACCTAATATCATTAATATAAACAGTTTTTTAATATAACAAATGATCAATGCTTAATGATCGACTATACCAATAAAGACAATGTAATTGTTATGTTTGTTGACTGTGTTACGTAACTACTCTGGGACAAGTATGATGAACGGGACATTGTATGCGAGGATTTCCTGCGTGAAATCGGCGAGATATACGGTTAAGTGTATGTGCAAGTAATTGTGACAGTGTGAATAAATAGTGTGCCAGTGTGAAGTAAAAAGTGTTTCCGAGACAATTTATGTGCCAGTTTGAATAAAAAGTGTTTGAATAGTTTCAATTGGTAAAGCAGTCTCGGCAAATTCCTGAGACTGCTTTACCAATAATACGTATTACCATTTCCTTACATGTATAGTGTCAAATTTTCGTTTCGTTTGAACTAAACATACTCCGTGAGGTCAAATGGTAACATAATGTGAGACTAGTTACGTGCAAGAGACTTGATGTTTTATTCTATTCTCTTGGCTAGGTATTCGTCCTTTTTTTCCTTTCTATATGCTGTATATAGTATTCAGTATTCTTCCTTTATGTATGTATATATTTATAAATAATTGTTAAACCATATATCTCCAGAAAATGGATGCAATAAAGTTATGTATATATAAATAAATAATTTTTGAGTGTAAATGACAGCGTAATTAGACTTAATTAGAATAACAAATCACATCATCAATTAGATACCAATTAAATTCCACCTGCAGTTTTAGGCATAATAAAATGTGATAGAATGACTGTGTGTATTTTGTGTGTATATATCTTTATTAGTATTCATTTTGGAATGTAAATAAACTTAAAAATTAAACTTAAACAACGTGATTGTCAACATTTTTCCAGGTAACAAATGTGATAATTGTCCAATTAAAAAAATATTCCAGGGGTTGAAAAGTCTTGGTTTATTAGGGGTTGAAAAGTCTTGATTTTAACAGGGGTTGAAAAGTCTTAGGCTAATTAGGGGTTGAAAATGACAGTGGGGTTGACAAGTCTTGGATATTTTACCATAGGGGTTGAAAAGTCTTGGGGTTGAAAAGTCTTGGGGTTGAAAAGTCTCGATACCGTACCTACTTAGTCAATTTATGTGTATTAACATATTGTAGTGTGTACGTAATGGTTAATGTCTTAAATAGATAAGCTACTAGTACCTACTTAGTTAATTTATGTTTACTTTTTGGAAATCAATGACCATGAAGAGGTTAAGTGTGATGTTAGTGAGCTGTTAAATTGATTTAAATCCCCAGTATTTTTACTGACATTTGCAAGGCTGTACAGTTCTATATACTCATTATTTCTTGTTACAATTTGGATCAATATAAGGTTCCCTTTTTATCCATGTGCTATTCATTAGATTGATATAGAACTCATGCCCCACTTTCGCCCGTGTTCACTACTTACTTAGTCATGTGGTGTATTCAATCCACTACATTTTCGCCCTGGTTGTTCTCTTAAATTTGTTATGGTAGGTTTTGATCGCTAGTCAGACAATTCCTTACTTCCAAATTCCCATTCAATTCGAAATGTTTCGTAGTTTTTTTCTGGGATTTATGCTGATAGGTATTGTCTTGTGTGTGCTTTTTAGCAATACTATTAAAATTACATATTACAGCAAGGTGAAATTTTCACTGTTTTATCGATATACAGTCCTTCATCTAATGCTGCTATAATTTTATAGAAATGTTGAAAAATAATGAAGTTATTTAAACTTTTGGTACTGTGGAATTGTACATGTTGTCCGGTTAATCAGGCTAAATGCACAAGCGTTATTTTTAAATCTACCTCATGCTATAAAGATGTAAAAAACAACAACATACAATTAAGTTTTTATCCCAAAATAAAGACAACAGAAACAAGTGTGAGTACGGAAAATCTAGTTTTTTACATTTTTATGGATATCAGTTTGATATAAACTCGACATCATAAGCTAGGATACTTTCGTTTCTTTCCAAAAATACTGTTGATATTAAAAAATACTTAACATAATTATGTATGCTTTTACCGGAATAAAAAGCATCATAAAAAGTCATTCTACATGTACAACTTTACTATACAGTGTATAGAGTTAATCCATGCATGTGTCTATTGATAAATCCCATAGCGTTCATACATAATGCAATTATTCTACTACAAATCATAAAGCTTCAAACGTATGAATATTATCTGGTAAAAATATAACACTACATAAGAATGATTCTTGGTTCAAGAGCTAATATTCTTAAGAGAATAATATTACGCATACTTCTTGAGTGTTTATGCTACAAAAATATCATAAATCACCCATGTCCTTCAGTCTCAGTTATGATTTATTTGCCGCCTTTGTCCGCCTATTGTTGAAAAAGATAATCCAGATACAAATGTCAAATAAGATGCACGAGTGACCTCCCTTGCAGAACAAAAATCTGAAACCGAAAGAGGAAGTTTGTAATTGGATGTAATAAAATTGGCCATGCAATATCCTATATATATATACTCAATGACATATAAGTGAACCTCAAATGAACTGAACAAATCTTATTTTATTAGTGATTACGTAATAGTTGACAGTATGGTAATTATCAAGTCATGGTGTCAGACGAGTTGGATCATGTTGACATATCTATAGTGTTAGATCTGACCAATGTTGTTCATTGCAGGGGCGGATACAATATCTTCGGTAAGGGGAGGCGTACATAATGGATGGGGATACAAGAGACGTTTGTGAACGGCGTTTTCCCGCTGATTTTCAAGAACAATCTACCAAATGGTGCTCAATGCATCGCCAAGCTTAATAGATATACTATACGTTGATAGGGTAAGAAAATGTTTTTTCAGCTTTAGGTTCATAATCCTAAACAGGTCTTTCAACAGAAATTGTTTAAGAGAGAATAATTTCAGTATAAGTTATTGATATCATATAGACTTTTTACATAACTTTGCAAGATTTTAAAGAGGAGGGGAGTGCACGCAAGCTCCATCCCGATTCAATCTACTAATTGGGTTTGATGGCTCGTTTTGTCAAATAATTGAAACAATGATTGGTTTCAGTTTAGATGGCGGAGTGCATGTGTGTATATCTATATATAACTCTTAGTGACGTCAATGGCTCGAGACTTCTTCCGATCTCTCCCTCTAACCTTCGATTTTATTGCCCTGTTTTTAATTTTAAGCCGTATGCACGTGTGTCTGCTTCCACGTTGATTATTTGACTTTAATATTGGACAAGGAGCATATGCACTACACATTTATTTCATCAAAGACATAATCTTGCATGTACATGTGTCATTAATTAAGAATGTATTTGTTCTCTTTGAAAATCTATGCCGCGCTTTTGTATAGTCTCAATTATATTTTGCAGGATGGCAGGTTCGCAGCAGGATCATAGCAACTTATCTTTGATACTCACAGAAGTACTCAGTGATATAGGAGTAAACGATGAGATGGTAACGAGGAGACGAAATGGTACTTTGTTGAGAGAATCTTTAAATGGTGTTCAGTGTGTAACGACAATTGATGATCGACTTGTTTATTACTTCGGTAGTAAGTCCGAAGGAACAACTACATTAGGATTACATTCTGATGACGATGTACTGGTATGTTTAAATTCGCATAATGTAATCCATGACTTGACTAAATGGAAACCTAATATAACGAATCTGCTTATGGTACAAGATGAAACTACAGCACCAGGTTACTCTCTGCTACAACTCTTGCAAAATGACGCTCCTCTCCCAGCAAGCTATGTTCCTGACAATGAATATTACAAGGATGGTAAAGGGAGGATTCTTTTGAAAAATACGAAATTTCATAATATGTTAGATGATGGTGATAACGCTCTACAACATGGACCAGCTTCAAGTCCAACAGTCGGTGAACATATCCGCGAGTGTGATTTTGTTCCAGCATTTCATTGTGAACGTTGGCCGAGAGAAGGCAGACATTGGCTACACCGAGGAAGTGTAAGTGGATGGCCAACATTACAATTAAAGACAGTGTCTGAAAGATCCGGGTGTTACCTTGTACCAGTAGGTAGCAAAATTAATGATCTTAATGAACTAGAATGGAGAATTTCAACGTCTTATGCGGAGAGATACTTAATGTTTAGTTTAAACATCACACACTTGCGATGCTACGTGTTACTGAAAATGTTATTAAAATCACACGTAAATCGTGGTTGTGACAATGTGATATCAAGCTATATGTGCAAAACTGCCGTATTCCACTGTGTAGAAAATACTAACACTGTACTATGGGAAGGACATAATCTATTATTTTGTCTTAATAAGATATTACGGGAATTATATAATTATGTTCTTAATATACACTGTCCTCACTTTATCATTCCCGAGAACAATCTCATGGCTGGGAGAATATCAGCAGCACACCAACAACGGTTGGATAGAATTGGGGAAATCCCCGAACATTTGCCCTCTGCTGTATCTATACGTAGCCACGTCTCTGGTCACATTATATATTTAGCAGCACGGACAAACATCGCTGGACATTTAATGAATATGAGAAATATAAATAATGAAGATAATATTCGAGTACTATTACAACACTTACTGTGTGCGTTTTACAGAGGTAAGGAACACTATGCAGTGTCTAGTCATATAGAACAAGAAGCATACATATTGATGTTACCTTTATTGTGTTCTACAATAGGGTCTGTGCTGGCTACCTTTGATATAATGCTGAACAAACCATTCTCTGGCATTGCATTCGAATGTTTCAAGTTAGGAGTTAACTCGGATATATCGTCTGGTTGGTTGAAATTAGCAACTGCATATTACAGAACCGGTAACAATAATGCTACGGAGGCTATATTACGTTACATCGACCAGAGATATGATAGAAATCTTGTGAAGCCCACATGTGGATGCCATAGTGAAATAGCGTCATACGTTGTACCAGGCTTTGATACTATAGCAGACCAAATAAAGACTGATGCTATCGGACGTTTTGTATCATATTGTGTGGTTTTCATGCGTTGTGAGGTTAATATCGTACCACATGAAATGCAGCTAGAATACTCTCGGTCAACACAAGAAGATATTCAGTGTCGCACCTTCTGGGATAAACACTGGATGGATTTTGCAGTAGTTGATTCACTTCCATACTTGTATTTTCTACAATACAAAACATATGGACGTTTGAGAAATATAATAGAAGAAGAGAGGGCTCTACACAAACTACAACAAGTTACGCGTGAAGAACCAAACTTATGTCACAAGGAAACTGCTTTGAATCTACTTGGACAATGTATGGAACAAGAGAATCTACCAAATGAAGCTTTCAATTGTTATGACAGATCACTTCTAGTACGACCTCGTCATAATGCTGCACGGATCCACCGAGCCAGAGTGTGTTTATGGTTGTTCGTGAAATTTCATGACGGCATTAGTAAAGATGCCTGGATCAACTTTATGAAATAAAACATTGAGTTAGTGTTTTGAAAGATCACTTCTAGTACGACTTTGGAATTTCCGCACAGCACAGCGAGCAATAATGTTGTCATAGGGATTTAAAATAATACCGGTCTTTACACAACCGCGATTTCTTTCAAATTTATAGTGTTGAACTGTCTGGGTGAGTTTAATCTATTGATAAAATTTGTATACAAACGGTGCGTATATGAATATAATTGCTTCAATTAATAATGCCGCACAATTCCACCGAGCCAGAATGTTGTCATATGGATGTATAATCTGTAATTAAGAACTTAGTAATTACGTCATACAAGAAATTTCATGACGGCTTCAATACAGATGACTGGATAAACATTATGAAATATAAAATAGAATAACCTGAATATTTAATATTTTCAAAATGAAAAATAACAGTCATTTCTAAAGCGATATGACTTAAAGTTTAAAACAAATAAAATAACTAGAAAGAGACTTTGATAATGCTAATTGTCTGTACGAGTATTCATCAAATTGGGTGACTAAAATGAACAGTAAGTATCGAAATAAGTGTAAGGTGCATGTAGATGCATTGATAATTAAAAATGAATATGTATTCACCTATTGCTTAAAACACACTTAACTAACTATCCATGCCTAGTAAAACAATAAACTTCAAATACACTGCTTTACACCATGAAATTGTTGTATAGGTTAGACAATGAGTCGCATTGTCTTAAAGATACGCTAACGAGACTTAGAATACGTATAATACATTTCATGTATCATTGTATATGCTATGTATATATGATAACGACGCAAACTTCTCACAACGCTTATCTCCCTTACAATGTTTCACATTGAAAACAAGTTTTTATATATTCAAATTCATCGAGTCCGAAATTATTTTTTATGTAATTTTTAATAGTAGATAGTTTCGACTAGCCCATTTCAATTCCACGCGCCTAAAAAGATACATCGGGACGTGATATTCGGATAGAAGGGTGTCGAATAAACGAGACCCGACTGTTTTTAGTTTATATATGCTTTTTATCTTTATATCTGTTAGATAAAATCAAAGTATACAATCAGAAATAACAGATTACTGTTAATATGGACAACACGGAAAACACCAAACAAAACAAGCATAACATTCTCTGTCGCTCGCTTTATTTTCTGCCATCCCCTCGCAATGCCATCTAGTACATGTACTTACGCTCAAACGTCAAAGGAAAACTCGCTTAAATATGGTTCCGACAAAAACATAACAAAGGCAGGTAATTATAAATAACATTCTCTATCGCTCGTTTTATTTTATGTAATCCCCGCGCAATCAATCGTCAAAGGAAAAATCACTAAAATTTGGTTCAGAAAAAACATAACAATGTTATAAAATAATTGAATAAGAGATACATTTCATGAACTCGTAACTTCTACTCATTGCCATTTCACCATATTTAAAGTTGAAAATCATTCTTAACGATAGTTTTACAGTTAAGCTCCAAACAAAAATAAAAGTGACCAATGCACGCTCACAAGTGTCATCGATGAACACGTATGTACTTACCGATATATGTAGTCAAAGTATCATCATCAAAACGTACGTAGTTCTTCAGTATTTTGTTACAATGTTTATTGTTTACATAATTAATAAATCCATATAGCAATAGTAATGCTCGATGACACCTCTGCTGTATATCAACACGAAAAGAAATATTAATAGAGTTTACAGCCTAACACATCTACACAACATCATAACTACACAGACAGAAACAAACTGTAATTATTAACCGATGGCCTCAAAAGGAACGTTTACATTCTCTGGAGTAAAATAACTGCACATCGGGAAATGAGAATGATTTCTGTCTCGACATATATATTTTATGACAATGTACCTACATTAATTACGATTTGTCTGGTAGTTATTGACAATACGAGGAAGTGCAGGACAAGAACCATAACTCGGGTGAATTATTGTCGAATTGTCTCCTTTTTGTACAAGGTAAAATTGTTTGTCCGGACAATACATTCAACACAACTGTACTTAATTTAATGAAAATTGATATGGTGATATGAACAGTAAGGATAAATACAGAGCACAAGAACCACACCTTGTTACTCATTTATCCCCCATTCAACTCTAACACACGGCGGTGGGGATACAACTGTCACACAAATTGCCCTTCGCATGTTTTAACATATTGTTGATTTCAGATGAACATTACACTATTGATCAGATGACTGGTATTTGCGGGAATTTGATATTGGATATATAAAGCAACACTAAATACATGTTTTCCACACGTATCGTCATTGTATTGGTTTATATCGACTGTTAAGATATATTAATTAACGCCTTGTAATTCAGTACAAACTAGGTGTTGTATTTGAAAGGTAGCCTTTTTCCAAACTTGATGATATTGATCAATCCTACTGGAAGTCCATGAATGTTTAACAGTTCCATAAGTTCTTCATCCGCTCACGTGCATTCGTGTCGTTTTTATTTTGATGTGTCTTTAAACAAAACAATCACACAACTTTGTGATTTTTTTGTTAGAAAGTGCACACGTTAGAGCTCGTGCCTATTGTTTGGTTCTCCTTATCCTCTGTAAGTTTTCTGTCCATGAGTTGTGTGTAACATAAATATACCGGAAGTATTTAAACTAAAGCATATTCTTAGACTTTAAAGTAATCACACATGTGCAAAATAGTGTTAACATACATTGGATGTGTTTGAATTCGTAAATGTTATATTTGATCAATGTATAATTGTTGTATGCTACATGTGTAAGACAATTTTAACAAGTGTGTATTATCTGAGTTTAAAATAATCAGAAAAGAGTATTTACATACTTTGAGTCTTGTTCTTATCGTCTAAAAATGTTATATATTTATATATATATTGATTATATGTTACATGTATAGAACGTATTTATCCAAGAGGAGAAATTTTGCAATACAAAACTATGTGTTAGATATGTGAAAACGTGTTTTTTTCAAATATTTTATGAAAGTCATTGTGATTTTTGTGAATGCAATATATGTCAGAAGAATGTTCGAATTGTATAGTGTATTGTGATAACAAGCAATTTACATCAAGCATTTTACGATGTTTATACAACTGAATACCTCTATCCAATATCTACACTATGATATGTACATGTATCAAATGAATAACCGGTGGAGGGAATTTTAATAAGCTTGTTGCTTCCGATTTTATCCACTTGACTATAACATGCACTTGTTTTGTCATTTACTGTGTATTACATGACAATTTAGACAAATAAATATGTTTAAACTAATAACCTGGTTTATAGCGTTTTTGTCATTTCAATTAAGCCAGTCTTTGAATAGCCAATACTGAAGGAAATTGGTCTTACATAAAAGTTCTGTGAAAGTGAAATTATTCGTGTTTATGGGTATGATAAGGTATCTTATTAGACGATTCGTAGATGGAAAATAATTGGTTGTTAGTTACAGTCTGTTGAAAATGCAGTAAAATCAGGTCTTCCTAAGACAACAACGTGTGACAAAAATGTATTCAAGAAAACAACAGTTCTTCAAAATGATTCTAGATTATACAGTGCGTGATATTGCACGCATTGTTGGTATTTCACAATCAACGGTTCATTTCTTTTTAAATAAAATAGTGAAAGTTCTGTGAGAAAGATCTCAGTAAGAAAAGGATGGGACCAAAATATGGACAACTAGACATGGCAATAATTGAATATTGCAATATTGGTGTAACGAAGGTTTTGTATGCCATATTCTTCTGCGACGAATGAACAGTAGTACATATACTATTAAAAGGGGACCGAAGTGTGACTGGAAGGTTCTACCATGATATTGTATTGACAAAATACGTACTATGAGAAACGTCGTCAAGTCACATGATTCAAAGATGTTCGACTATTTTATAAAAATACTTCAGTGCAAACTTCTAGTATAGTAACATACTATTTGAAGACGGAGAAAATAAACTCATACATGTGATATATTGATGCGCACTTGTTGTTTTGTTCCCCATACCTTCGGTATTTTAAAGTTTACTTATTCACTTTAATTAACAGATGGTATGTTGATAAAATGTTGAATTAAATCGTCAAAGATTAACTACATGTAACACATTTTTTTTTATCAAACTATTGCTTATCACATTTCCCAACCTTATACTGTTGAATAGTGCGCATAAATGGAATTGTACTACTATTAGATTTCGTCTCCGTTTCAAAAAAATAACCTTCTATGTTTTTTCATAACCGTACATGTATCATTTTGTGTAAGCAATCATATGCAAATGATTTAAACTGTAACAGGTTCGGTCAGAATGCTACCGGCTGTACAAACACGCATGGCCGGTATCGACTTTACAGAAATGCCAACATAATGAAATGTAACATGTATATTAAGGATGTCATAATGATCCAAACTTATGATTGTTTGATCAATATGGAATTCGTATCGGACTATCATTATTATCGATTATAAATGTTTATAATATGTTACCCTATATCACTTAATGCTTCAAAACGTTCGAGCTCAAAACTACCGGAAACAAATCAAATGACTACTTTAATAGGCAACTTTGTTTATTGACATCATGTGAAATACAACTGCTAAACGACTATGCTAGAGGCTGTTGATAAATATAGACCCGCTGGGAATAGTGCATTGTAATTGTATGTACTATTGACCAATGTGGTAATGTGGTGAAATAGTAAGTGACTACAATAGTGTATCTCTTTGTTTGCATGTATGATGTGTTTTGGTATGGTTTAAATTCTTTTTTTTTCTTTTTTTTAAATGTATAAATGGTAATGTTGCAGTTATTCAGATATTTACACTTTTTCATTAAGTGTTGACTTACGCAGTGCTTACGTATATACAACAGTTTTCTCTAATGCAAACATTAATCATTCAATGAAATGTTTCATTAAGGGTTGTGATAATTCACTGTTAAAAGCTTTGAAATATAGTTCGTAAATTGGAAATTAATAAATAAATTGTTATAATGTCCCGATACGGAATACACTGAATCCCAAAATCGGCCATGCGTCAGAATGTTTTGGAATTTTCACAAAACGATTAATTACAATCGTCCTATCCAAAAGTGTATTTTGCAATGATTTTCAAAGTATACAGTTACCATAGCAACACAAACAGTTTTGTTGTCATGACTTGTAATTTTGTTTTTCTACCTACGATGAAAGTAGAAATTCATTGGTTTTCATTCTCCTTATGCTACAGTGATGCCATGGACGTAAGTGAGCTCGTCTGTTCAACAGGTTTTTATTGAGACAAGTACTGCATTTCGTGTATATATTTTAGGACAAAATCTTTCCACTTTAATTTTACAACGATCCCGAAAACATTAAATTTATGACAATGCGCTTCATTTCAATATTAAAGAATCTATGTACACTCTCATTGACTAACATAAGTTGTAGATAGTGTACAAACATCGCTTGTTGTCAAGTATGTGCATCGCAAGATAATCGCACAAAGATAATTAAAATATTGACCTTCCGACTTCCTAATAGATCTATGTTACAACTTCACACACAAGCGCATACAGAAAACAATATAAATACACACCAAAACAAATACACACCACCCGCAACAACTTGACATACTGTCTTAACTCCATATAAATATGACCTCCCACATGCGGCACATAAATATTTCGGGTGCAAGTTGTTCATAATGTGACTCAAGCTTGGTGAAAGTTTTTGGTGTCGCATGGGGGAGACAATAACACAAGAAAGGGAAATGTGAAGTTTATGTCAACGTTAGCACCGTACGGACACATGCTATTACGACGTAAATTGTGTTTACCTAGCAAGCAAAATAACGCAAACCACAATGTAATACAGTTAATTATTTACTAATCTGAAGTGTTGCGGTTGCCGGTTCGAAGAGTAATCTTGGGTGTTCTGCTATGCAGCCTGATTGGGTGTCTAGATCTAGTCTGCTTTCAATTAAATTTTATGATTTGATTATCTCTTTTATTTAAAAAAAATCTTTATTTAATCAAAATTGAAATTCCCAAACGAAACTAAAATGAATTGTTATGTTAAAGTTTTACATGGAATATAACATCCATGTCACTGAAATAACTTTCACCATGAAGAACATTGTCATTAGACTTTTTACATTTCATTGTAATTACGCAAACATCAAAGGCGGTGAATTTGACAACCATAATTAAAATAGTTTTACAAACTGTTTGTGAAAGTAGTTCAATATACATGTGAACCTTTTCTGAAGGCAAATCGGGAGATTGCACCTCGAAAAGCGGGAGATTTTGTTTGTGTGGCAGAAATTTTGTCAATATCATGTCTTCATCCGTATCATAAGCTGTTAATAGAAATATTCTGCGAATTATCTCGTAATCTGGGGGTCATCCGTTTAATAGCGTCGCCAATTAACAATGTTATTGCCAATTGTCATATATGAATACAATAGAAACGTGTGAGACTTGAATACACATGACAAGCGAGGGTCGCGTCGGATTTTCGGACTGGTATTCCAATTTTACACTTTCGATTATCTGTTTGACAAGTAATTTCAGCGAACCAGTCGGGGATGAACTAAACATACCCCATAATAAAAAATTCGATGTTTACTTTGAAAAACCATGTCGTTCTTGGGAGGTTTCAAGTACCGTCGGAAGAAAAAATAGTGTCGTTGTGTGTTATTGAGAGGTGACGTTCGTGAGAGGTGAAATTGCGTTAATAACCAACGGGGGGAATAGAAATGCCGTTGTAAAGAGGGTGACGTTCGTGGGAGGTGACGTTTCGGGAGGTTAGACTGTAAACACAAAGTTAATTATAACCCCTATGCGGACTATCAATGGAGTCAACCACCGAAGAAGCAGCCACAGGAACTACAGAAGACATAATATCCGGTTATTCTGAACGCATCCGAAACGCGTCAAAACGGGTTCGTTTGTCAAATGGAGACAAGTGCGGTCGGCAGCTTCGCAGCGTCATGGATACGACAACAGCGTCGGTAGTTCAATGAGAAATCCATGAGAAATGTGTGAATAATTCATTAATAATTAGTCGTCACTAAAATGATCGAAAATGACAATTCCATTCGCAAGTGGGTCCCTTGTCCTGGGTTTAACCTTGAACAATCAGGTACTGTGTCATGGCAGTCCACACATTTTCAAAATGATGTATGTCCGGAGATTGCGCAGGAGTAGTTATGCATGGGATTAAGTGCATGCAGTCGATTAATGAATTATTTAACTGTATTTGTTACCTGTCGGGACTGATTAAATACGGTCGCTAGTCGCGTTATAGAAAAGTTGTTTAATGGATACTATTTATATAGTAAAAACGCTCGGGCGGGAATTTTAGTGGTCGTTTAATAAAGAAAACGCTTAACACAGGTGATCGCTCGAGCAATGTCTATTGTACAAACATTTGTCCTCCCACGGTAAAAAACTCCACCCCATACAAATACCTTAAAATAAAAACAGAACTGTTTTGCAATGACCATTAATGAATTTAAAAATGTCCAAAATATTACTGTTAATGTATGTAAACAAACACATACATTTGAACTCACCCTGTACGTTATGTACCTGTACTAGCTAATCAATTTTGAAATATAAGCAGTAATGACATTCTCCTAGTTATTCCTTATGGTCTACCAGGCCATTCCCTGTGCCTCTATTCCTTAACATATCTACCCTTTAACCTTCTTAAGTGCTTTGTGTTTTATGGTTTGTTGTTTTCCCGGAGGTCTGCATGGGGAGGCACTGTCTTATGTATGTGGCGTTTCCTGTAGCTACGTATTCTCACTCTTTTGAAAGGTATATTGGCAATTCCAATACTGCTGTTTTTTCATTTTCGACACTGTTTCGAAGGGAACGAAACGATGAAAAACTAGATACGAAGCGAACAAAAATGACGGGGTACGTAACGGCGAGAGTATGAAACGACCTGTATTTGTTACAGAAAATCGTGACATGAAAAAAAAATACGCACATAAAGTAGCGACGCGCAGTTTTTAGAGGCAGTCACACAAATACATTCACACCAAAAAAAATGCTACATTTTCTTCTGGAGTTCTACTGCTGTCAAATTTGCGTCTTTAATCAAGCAAAAAATAATGTACTCCAAGTGAACTGGTTCCAACTTCATAGATCTTGTAGGCATACGTTTCAACACTTGCTTAACACGTCTGACTCGAGATTTAGCCATACACAAAAGTTTGCAAACACCACGAGCTGTAATAGAATAACTATGTTCACTTTTTAAAATCCAAGACATTGCTGAGGATAAGTATTAATTCGATCCTTGTTCAGAACTCGTAAATTAACAGGCAACATAATTTAGATTCCATGTAGAAATCTAAATTATAATATATGCCAATGAATGTTTATAAATCAAACGCTTTTATATGAATGTTAAGGAATCAAACGCATATTGATATTAATACTGAAAAGTCTGATAAAAGTATTTACCAAAATTACAATAAATCTGTTCAATAATGACATCTGAAGTAACATAGCGTAGGCATTTGTTAGATCGTATGATACAACAAAGTTTTTGCAGAAATTATTATTTGAATATGAAAACAGAATTGACAATACATCAGGTAGTACATGTTTATAAACTGGACAATTGCCCCGGACTTAATGATTATGAAATTTGTTCTCTTGGACCATTTTGATGGTCAAAGTACGTACACGCAAACTTTCCAATAAAATTGTTGATTATTGAAGTTTAAATACTTTTTGTCTATAAAATACAAGCATTTATGATTAAAAATGCTAATGTTTACTATAAACATACAGTCAATAAATCAATAGATTTGGCGGTGTATAAAAGTAAAAAACTGGATAAATATCATAACTTGTCGAGAATATTGAGCATTCAGTAGTTTATTTCACTCCATTAAAATGAGCAAGACCAAACAATTTTTAAGGACCCAAAATGGTTGAAACATTGTAACAAATACTTGTATAAGAAACATTTTAACACTTACTGGTTGATGGATACATGTACCAGAAAATGTATGTTTCTTCTTTAACATAAACGTTTTGGAATGGTCCTGTGATTGTGTTTGATGTTCATTTATTTACGCGCTCCATGAAATTGTATTGAACATGTAACAAACTTTTTGCATAATGTATGCGTCCGTCCAAATAACTGAACGGAAGCAGAGTTGTAATTCTAGAATGTATGTTAATTTATTAATTTTATGAACACGTAATTGTGCAATAACAAATACAAAAAAAAATTACTATAACAATCTAGAAACCATTTGCTTATATCCATTTGTGCAAATTATCTTTATAAAGATGATTATTGTTTATCGTTATGCGATCACACTATATGTCTTCCCTCCATTGTATGACATGACTCTTTCCATTTGTATATGTATTGTTTTATGTAATTGACACCTTACGTTATTCTGTATATTTTTTATACCCATTTTCACGATTTTTATGTTTCTTTTACTGTGTGTTTAGATATGTTTTATTTTAATTCCTACCCATTGTTTTTATCTATTTCGTTGAAATGTACCTTGCTCTACCATATCCTATTGAAAACAAAATAAAACAGCAAGAAATTGTCGATAATAATAACGATACTGAGCAAAGCATGCATATATATTTCAACACTTCACATATGTTGAAGAACCAAATCAGGTGGTTGGAACACCAGCTACTACTAACACAGTGAAATATCTCCAGGGAAACATACTTATATGATAGGATAATCACATTTATGATGTTGGCTGGCGAGAGTTTATTGCTCCACGACAGTTAAATCGGTTACATAATTTTACGAGAGTAAGTTGTTTTTAGGTAATTGTTGCCCAATAGGCCCCGTTGTGGAAAAAAATGAAATATGAAGAAAACATCACATAAGTATGGAAATGTTTGTTATTTTAAATATCCTTTTTAATGTTAAGCCAGTAACTTTTTTCAGTAATTGAACTACACTATGCAGTAAACGTTGAACTTTGATTTATTATCAATACATCCTACAATTATCTCTACACTCCATTGGTACCAGCATCCGTTGGGTGCACAACTTGTTTTAGTACTTGAATTAAACTTTGCAGTAAACGTTGAACTTTGAACCATTATCAATACATCCTCCAATTATCTCTACACTCCATTGGTACCAGCATATGTTGGGTGCTTGCAGCACAAACCCCGCTGAGCCGTCGGCAAGCCATCCGCAATTGCACAGCTCAAATCCCATTGTTCGAGCTTGAAGCAAGTCCCCACTAGTTGCTATTTTACTGCCAATGCTCTCACATCTAGCATTTCCTTCCTCAAATGCTAGAGTCATCCACCCATTACCGCCGACCGCAAGGAACACTGTAACAGAATGATAAATAGTTGGTGTGATATTTTACGAGCTTTTAAATGTGTACCTACACGTAGGCTGCCTAAATCTAAATCGTTTTGTCGGAATGTCAAAATTATACATATGCCTGTATATGTGTATTGATTAATATTCCGCTACGTATATTTTGAAATGCGTCATCTCATTACTCAGCATCTCGCTACTCAAATTCACCACAGTTTATTTGTATTACGTATCTGTGCAATCCTCGATGAAAGAACGAAACACTGTCTGCTGTAAATGCTAAAACCGATTAGCTAGATATTCAATGTTTTCCTCGACACGAACGATATTACATATATATATCCACTGGAAAATCCCAACTATTATAAACTCAGTAGTCACGTGATCGTGCGAACCAATGAAATTTAGCATCAAGGTGATCCAATTTGCATTCATGTTTAAATCATCTGTGTGTTCGTGTATCTTTACATATTTTGACAGAAGACATGTGCCTTCACCCCAGGATGCAGCTTCACACAGAAACGATTTCTCTAAGTTTCTAAGGATGATCTTACCAGGAATCAAACACAGTTAGTGTTCTCTCTCTCTCTCTCTCGCCCTCTCTTTCTCCAAATTGTAGATATTTGCGAGAGATCGTGTCTTCATGAATATTAAATCGGTACATTTAACGACAGTTAATTATTGGTGATATGAAGTGATTGTAATTCAATATAGGGTTGCAATGAAAAATGAAATATGCAAGAAAACATCACGTAACTATGGAAAAGTTTGTCATTGTAAATATCCAAGTTCATGTTAAGTCCGCATTTTTTGTCTTCAGTAATTGAACTACATAATGCAGTAAACATTGGAAACATTGTCAGAACACCCTTCAAGTATCCCTTCACTCCATTGGTGCCAGCAATCGTTGTTGGGTGCTTGCATTACAAACCCCACAGTGCCGTCGGCAAGCCATCCGCAGGCACACAACTGAAATCCCATTGCTCGAGCTTGAAGCAAGTCCTCTCTGGATGCTATTTTACTTCCACTCCTCTCACATCTAGCATTTGCTTCCTCAAATGTTAGAGAGTACACTCCACCATCGCCCTCCGCATGGAACACTGTAACAAAATGATAAATAGTAATTATGTTATATTTTACGAGCGTTTACATTTTTATATACAAGTAAGGCTGTCTTGCGATTTTTATCGAAATACGGTAAGTATTTATATTTTCTACTGTATTAAAGAGATCTTACAATTCGCTTACAATGTCTTGTATATCACGCGTAAGTGAAACACGTAAATAAAGGAAACATAATGCCATTGATAAAACATTACATGACGTCATCACATAAACAAATCTCTGATGAAACTCAGTATACATGCGTGCATTGAGTCTGTTCCATACAGCTGACTCGAATCGCTAGCAAGTAAACATAATCTAATTCATTCTGATTGATCTAGCTCGGGGCTCTTCGAATAACGATAAATATTAATGTTAACAGTTTCTATATTCATTGAAACACGACGTGATGGTACGTTGTGATAATTTTACAGAAGATACTTAATAGATTTGTCTTCACTGGTAAATTAACTATAAATGTTATCGTATTAGTCTTTTATGTTTTGCTGCAGTTTTCATGAACATTATTATTTAATGCATCAAAGGTTGGGCGATGTGGATTTTTGTAAAACAATATGTAAACTAGAAGCGTAGGGATTTCATTTAGGTTATTCGGCTCGTTTGCATATTGTTTGCACAGTGTCATATGATTTTTTTACGGTTTGTAGAAATATGCAAGGGTATGTGATAAATAACCTTATGTATAGGCAACCGGAAAATATTAGTTGTTAATTAACAAAGTCGTAAATACTGGTGATAAGGAAAGAGTTTCATCGAAACTTACACATACCCAGTTTACTTCATGCTTTAGGTTGGTATTGTATTTATTTTTACTCATTTATAACATTTAATTTATCGTTGTGTGCTTCAATATTTGAGCACTGTAACTGTGGTATGAAGTCACAAGCAGCGAACTGAATAGCAAGCCCATTATTCATTGTCTCAATCAATTTGACATTAGATGAAAAAGTAACAATTGTTGCTAACATTATTTACCTGGATAAACTATTCGACACATGGTGATCCAATTTGCATTCCTGTCCAAGTTATCTGTATACTCGTGTATCCTTACATATTGTGACAGAAGACATGTTCCTCCACCCCAGGATGCAGCTTCACACAGAAACGATTTCTCTGCTTTACAAAGCGCCATACACATCATCAAACCATCGGTTGTAATGGACTTGTCGACTTGACTTTCTTTCAATTTTGCATTAAATCTTGCTCGAAATCTCAAAGATGTTTCTCCTAGTACAACACACAAACATGCGCACACAACTACAACAACTTTGCGCCAAACTTTCATCATAGGAATTAATCGTTTACTTTGTTCACTTAATTCGTATATTAACTTTACAACGCCACCATCACTGGCAGTATAAACTGTTCAACTGTTTCGATATACGAGCAATATCTTCGCTTAATTTAGGTATACATGTAGAAGAGCGTGAATAATTTAACGACATATTCCAGGTTTGCAATGCTTCTTCAGACATAATTGCCTTAATGCGTTAAGCGCTTTTTTTTCATATGAATAAAGACCATCATAACCTTTACTTGTTTGGATAAAATCACTTTTAATGTTCTGTCAGGTTGATTGGTAATGGTATTCAGCCATTTGTACAGAAACGTCTGCAAAACTAAATAAACTGTAATGACATCAAAGCATTTAATCTACTTGGTATCACACATTGTAGCATGCCCTCCATTACGCAAACCGTTTTTCTAAATAACCACCATATCACTTATTAAATAATTTAAGGCATGTACGGAAATAGTTTTCAAATGAAGGTGAAGGCAACCATACTCAACATTGTGAGGTTCACGTTTCAACCTTGTAAACGCGAACCAACGACCTTCGAATCTTGAGTCATTTGTTCTATTACTCGACCGCTACGCCTCGTATATTCAAATGATCAACAATTCAATACTTGTTATATGTACTATTATGTAGCCTTTATATTATCCGATCAATACCGAATGACAATGAATCCGCTCAAACATTGCATTGGTATGACGACATTCAGGCTGTAAGAATATGAAAACACATAATCACGTGTGGCACCACATGGCAAAACTGTCAGATTTGTATAATTTATCATCAACAATGACGTATTTTCCTAATGATTATCGCATGTGATTCCAAGGACCACGTTATATCATACTCACTATCGAGGCTATGTCCTGCACGAGTGAACACCTTATGATCATTAGACCGGTTTAAGTGAAGTGAGTAGAATTCGTATAAATAATAAAGGCAGTCGATGACGATGTGTTAGAAAGCGCAAAGCTATCGATTCAAAAGATTAATAAACTCCAATACGGACAGCATTTTCGTATTTGTAAATCTCAAATCAAAGAATTTTAGTACGCATTAATGCAATTTTATTTCGTGCGTAGTACATGTGTGTAGTTTACCGTGGACAAACGGTGCATTATTCTCCAATAAACTCACAGTGAAAACAATACTTTCCTAAACTAAATCCCTGTGGAGTACCACAAAAGAAATTATCTCCCTTTGTTAACATTGTAAGTAAAGCAGCGGTTCTCTCGCTTTGTTTACATTTTAAGTAACACAACAGTTCTCTCCCTTTGTTAACATTGTAAGTAAAACAGCACTTTCCTCCCTTTGTTTACATTGTAAGTAAAGCAGCAACTGTCTCCCTTTTTGTTTACGTTTGTGATGTCTTCTTCAGTTATTCATATGGAGAAAGATGTTTAGGCCATGGATTTTGCGGAATTGTTCAATGATCTTGATGACTATGGTAATTTTGAACTAACATTGGATAGGATTTTTAGGTTTGTTTACACGAAGAAAATGAACCTCAAAACACGTAAAGAAGACAGACAATGTTATCAAACTATTCAAAAACTTTTGCAACAATTCAGAAGGACAGAAATTGTATAGCCTAATAAATGTAATATTTTGATTTTTACTTCCATTTGGAATAAAGTCATGTTTTGAGGAACAGGAAAAATCAGACATTGGTGCTACCGGGATTCGAACCCGGATCTACAAATCGCTGGTCCGTTATGCTTACCACTACACTATCGAAGTCACAAGGAAAGATGGCACATAATAGGAGCCATTAACATAGGGTTTTGTTCGGCGTTCCATGTAGCAACTCTCTGTTTTGTAAGCTTTAATTCCCGAAACAAAGACGCTCAAAGTATTTTGAAATATATAGGGTACGGTCAGTATTGTCCAAACAAGCAACAAGCAATGAGCCTTGGCTTAGGTGAAAAGCTAAAAGCAGTAGAAACTCTCAGTGAAGCCATATTTCATCAAATGTCGAGGGTACGAGGAAGGGAAGTTGGGAGATGTCAAATATCAAGCGACTTTTATGCACGTTTTATGATACAAGGACTGGAAATGATTGTCGTGACCTTTGCTTGGGGAAAAATACAATTTTGTCTTGGCGTGTCCATTTGATGATGCCACGTCTTCCTGAAACTAATGCCAGGCTATTGGTATGCTCCGGTCGGGGTATATGGTAGGTAACGTCGCGCGTCATTGTGGCTGCTCCGGAATGACTGTTCATCGACTTGCGAACCGGTACAACACTATGGGATCTTCAAGAGTTCGAACTGATCGTGTTATCACGTTGACTCACCTACTCGTACGTAATCGTTTTTAGCAAGGGGCTCGTCAGAGCCTATTGCTATAGTTGACGATATCCGCGGACACACCTCGGATTAGTCATCCCAATTCTTACATTATGAACTGCCAAATGCTACATACTCCTGAAGATAGTAGTCCTTGTCTAACAAAGAAATAACGGTAAGCATTTGCGATATCAGATAGAGACTGACATCACCGACGCATAAGAAAGAGCCCAATTGTTATTTAAACATTGCAATTACAGAATAAAAAAATGTAATGTCAACACGGACTATGATCATGTTTATATGTCCGTGATATCAAAACACCGCAGTCGCATGAATTTATCACACGACTTGAGTATTTTCATATCAAGTGCTTATGAAATGCAGGAATATTACGATAGCACATGATAGTGTACAGTAGGCAGATTACTCAGGGGATGATAGCAGTAGGCAGAGATACGTATATAAATGAAAACGGTGACACATATAATATATCCAAAGAACAATTATACGTATATTGAAATAATGGGAAATGCAATTTTCCGTTATCGTTCCGTTGAATATCTACGATTTACGGAAAATGTTCGAAATTGAAAATGTTCACATACTTTTTGTTTTATTGTCATCCTGTCTGTATGTCGGTCGATTGGTTTTTCTGTCCAATATACAACATATTTAGTTTGTTTGGCTAACTACTTCTTCAGTTGTCAAGGGATTGCAATTCAATTTGATTATACAAGTACCATTATACATGATTTGTAGATGTGGAAGACATAAAATTGCTGTGCATCCATGAAAATGTTTAAGAATTATGTCCCTTTGAACTGAAGTGTCCTTTTAGAACACAAGTAATAACATTATAGTTTATAATGCAAAATACGTTAGTTTTAAATATATTGCATTGAAACATGGCATATAATCAACATTAAGGTACTGTTTGCTTCTGCTCCATCCATCCTTCTGACTGTCTATACAATCATATGTGTTTAACTCCTATGTTATTTTATATACTGACATAACAAAGTGTTCTTGAAAGCCTAATTGTGATAGATAAATATATGTCAAAGTGACGTCTGTGATCTGCAGTGAGCCCCTTGCTGACAGCCCTTTGAGTGCTTTGGTTAAACAAGAGGGTCCGGTTTTGGGATGTTACACTGTATCTACTAGAGTTCATGACCTTCTTTATATGACTTTAAGTAAAATTGTAAGTGATAAATGTAATTCAAAGAAGCAGACGACTCCTGACACATTTCTTACTACCAAGAAATGTTAGTGGAAAACATGCACTGAGCATTTGTGCTGTATTAGCAACAGTTATTGGTGACACTATAGTAATATTGATGGAATATATTTCAGAATAGTATACATGTACATGTACTTGTTTGACATAAATATGTATTTTATTTCATGCGTAACAAAGTAAACGATATGACTTTCTTCAAGTTTGCTTGTTCATTTTTAAAATAAAGGAAGTCATGTTTGTTATAACTGTGTTATGTTTTCTTCTTAAATAAAGAAATATTATGTGGTTACAATGTAAAATTGAAAGATGTGCAATATTTCAATGAAATACTGACCTGAACCTAGGTAATAGTATGAAATGGCATCAAAATGACAAAACCCTCTATAAACCGGAAACCTCTGTAAACTGGAATTTTTAACCGGTCCCGTAGGAGTCCGGTTTAGGGAGGTTACACTGTATCTACTAGAGTATTATCACTATAGTTATATACTTACTAGAGTATTATCACTATAGTTATATACTTACTAGAGTATATTATCACTATAGTTATATACTTACTAGAGTATTATCACTATAGTTATATACTTACTAGAGTATATTATCACTATAGTTATATACTTACTAGAGTATTATAGTTATATACCTACTAGAGTATATTATCATTATAGTTATATACTTACTAGAGTATTATCACTATAGTTATATACTTACTAGAGTATTATCACTATAGTTATATACTTACTAGAGTATATTATCACTATAGTTATATACTTACTAGAGTATTATAGTTATATACCTACTAGAGTATATTATCATTATAGTTATATACTTACTAGAGTATTATCACTATAGTTATATACTTACTAGAGTATTATCACTATAGTTATATACTTACTAGAGTATATTATCACTATAGTTATATATTTACTAGAGTATATTATCACTATAGTTATATACTTACTAGAGTATTATTTCTATAGTATTATACTTACTAGAGTATATTATCACTATAGTTATATACTTACTAGAGTATTATCACTATAGTTATATACATGTACCTACTAGAGTATATTATCATTATAGTTATATACTTACTAGAGTGTTATCACTATAGTTATATACTTACTAGAGTATTATCACTATAGTTATATACTTACTAGAGTATATCATCACTATAGTTATATACTTACTAGAGTATGTTAGCACTATAGTTATATACTAACTAGAGTATATTATCACTATAGTTATATATTTACTAAAGTTTTATCACTATATATTGTTTGAAAGTGTATATGTATCACACATTTACTGAAAACTAATCCAATTAAATCGGAAACGTCTACGGCATATTTTTCAACTTGTCTCACATGGTATTGTTTTAGTTTCGTTGTCTCCGATTCCCTACTTATTGTATCGGGTAACAAACGGTACCAGGAAATTTACTTTCTGTCTTGTACATATTTTGTTAATTTTGGAATATGCTGACGAAGCAAAATTCAAATGCGCTTTGAGTAAACTTTATTGTTGAGGCACTGCGTACTTACAATTCTACTGGCAATGTACATCAGTCAGACTACCGACCGGGGCAATTTTAAAATGCAGGTATCAATTCCGCGTGGAAGGGAGAAAATCCATTAAAAAAAAATTACTTCAACAAAGCAGCTTATCAAGGGAGATCATTCTTGATATTTATTTAAGAAAACTTCACATGAACGCTTAATTTCCGGCGATTAAGGCGGAGATGCGTTTTCACTGATTTGTGTACGAGGTACGAAGTGAACCATGTACGAAGTGACCCGGTGCGAAATGACATTGGTACGAAATGACCCCAATGCGAAATGATATTGGTACGAAGTAACCCAGGTACGAATGAACCCGGTACGAAATGACATTGGTACGAAATGACCTAGGTGCGAATTTACCAAGGTACGAAGTGACCTAGGTACGAATGGACCAAGGTACGAATTGACCCCGGTGCGAATGATATTGGTACGAAGTAACCTAGGTGCGAATATACCTAGGTACGAAGTGACCTAGGTACGAATGGACCAAGGTACGAAGTGATCCCGGTGCGAAATGACATTGGTACGAAGTGACCCCGTACGAATGGACCAAGGTACGAATGGACCAAGGTACGAAGTGACATTGGTACAAAAGGACCAAGGTACGAAGTGACCCCGGTGCGAATATACCAAAGTACGAAATGACCCCGGTGCGAAATGACATTGGTACGAAGTGACCCCGGTACGAATGGACCAAGGTACGAAGTGACATTGGTTCGAAGTGACCCTGGTACGAATTGACACCGGTGCGAATATGCCAAGGTACGAAGTGACCCAGGTGCGAAAATACCAAAGTACGAAGTGATCCCGATGCGAATGACATTGGTACGAAGTAACCTAGGTACGAATGGATCAAGGAACGAAGTGACCTAGGTACGAATGCACCAATGTACGAAGTGACCCCGGTGCGAATATATCAAAGTACGAAAGGACCCCGGTGCGAAATGACATTGGTACGAAATGACCTAGGTGCGAATATAACAAGGTACGAAGTGATTCCGGTGCGAATATACCAAGGTACGAAGTGACCCTGGTACGAATGGACCAAGGTACGAAATGACCCCGGTGCGAATGATATTTGTACGAAGTAACCTAGGCGCGAATATACCAAGGTACGAAGTGACCTAGGTACGAATGACATTGGTACGAAAAGACCTAGGTGCGAATATACCAAGGTACGAAGTGACCCTGATACGAATGGTGCGAATATACAAAGGTACGAAGTGACCTAGGTACGAATGGACCAAGGTACGAATTGACCCCGGTGCGAATGATATTGGTACGAAGTAGCCTAGGTACGAATGGACCCCGGTACGAAGTGATCCCGGTGCAAATGACATTGGTACGAAAAGACCTAGGTGCGAATATACCAAGGTACGAAGTGACCCTGATACGAATGGTGTGAATATACCAAGGTACGAAGTGACCTAGGTACGAATGGACCAAGGTACGAATTGACCCCGTGCGAATGATATTGGTACGAAGTAACGTGGCGCGAATATACCAAGGTACGAAGTGACCTAGGTACGAATGGACCAAGGTACGAAGTGATCCCGGTGCGAATGACATTGGTACGAAAAGACCTAGGTGCGAATATACCAAGGTACGAAGTGACCCTGATACGAATGGTGCGAATATACCAAGGTACGAAGTGGCTTGGTACGAATGGACCAAGGTACGAATTGACCCCGGTGCGAATGATATTGGTACGAAGTAACCTAGGTGCGAATATACCTAGGTACGAAGTGACCTAGGTACGAATGGACCAAGGTACGAAGTGATCTCGGTGCGAAATGACATTGGTACGAAGTGACCCCGTACGAATGGACCAAGGTACGAATGGACCAAGGTACGAAGTGACATTGGTACGAAGTAACCTAGGTACGAATGGACCAAGGAACGAAGTGACCTAGGTACGAATGGACCATGGTACGAAGTGACCCCGGTGCGATTATACCAAAGTACGAAAGGACCCCGGTGCGAAATGACATTGGTACGAAATGACCTAGGTGCGAATATACCAAGGTACGAAGTGACCCTGGTACGAATGGACCAAGGTACGAAATGACCCAGGTGCGAAATGACATTGGTACGAAGTGACCCCGGTACGAATGGACCAAGGTACGAAGTGACATTGGAACGAAATGACCTAAGTGCGAATATACCAAGGTACGAAGTGATTCCGGTGCGAATATACCAAGGAACGAAGTGACCCTGGTACGAATGGACCAAGGTACGAAGTGACCCCGGTGCGAATATACCAAAGTACGAAATGACCCCGGTGCGAAATGACATTGGTACGAAGTGACCCCGGTACGAATGGACCAAGGTACGAAGTGACCCCGGTGCGAATATACCAAAGTACGAAATGACCC
The DNA here is from genome assembly GCA_032209605.1 of Mactromeris polynyma. Lineage (NCBI taxonomy): Eukaryota > Metazoa > Mollusca > Bivalvia > Venerida > Mactridae > Mactromeris > Mactromeris polynyma. The sequence continues at coordinate 2,364,476 of JASFXZ010000048.1, forward strand.
CGGTGCGAAATGACATTGGTACGAAGTGACCCCGGTACGAATGGACCAAGGTACGAAGTGACATTGGTACGAAATGACCTAAGTGCGAATATACCAAGGTACGAAGTGATTCCGGTGCGAATATACCAAGGTACGAAGTGACCCTGGTACGAATGGACCAAGGTACGAAGTGACCCCGGTGCGAATGGACCAAGGTACGAAGTGACCCCGGTGCGAATATACCAAAGTACGAAATGACCCCGGTGCGAAATGACATTGGTACGAAATGACCTAGATGCGAATATACCAAGGTACGAAGTGATCCCGGTGCGAATATACCAAGGTACGAAGTGACCCTGCTACGAATGGACCAAGGTACGAAGTGACCCCGGTGCGAATATACCAAAGTACAAAGTGACTCTGGTGCGAAATGACATTGGAACGAAGTGACCCCGGTGCGAAATGATATTGGTACGAAGTAACCTAGGTACGAATGGACCAAGGTACGAAGTGACCCCGCTGCGAATGATATTGGTACCAAATGTAACAGTTCTGGTCCGTAATTGCCGTAATCGTTTGAGATCGTTGCGTATTCCTTCCCGTGAGTGTCTCTAAGGGACCGTTTTGTATTGCAGCGTATCACTCACCTTTCCTGAACCGTATACTATCGTTGTGTATCTCTCCCAATGAGTGTCTCTCTGGGAACGTCTGGGGAAGGTCTGCTTTATGAATGATGTCTTCACGGTTCCGAATTTTAATGAGCAATTCCTATGTTCCTTAATGAGCTTAAGCGCGAAGTTTCGTAAAATGCGAAGTTACATAGAAACAACTATCAGTTGCTCAGACTTCTTATGTGTGTATATAATGTAGAAGTACATGTATACGTATGTTGTAGGTGTGTTACGAATCATATGCACATTCACTCAGCGGACATTCGCTTAAGAAATCAGGGTGCTACTCATCCATGGTAAGAACTATGCAGGTACTGGTTTGTACTGGACTACTGGTTATTAGCCATTACTTGCAAAATATTTTTTTCCCTTGCGTTATGGTCGACACCATTTGTTTTCTGTGTGAAAATTGTCACATATTGAAAGTATATATAATAATGCTCGTTGATAGAGTTATGTCGACTGATACATCGTTTGAAGTTCTACTGGCGCTATGTAAAGCGGTATTTCATGTGTTGTTAGTTTGATAGTGACATGTTTCTCAACCCAAAGTAGTTGAGTTCAGTCATCAAAACGAAATAGGAAATTTGACCGTTGATGGAAGGACATTAGACTTCAAACGTGTTTTTATTCAATAGTTTAATCCCACAGTCGAGTTATTCAGTGACAGCGAAGGTTTTGTAGAAGAAATCGAGGCGGTAAATGTTTTTTTTATCTCAAAATATGCAAATATATGTAAGATAAAAATATGTTCGTCGTTAAGAATGTCATTTCTTAGCAAATACATGTGTTTATATATACATTAATTAAACTATGTACGGCCGCTTAAAGTTTATTCTATAAAACGCAAATATACATTTTACCATTTCGAGCAAGCATTTTATACCCATACGCTTATTACATTGACTATTTGTCGTCGTATGATAGCCATTTGGAACTTGTAATAGGTTTTAGGAATACGACTATAGCGTGCGTAACATAGTGGCCGCGACCAATCAGAAAAAAATCAGAGAATGCGCAACTGCCCTAATGCTAGCTTAGCCACCGTAATAATTTTTGTTCGTTAACTTATTCCTGAAAATGGTCCCTACTCAACTTTTACAACGTATAGTTGAAACTAGAATGAACATAAAAAGAGTGATCATATTGTTACATGGTACGACACATACATAGACAATGCTTTCCTAGGGAAACAACATTCTACAATGACCCTATACTGGTATTACGAATTACTGTATATGAATGTTCTTTTCTTTAGGCTTGTTCGCCCATACATCTAAATGGTGACAACACTTGCTGGAACTGCAGTGCTGATGATTTGAGCAATGTACATTGTGGAACTGGGAATGCTTTGCCTACACATTCCACATTAGCTACGACAATTGGTACATGTAAGTGCAGCAAAACAGCAGAAAGCACCACAGAGCAGTTGTTTTAACCAAACATTTGAGACTGAATAACGTATCGAAGAAATGTAAATTTAAATGGATGATGTTTTCCATTCCATGTCTATTTAATTTTCTTCGATACGTTATTCAGTCTCAAATATTTGGTTAAAACAATTGCTCTGTGGTGCTTTCTGCTGTTTGTTTTGTAAAATGTTAGTATTACAGTATTTTACTGACAGTTCCATTCCGTAATTCGCTGTATGGCTATTATATTATTGTGTTTTAAATGTTTGTTTAATTTACCATCCCCTGTGTGCTATTCTTTCACTTTATGTTGTGCACATGTTATTTTCCCCTAGTTTCGGCCTATTGATGCAAGCTGTCTTGACTTGTCCTGTAATATTTCCCATTGATCTCCCCCCCCCCTGTTTGTCGTCTTTGATTCACCTAGTTATCCCTTATGGTCGGTCAGGCCATTCCTTGTGCCCTATTTCCTTACGTATGTACCATTGAGCCTCCTCAAATGCGTTTTGTTTTATGGATTTTCGTCTCCCCGGAGGTTCGTGTGGAGAGGCACTGTTTTACATTGTATATATGTGGCGTTCCCTGTAGCAACTGTTTCTCGCTCTTTCACATTGAATCTATCCAGGAATAATATAGTATGTTCCAGATCTTAAACCATTATGAAAAACATGATTTTAACAGGTTTATTTCAACCTGTTTTGATAGTTTAAGTTGAGCTGATCTCCACTCATTTGAAACAATAATGCAACAGCTTACTGAATAATAAACACAATATGTTTGGTCGGCCATTACTTGCACCTGTATTACCAAACATGTTGACCCTTGCACCTCCTCAATGCCTAATGTTTTCGTAGACTGTATTTGTCTGGGGTATGTTAGGGGAGGCATTGTCCTATGTATTTATCGTTTTCTGTAACAACTTCTCTCTCGCATTATTATCGTTAGCCTCAACTGCGTCGCAATGATCATAATTTGAATTTGAGTTAAGGAGGTTTAAATGAAAAAACACCTCTACTATCTCTCTTTCAGTAGCGTTTTCGAAGCTACAGTTAAACCTCAATAATACGACCACCATTGTATACTTGAAAACCGGTCTTCTTATTGAGTAGGTGTTAATATTTAGGTTGAATAAAAAGAGCAAAGCATTGAAAATGGACTCGAACATGGTGTTATTAATTTCGAGTTAGTTATTACTACAGCTGCTGTTAAGTGCTGTGTGACGGATGTATATATTCGCAATGTTCTTCGTCCTAAGTGTAGTTAACCTTAACAAACTTTATATAAGTTAAATTTACACGAAAATGACGTTAGGTCGCTGTGGTGTAGTTGTTAGCATAACGGACCGGCAATCCGTAGACCCGGGTTCGAATCCCGGTAGCGCCATTGACCAATCTTTCGTGTTCCTCAAAACATGACTTTATTTATTATAGAGGTGGTATTTAAAGACTATTCGGGAGTTGCCATTGCGCAACTTTAATGCGCATGTTCTTTTCGCTTATTGTAGTTTTTGAGTTGGGTTAAATACGTATAAGTGAGTACATGTAGTTTGCTATTTACTTTTAAGATGCAAAGATTGTTCCTGAACTTTATAGTCACCAAGCACAATACAGATAATGATATCATTATGTTTAATTGCAGGATTTCATTATAGTTTGCAGTTTTATATACTTTATTATTAAAAAAGAAAAGTCATTGATATTTAACATTCTGCATTTGAAATTATAAAATGATCTTCAATAAATATTTAAAACTAACACATTTTATGAAATCCTTCAATCAAGATTAAAATCTGATTTTGTTTATGCAATTCATTAAATACATATGTACTGCATAACCATCAACAAATTGCTTACTTTTTTGAAGAACGCACCCTCATAATGCATTTTAGATTTGTTTACAACTGTCATAAATTCTTGATCGCTTCAGTGAAATTTTTGATTATATTATACATTTTTAAGTATAAGTGTTTATTCATGAGAATCCAAAATTTCAAATCAGCTGAAAATTCGGCAAGGGGTCCAGGGGGTCCGCTGCAGCTCCTGGCTTTTAAGCATATAAGACGGTTTAAATTGTCTCAAAAACGGCCCTTGCGAGCGTCAAATCAATCCGCGGAAAATTCTCATGCCTGATTTATTACACGAGTACAGCAGAGCCACTGTAACAAGTCTCTTAAGTCATGTATGTCATGTTTTATATTGTTGTTGTTTTATCTATAAACTAAAGGCAAGTGCTAATCAGTTCATCTACTGTCTGACAGAGATGATAATCGATTTTTACACACATTTTGTACTTATGCACGTTTGTGCGCGATACTTTCAGTTGCTTATCCTAAGTTTTACCTTAATTAGTTTTTTATACCAGGATTAGCATTTGTTTCTAGTTTCTTATCAGGTGTATAAGAGTATGTTTTGAATAATATATGTTATGTCTCTTATAACTCTTATTTAGAGCGGCTTTGTATATTGTGAATTGTTTTCATTATGTTCATTTAAGTGTTATTTGTACAAAGAAGAGACTGAGGTTAATAAACACATATATACATGTATAGTCCTACATATTGGTCGTAATTGTATACTTTAAGTGAAAATTATTTAGCGGAAGTGGCGATTGAGGGGAAATGTATCCAAATTATCAGAATAATTTGTAAAAGTAACTCGACAAAAGTACTATACATAAGTGGTACGCCATCACATTTGAAGGATAAACAAAGTGGAGCAAGAAGGGTCAATCAGGAGTGAAACAGTATCCCGATGTCCTATTTCCACAATCTTGGATTTCTAGAATCGTACCATGATGCGACAACTGCACCCAACATGTTCTTATACAGTAGGACCTCGTTCGTTCGACATTCTTCTATCCGAATATTTGGTATCATCTGATATGAAATAACTATTAGGTCACGTTGTATCTTACGTACGTCGAAATGAAATGTGCTGTTCGAAACCATGTACATGTATTATTCGAAATAAACTTTCGGACCTGATGAATTCGAACGCACGATGTCCGACTATATATTCCCCTACACATTATTGTACAGTACAACCTCACAAATAATACCACATTTAGGACCCTTGATAACTGGTCTTCTTATTGAGTTGGTCTTTATATTGAGGTTGAATAGAGATCAAAACGGTGAAAATGGACTTGAAATTGGTGATTCTCAATTTGAGGTGGTCTTTAACTGAGATTTTACTGTGTACTTAAACTCAGGAGCATTAGCCATAATCAGAATCTGGACCTTTTTTATCACAGGCAATTAAAATGCTTTTGGGTACGTGGTCGAAACACCGAATGTCGTGTTTACCCCATAAGTGTTGATAAGCTGAAAAGTAATTACTTACGGTAAGACAAACCCGCCCGGTTAGTTGCTTTGGCTACGTGCATTTGTACCGTATCATGGTGGGAAGTTGTCCGCAACAAAAAGGAATTGAGCTCTCATGGATATCTGTATAAGTTTGGTCAACATCGGATGATAAATGAAGACGCTATTGTGTTCACATGCTCAATTTAGGAGTTTGTCCAATTTTAAAGGGCCATAATCCAATCGTGCACGAGCGGATCTGGCTGGTTTTCCAAAGGAATCGAGGTCTAATAGACATCTAACTACTGTATAAAAGAGCTTAAAACTAGACAAAATATCCGATGTATTGGATATTATATGATTTTGGCATTTTGACATTACACATCTGCTTGTTATATATCCCTATTCATGACATTACATGTAACACGCTTTGCAAAACTACAGAGCTACCTCTGTGAACGTTTTACGGTAATATCCCCATTTTTTTATATTCGATGACAATGCTGAGTAAAAAATGATATTAACATGATCACCTTTGTTGACAGTTTCTTTGCAACTGATAGAGATCTGAAGTCAGAGCAATTTATCATATAATTATCTGCTCTGTTATTTTTAGAGTTAAAATGGATATGAAATGGTTTGTCAAATATGACCTTGACCTCTGATTACATTAAATACCAAATGTCTTAAAACTGTTGGTAATTAAATTAAAAAATTGTAGTTACCAATGTGATCTTATTTTGCACCATTGCATGAAGACCACTAGAGCATTGTACAAGACTTATTTGCACGAAACAATTCCGTTATATCGGGTATTACTTTATAAAACATTTCTTGATGATTCATACGATAGCATATATCACACAAGGCTTGCTGATAAACGTCAGCATAATCCATAGAATAGTATTGACTCTTCTCTTCTAATAGTTTCGCGTACTCTTCTGTAGATGATGTAAGCATTGTCAGGTAGCGGCCAAGATGTGTTACGTCGTTAAAATCATCCACACTAATAACTGACCCCGTCGGAAACATTGACGACGATTTACCTTTCTGTCCACCTCTTGTAACAAAAAGTATGTCGTATTTGAAATTCTCGAAAAGTTTTTCAGTGTGATAGTTATTGCATAAGGCATTTTCGAAAGCCAGGTAAAATGCATAGGTATTATTCAAAATATCGAAACAGTCATCATGTATTGTCTTTATCCCACAGTCCCATTTTGTACCACAGGTACCCAATACTGTAACATCGGTATGTTTTTTTAATTGATTAATGTATTCCATTCGTTTGGAGTTAGTATCACAATGAGACGTTATTATAATTGCCCCTTTTGTCTTATGTTTAGCTATGTTTCGGAAATCCATTCTTACAGAAGCATTTAGTTTCTTTATCTCTCCGTATGGTAGATTAATATCCGTGATCCATTGGTCGTATGTCATTGTCCAGTTAAATTCTCCTTTCCAGCGCGGCATCTTTAAGTTTGCTCTTGCCTCCTCCACCAATACCGGTGATTCGTGAGCAGCAAATATCCATATTTGCCCTTTTCGTTTTCTCAATTGAACTCTTTCCAAATGTTGACCATCAAACAATACAGCGTTACTGGCTTCAACTAGCGATGTGTTAAATGTAAGTTCACAATTGTTGTACTTACACTTAGAAAAATCTTTAATCATTGCCCGCGGTCTCTTTTTTAAAAATGATAAAACGTTATACCAAAGAACTAGGTACTCCTTTTGGTCCGCCTGTTCGGGTTCTTTTTGATGTACAACGTGTTCATCATGTACAGATGTTTGATTGTCATATCCATTGACCTGAAATAATATATTATAATATGAAGACTTGTATATACAGAGCAAAACCTGCAGTATTGTCAGGTTACTCTAGTGATCATGAGGTTTAATTGTATATTGCTCAGACTAGAATAGAGTGAAAAACTGAATGAAAATGTCGAACAGGGAATGCCACACACAAAAGGCACAGCCACCCCAAAAGAACAATGAGACATTGGAATATATATTCAAGTAAACATTTATAAAAACAAGAGGGACACAAACATGCATGGTCAATGAAAATAGGAGTAACTCCTTGGAATAGTAAATGTATGTAACAAACATGAATAGCATACATACAACATTTCCAGATTTATAAAACTGGTTTTTTTCCGTCTTAAGATTTTAATTAAAGCGATATGACATGAAATAAATATTTGTTCTCATTGAATTTGACAGTATTTAACAACAAAATAATTTTCACTCCAGAATCTTCTGTGGAATGTTAAAATTTCTGAAATCAAAACAATCAGGAATTATTTTGATGTATATATATTCTTAATTCTCTTTTTGGCACAACATTATTCAAGATGCGCAAGCTTCTCCGTGTCACTTCGATTTCATGTAAAAAATAGGTTACTTCAGGTACTCACTCGACGAATTCAAACTAATAGAATGTCAACAATATTGATATCAGCAGTATTGATATAATTAGTATTTGTTAGTTGAAAACAGCTGTCAGGATAATGAGAAAATGATCTCATTGGTAAAATTACACTTATAATCACCTTTACTGCCAGTTGAACCATTTTATCGGCTTTCATGTAGTAACATTCCACCGAAATGGTGATCAGGACCAGTACTAACATCCCAGATAATATCCGAAGGTAACAAGATGCTGAAAAAAAGACAAAGCTATATGCAAGCATATTTGTAATTTGCATGTTCTATCTGTGCTCAAATGAAAAATAGAGAATAAGTTGCTACAGGGAAACCCACATACATTTGACAATGCCTCTCCTCTAAGACCTCCAGGATTGGTGGAGGCGCGAGGGTAATTACGCGAGGCAACAGGAGGGCAAGGAATGGCCTGGTCGACTATAACGGATAACTAAGGAGAGTTAATGTGGAAAAACTGGGGGAGGGCTTAAATGGATGTAATACATCAGAGGGCAAGTCAAGACAGATGGCAACAATAGACCGCAAGGGAGGGGGGGGGGGGATAACATGAACACTATATCTTAGTCTAAACTATGCCAAACTAAATGATGTAGTCGAGCAGGCAATGGCATATACAGAAGGCACAGCCTTCCCCAAAAGCACATGTAGACACGAATAGTCACATATGGAAACACCCACTAACGCAAACGGGACAAAAGAGGAAAAACTGAAACATAAGGTGTAGATATTTTCAAGGTCAATGGCAAAACGTCATTGTGGGTACACCTCGGATTAAGGGTGTACCCAACAATCCACTTATTCTCAGCCCAATTAAAACGAACTGTGTCAATAAGAAACTAATTGGTTGAGAAAGTCCGTCGAGAGATTTTCCATGTATTCACATTTGCAAATGCAAAACATTGCGTCGAACTTAATTCATAAATAATTTAAATACGCCGTGCGCTTTATTGCAATATTCGATTATTCTCAATGGTCATATCGTATTCCATAAACATGCTGTGCTGCAGCACATCTTATGCTATTGCGTTTTCAGCCAATCATGATTAACTCTTTTCGGCGCAGTCGTACTAACATGGCTTTGATATTTCCATATCAGTGTTGTAAACACCAAGCAAATCTAACCATATTCCCTTCAACCGAAAAACGTGTGTAACCTTGACGCGGATTGGTTAACCTTTCGAAAAGGGGTACTTCAACTTACCGAAATCCGCTGATTACGGTGAATATACCTACACAAATCTTAACCTTCAATTGCGCCGACCATTTTTAAGATCTTTCTTGTCTAGTTTTTCATTGATAAAGTATTAGGTTTCCTGCATTTTTCAGCGGCTTTTTATCTGTCGAATATACATGCATCATAAATGTCACATATTCGTTGTTTATCTCATCTGCATTTATATGAGCGCTGCTATGGGATTTACAAGCTCTTCTGTATTTGACGTAATTTCAAGAGAACGCAACATGTGATGTGTCTAATTGCAAGCAGGAAACAATATTTACCACATATGCACATTTCGTTTTCATATTGCTATATTGAACAAATATTGCTTACTGTGAGTCCACTTTAATTTCACATGTGTCGTTTTCTGGAAATGACGTCACTTCAAGTAGAGGTTGGAAATCGTACAGGGGTGCTCATATCTAAAATGCTGCAAATTAATTTCAAGCTATTCCGTTGGTTAAAAGCTCGCGTATAGTATTATATATACACGGCGCTGACACTGCATACTGTTATGACGTCATTCGCCTCATGGCCTTTTTAGCGGTCGGCTCGACGTGACAATGCTATCGCTTGGTTCCACAAGTTACTGGAAAAAGGACATTTTGTCTTAATAAATGTGGAAAACATCACATGAGATTAGTTGAAGTATTTGTATTAGAACCGGGCGAGCACTTAACCATGTCTATTGAGGTACTTTATGGAGTATACAATACAGGCAATGTACTTGTGTATACTTGAAATAAAAGAAATATGATCTACAAAACGTATCTCTGTTTTAATTGATTCGGAAAACGTTTTAACTTTCGAGACTAAAGAAGACAAACATTTTTATAAAGCAGAAACCCAACACACACATAGGTCTAATTATTAGATATTTGATATAATATAGTTATAGTTCAAAGCCTTGTTCAGATTATCTAGTTCTGATGATTAATTGGGTTTGGTGTATTATAAATTCGTTCCATTTTCAAGTGTTAACCCTTAAACATGAGAAATGCTGGCAAAAATACGGTTTGGCTGCACATTATAAATTACATAACAAGCTGGTGACCTGGCACGGTGATTATGGCCAGGACGGATAGTAGTGTTGGACCCGCGTACCCGGTTGTCAGTTACCCAAGGGTACGATACCGAATGACATCTTAACTTTCAATAAAGGGTAATGTCTCGAACATCTTTATGCATGTTACATCAATTATATCAAATGATAGATCGCAAGCATTAGAGAACAAAACCAAATGACTTAAAATATTTAATTCAACGAGTTTCAAATCGAGTAACATCGGAACAGAAGGTGTGCTTCTATGCTAAATAGTGGTAAAAAGTTGCTATCGACTGGCAATCGAGAGACAACATTTGAAGCATTCATCAATGTTTGCCTAGTATCAGAACTTGGCGTTACGGTACATTAGCAGAGAAGGGAGACATATAAACGCTGCCATATCACGAAACAGGGGCTAAGATAAGTGTTGTCTGACGTCATGGGGAAACTCCAACTGCGTCTGAATTATCCGTAATTGTTTGATGCCCATCGTACCATTGTCACTTACTGACAACGTGTGAAAGACATTTTGGTCTGGAGATGAAGTCGCTCGCCGTGTTAGTGGCACTGCGAGCCTTTTGTATCACAAACATGTTTACAAGTTTTATTTCCTAACAACCAGAAGGTCATATACCTATGTGGTACATATAAACATACTTTAATTAAACATTTACATTATTTATCAATTTACACATACAATTAACAAACATTTACACATAGAATTAACATACATTTACACATACAATTTACATACATACTTGCATGTATACATACATTAGGACAAACATTGGAACAAATATACCAGAAGATCAAAGACACATGTGGTACATATCAACATGTTGGTGTTTTAAAGATGAACATTGTGAAATTTCAGGAATACTAAAATCCCGTAATGAACATTTTCATGCAATGTTAAATCGTGAGTTAAATTATATTCACCATACAATACATCAGTCATACACTATTTAATATGGCAACAGTATTATTACTAGCCATTAAATTCGTTTGCTCAATGTTGGGAACGAGATTGTACAACCATTGAATAGTAAGTATGTAAATAATAAAGTCTACGCCATCAACTGTGTATAATAAAATATTCAGGATTACAAAATTCGACATCTAAGACTAGTTTTATATTTTATGAATGATCGCTTCATATTTCACAGAAGAGTAGATTTGTGTACATAGAAACAATGAATAAATAAATACATATACCACTTTTATTCCTCCTATTTCTGATCAAAGTACATATTATAACACACATGAAAACAATTCAGCAAGTGAACCGATACTATTGAATAAGCAATTATAGCTATTAATATGATATTGTAAAAGATACTGAATAAGTTGCTACAGAGAACGCCACATACATAATACAGTGCCTCCCTACACAGACCACCGGTAAAACAACAATCCATAAAACACAAGACATTTGAGGACGCTCAATGGTACATACGTAAGGGAACAGAGGCCGAGTGATCTGGCCGACCATAAGGAATAACTAGGAGAACAAAAGAGGACAAACCTCAATAAAAAAGACTACCATTTGGATCATAGGAAACTTATTGGTATGGTCTAAATATTGAGGTTGAATATAGAGCAAAACTGTGAAAATGGACTTGGAATTTGTGTTAATTTTCAGTTGGTCTTATTACTGAGGTGGTCTTTAAGTGAGAATTTACTGTAATTTTCTTTAATAATTGATGCAGAAAAATCATTTTCAAACTCATTTGAATTCGTATATCTTACTAACACATTAAACAAGAAAGAAAATTGCCAAAGTTATTCAAGCGTGATATAAATAACTTGTTCAGCGATCATAAAATTAATATGAATCCATGACATTGATTTGTAAGGTTGCTACAGGCAACATACATAAAACAATAAAATTGCATGTTCCTAGTATACTACCATCAGATAGCACCAAAGAAATTCTGTACAACGCTTCCTTTCGGTGAGTATGTCCCTTACACCTTATATTACTTACGTACACACCACAGACTATCCCTGGCCACGCCTTCGATTGAGGGGAATGTTATAGAATAAACCTACGTATTGCGAAACCAATGTTGCTACTATTTACGAAAAACAACAGTATTTTCGACATTCAATACAAACATTTTGGAACGAACGATTGGTCTGTTCAGAAACCTGTTTATTTTTAGTGAAATTGTAGTTTTCTAAAATACCGTATCCAGTACGAGCAGCAGATCCTTATATGTTCACGTTGTTATGAGTTTTTGCGCCCACTTTCTCCAATCAATCGAAATGTGTACTTTTTTAATTGTGATCTGACCGATCCCTCGGCTTTTCCTGAATGTTTGATGAAAATGTAGAAGTATCTACCACAATATCTTGACTGTAGGACTTTGATCTGGTACTGGCTATATCAATACGTTCAAAACGTATACTTTCGATATATGTAACTGGGGTGTCTTACCACAGTCAACCACTCTATAAATATCTACACTAAATGACGTAGTTTCAGTAGACCCAAGCCACGGTGGATCCGCAGACATTTATTCATCTTTGGTAAAATGTTCAGTGTTCATTAACTGTTTATTATTAAATATAAACTAATTATATTTACTCACCTAAATTTTGTCTGGAGCAAATTTTGGTTGTAATTTCCGGGTCTCGAAACAACGTTATGTAATTCCATATTTTCTTCATCGTTTTAATCACTTCTTTAGAGTTAATTGTCATACACTTAATATATATCTACACTCTACTGCTGGCACGTGTAATGAAGTGAAAAGTAAGGTCAAAGTTCCGCATGAGAAATCACAAGCAAAGGTAATTGACCTTTCTGCAGACGCTTCGTAGCCACGCCCCCCTTAGTAACATGTTCTCGCTGTAACCACGTTAGACAAGCCATGTCCAATATGGCGTCGTACAAAGAACAACAATTTCGATAATTAGTTGAAGGAGGAGTTATTATTTTTATCGTATTTGTCCCGGGAGGGCGCCGACTATATTTGATACTGTCAAAGATATAGCCTAACTTAGGGATCAGGTATTAAAGTAGATCGCTATTTGTTTTATGTAAAGAAGAGCACTGTGACCAAGGCACAGGTTTAGTGATCGTGCTATGCAAAAATGTTAGTAATGTTGGTAAAAGAATCAATGAATTCATGCATAACTTCGCAATTTCGTAGCTGTAATTAAAATATCATACAAATATAATAGTCAACCTGGCGCCATCAGCGACAATTATTTAATTCTGTGTGAGTCAAGATTTCATCAATAGTCAACCTGGCGCCATCAGCGACAATTATTTAATTCTGTGTGATCATTGATTCAACACAAGGGTTACATACAGTATGTTGATTATACCGTATTGTCAGTCTATGTTTACCTCACTACATGCTAGACTTAAACAAGAATCAACATCTGTGACTCGCGAGCGCCGACTAATAACGGGCTGATGTAGATAGTATTCCATCGGATTTTTCCTCATTATATGATATTTCTTAATAATTAGATTTGTTTTCAGCCTTTGACTAGATTAAGAGTTTCAATCCATTGACTGGAAATTGAAACGGGAAGATGGAATAAACCTTAAATGCTATACCACGATCAGAAAGAAAATGTCAACTACGTAATGTTTTAGAAGACGAATTTCATTGCGGGTTTACAGGGGAAGTATTTACCCACAAAAACATGAAACTTCATCTGTTATGTCCGTCCCCTTATGTATGATGTTATTTAGTGTGAATGAAAGTCATTTTAGTCATCAAGTTTAGGTATAGCTATGTGTTTGTGTACATAAACCACCTTTATTTTGTGTGGAGATGGACATTACAAAAAGGGATGGACATTAGAATATCAGGATTATTTCTCAAATCTTCAAATCCTGCAACATATATTTCTACAAATTCCAATAGAAACAGGCAGACTCAAGGCCTGCACATAGGTTGGACAAATTATATAATGTTATGCAATAAACAATAATGTCGCGTGTGTGCACTATCTATATGTAAATCTTATCCAGCCCCGTAATCCGCATTTCACAATCTGACCCAGTGGGAGTCCAATATGCATCCAATCAGTTTTTGCTGTCACCATCCGACACATATATACAGCAACGTTGAGAAATGTAAATTATTTTATAGCCTTTAACTTAATGACCATTTATAAAAATTAAATGTTCAGACTTGTGTTGAATGTTAGAAGATAGGTTTATTTATTTAACGAAATCAACATACTCGTAGGAGTGATATTTAGGATTTTAAACCAGATATATTACTAATTGTTATACTTAAATCAATTGTAAACCCCCAATGCAATTGAAATACATGTAATGAAGAAATAAGAACTTTTCTGACATATAAGTTACTTTCGAAAGAAATACTCGACAGTCAGTAAAGACCGGTATATCACCTGTATTTAGATTTTTCATCAATATCAATTATTACAAAAACTAAGATATTTTTCTCCATGTATATATGTTTCAGTTTCATTTTTTTAATCGCAATAATTATTGATTTTATAATTGATTCTGGTCATGTTTAGTTATACAAACTCAGGCTTATTACAAATTTATAAAGTAATGTCCGTTCTAAGCAAAAAAATCCAAATACTTGCTTGAATGCTGACATAAGTCAATCATTTTAGTTTAGAAAAATAATATTATGTTCCCTCAAAATGCAGATGTATTCAGTAATATAGTTAATTTGATATATTTTCACATTTATAAATTGCAACTGATTAAAACTAGAATACGAGAAAGCGATATTTCCGAGAGAAAAAATGTGGACCACTTCCAAATGATTGGTTGGAATAAAACAATATAGCAACATTTTAGCTAAATAGTATAAGATTATGTTATTTCTTGGATAGTTATGTGAAAAAAATACATTTTAAGTTGTAAATTTGTGTTTCTTCATGTTTAAAGCCAGACTTTTCATTAACTTGTAATGTGTGTCCCCTCCCAGTCAAACTGATATTTAAAGGTAAAATACCAAATACCAAACAAAAAGTTATATTTTTATCAATGGGGCATATCTCTTTGCGTTAATTTTTGACGGATTTAACTCGTGATGCGGTCTGCCGCACAACTTAATCCACCGCATGCATTTGTCTTAGGTTTTGGTTGTTGTTGTTGTTGAAAAGGTAAGAATTTCACGCCAACTATCAGTCTGGTCATCTATTGTCACTATCACACAATGCCCGAAGCTACACCTTTTCACCATTGTCTTAGATCAATAATAAACGCCCTGTAATTTGCTTTCCAGAAAACTATCACTCTTAGACAAATTTGTTGACAACTGTAGCGCTTGTCTAACAAAATGGCGTCGATAAAACAATGCCGGAGGTGTGCGCGAATACTGCAACGCGATTGGCTAACGCGAGCTGTCAATCAATATCTGCAGAAAGGTCAATTGTCCCCAGAGTAGACTCAACATTTTATTTCCCATTTTTCCAGATGCGACACTGCTACAGTTATTTGTTCATTTGTGTATGAAAAAATTATTCATTGCACGTTTGAAAAGTCCCTGGTCGATATATTTTATATTATGCACATGGAAGTGGTACTGTTATAATATCGTTATAAAAGTAGATATACCTGTTTACACTTGTACTAATGGTTTGAATGGTCGACTTGTTCAGGTCGATCAACAGTTTAACCAAGACGACAGTCGTAATAAAATGACTGAAATACCTCGCATCGCCATGCTATAACGGGAGGATGATAAATGTTAATGTGCGAAGGAGGAGTTGAAATTATCTCTTATTAAGTTTAACAAAGCGAAGAGCAAGTAACATTCTAATTTAATCAGATCAAATATGTGTTAGAAAATACGAAGCAATTCCATTCGGTAAATTAAAATTTCCATCAAGGGACTTGACAATGTCACACAACAATGGCAATTAAAAATATCTTCCACTTATGTGGTTTATTAAAAAAACTAGAAACAAACATAAGCAATTGCCATCGACGTGTTCGCACGTGCAGTTTTTTCGGACAGTAAACATTTCGGACCTGTTGAAATGGTAACTTCAAGCTGTATTCAGTTTGATTTATAATATACCTAGTTTGAAGACTCGACGATTTACCCATTGAGCGGAATCAGATTTACAAGTTCGTGGTCATTTCTTGTTTAGATTTTTATTTTGTAAATAATTTAGCTACTGAGAGTAATGTCAGACTGAGGCTGCTTGTTTCTTCGTGTTGCATTATACAAACTGACTTTGTTGTTATGTATGTAATGATTAATTGCTTTTCGTCATTAGTTACTTCCTACTTAGTCATTTAATGTGTGTATTGTATATCAATGACAATATACCAGGCTAGTATGAAGTTATCTAGCTGTTAAAACGATTTAAACCCCCAGTATTGTACAAAGAGTTTCAAGACTGTAAATATAATATATGGTCATTAATTTGATTATGTTTTAGATGTATGTTAAATTATCAAGTGCCCTTGCTCAATTATCTAACTTGATATAATGTTTGTGTATTGTATGCCCCTTTCGGTCTGTTGTTGCTAGCTCCGTGATGTATTCATCCATTAACTCTGTTCTAGTGTGTCCTCCTGAATTATCTGTGGATGTCCTTTATGGTCGGGCAGGCCATTCCCTGTGCCCCTGTTCCCTTGCGTAGTAACCCTTCATCAATGCCCCATATATTTTGGACTGTTATTTTCTCGGAGGTCTGTGTAGGGAGGCATTGTCTTGTGTATGTAGCGTTCTCTGTATATACATATTCCCTCTTTTAGATATTTAATATGATAATGATCTTTATTTTAATATAACAAAGGGTAAGTTTAATCAAAACGTATTCAGTATTGTATCAATGCTTGAGTAAGACATCCGTCCGATAATGTGTCACTCGACATCCAGGGTCACCTTATGCCGCGTATTATCAAATTATCTCACCATTTATTATTTCGAAAATCTGTCACATCCGTGCAACATTGTATAAATAAGATCAGTGACATTCCGGTAAACATATGCATTTTTTCATAGCATTAGCTGGGTGCATACAATTTACCTTTTCTTAACGGCATCCGAAAATTGTGGTCGATAGTGTTGGTATATTTCCTGCTTATGATAGATACATACAACGTATTTGTAATTGTTGCAAGTTTACAATTAACAAGAAACCTCTATTCACATACAGCTGCCTTCCAATGTCTCATTTACAGATGTATAATGGTTCAAAATCACAATTTATTATTTATTATTATTATCGGAGTAAATATTGCATTAATTACCATCATTTCCGAATAAAAAAGTTTTATGTTTAATGGATGACCGCTTCATAATTCACAGAAGAGTAGAAAAAATGTATACATACATACATATATCACTTTTATTCATCCTAAGTCTGATAAAAGAACACACAACAAGTACACACATGAAAACAATTTGGCAAATGAACCAATACTATTGAATTAGCAAAAGCTATTAAGATTATATTGTAAAAGAGAGAGAATAAATTGTTACAGGGAACGCATCAGAAATGAGACAGTGCCTCTACACATACCACCGGCAAAACAACACTCCATAAAACAAGGGTGCATGCGTAAGGGAACAGAGGGACAATGATTGGCCTAGTCGACCATAAGGAATAACTATGAGAATAAAAGAGGACAAACCTCAATAATAAAACGACCATTGGGATCATAGAAAACTTGTCGTCTTATTGAGATGGTCTAAATATTGAGTTTGAATAACGAGCAAAACTGTGAAAATGGATTTGGAAATTATTTTATTTTTTAGTTTGTCTTATCACTGATGTGGCTTTTAAGTGAGGTCTTACTGTAATTTTCTTTAATAATTGGTGCAGAACATTCAACGTCAAACTCATTTACATTCGTATATCTTACTAACACATTAAACAAGAAAGAAAAATGTCAAAGTTATTCAAGCGTGATATAAATAACTTGTTCAGCGATCATAAAATTAATATGAAATATATACATTTCGGCGACGATCCATGACATTGATTTTTTAAGGAATGCCTCAAAGCGGCTAACAAATTTTGCGTAAATAGTGTTAACTAAATTAAATAAAAGCCCTTTTTATATAATTAGTAAGGAATGACTCTCTTTCAGTAGAAAATATTTTTTCTTAATCGCTAAAGTTGATATAAGACATTCAACTGCTAACTTTCTTCTAAGAAACTTTGCTATCACTGAAGAGCCCTGGGGATGTTGCAACTGTTTACGAACAAGTACGGTATTTAAGACATTGAATACATACATTTTGAAAACGAAGAATGGCGTCTGTTCTAGTGAAATGATACTTATCGAAAATACCGACCTAGCCAGTACTAGCACCATATCATTAACGTTCCTCGTTGTAATTATATTTTGCAATGCAATATCATCATTTCTCCAATCATGTTAGAAAAAGCTTTTTATTATTCTGTCTGACAAATCCGTCGGCTTTCCTGAATGTTTGAAGAAAATGTAGAATTATTTACCTATCAGATGACTGTAGATTGTTTTGATGATCTGGTGCTCGTACCGGCTAAATCACTAATTCCAAATTCAGTAGACCAAAGCCACGGTAGAAACGCAGACATTTATTCATCGTTGGTAAAATGTTCAGTGTTCGTTAATACAACTGTTTATTACAATGTATGAAATATAAAATAGTTATATTAACTCACCTAAATTCTGTCTGGAGCCAGTTTTGGCTGTAGCTTCTGGTTCTCGCAACAACGTAATGTAATTCCCTTTTTTCTTCATCGTTTTCATCACTTCTTTCGAATGAATGGTCATACACTTAAAACATATCTACACGTTACTGCTGGCTCGAGAACTAAAGATGAAGTGACAAGTAAGGTAAAAGATCCGCATGTGAACCACAAGCAAAGATAATTCGAAAATACATAAACAACTTATTGCCCCATTTTTCACATGCGACACTGCACGAGTTCTTTGTTCCTTTTGTGTATGAAAAAATATTCATTGCACGAGTGAAAAGTCCCAGGTCGATATAACTTTTTATATGCACACGAAAGTGTCGCCTTTATTTGTTACTGTCTCAGTATCGTTATAAAAGTAGATAAAACTGTTTTTATACTAATACCAATTGTTTGAATAGTTGACTTGTTCAGGTCAATTAACAGTTCAACCAAGACGACAGTAGTAATAAAATGACTGAAATACCACGCATCGCATTACTGGATAGATAATATTAATGGGCGAAGGAGGAGTTGAAATTACCTCTTATTAAGTTTAACAAAGCGAAATACAAGGGACATTCTAATTTTATCAGATTAAGTTTAATACGATAAAATACAAAACAATCCCAGTTGGTAAATTCTCATTTCCATCAAGGGACATAAAACAATGTCAAACAACAATGGCAATTAAAATACCTTCTCCTTATGTTGCTTTAACAAATCTAGAAACAAATTCAAGCAATTGTTATCGACGTTTCCCAACGTGCAATTTTTTCGGACAGTAAGCATGTTGGACCTGTTGAAAGGTTAACTTCAAGCTTTATTCAGTTTGTTGTATAAAAATACCTAGTTTAAAGACTCGACAAGTCCCCATTGAGCGGAATCAGATTAACGAGTTTGTGCTTATTTCGTATTTTGATGTTAATAATTAGCTACTGAGAGCAATGTCAGACTGAGGCTGCTTGTTTCTTCGTGCTAGGCTACACACAGTGACTTTGATAATTTGTATGTAATGACTAATTTCGTGATTAGTAACTTTCTACTTAGTCAATTAATGCAATGTGTGTGTGTTTGATATCAATGAACATATAGCGGGTAAGTACGAGGTTATCTAGCTTGTTAAATCGATTTAACCTAGTATTTTACTGACAGTTTCTAGACTGTAAATTGATGTATGGTTATTATTTTTAATTATGTTTTAGATATACGTTAAATTATCCATTGCCCATGCTCAATTATTTCACTTGATATAATGTTCGTATTATTTGATGCCCGCTTTCGGCCTATTGTTGCTAGCTCCGTGATGTATTCATCCATTAAATCTGCCCCTGTTTGTCCTCCTGAATTATCTGTGGATGTCCTTTATGGTCGGGCAGGCCATTCCCTGCGCCCATGTTTCCCTTTCGTAGTTACCTCTGTACTACATGTATTGTGTACGTAGCGTTCCCTGTATTTACTTATTCACTCTTTTAACTACTTAATATTATGATGATCTAGATTTTAATTTAACAAAGGGTTAGTTTAATTAAATGTTAATCAGTATTGTAACAATGCTTGAGTAAGACATCCAGCCGATATTGTGTCACTTGTCTAGTTGACATCCAGGATCACCTTATTCGGCATATGAACAAATTATCTCACACATTATTATTTCGAAAATCTGACAGTTCCGTGCAACATTGTATAAATAGTATCAGTGACATTCCGGTAAACATATACATGTTTGTTATTAGCATAAGGTTGATGCATACTATATTACATTTTCTTAACGGCACCCGAAAATTGTGGTCGATAGTGTTGGTATCTGTCCTGAGTATGATTGAAATGTACAGAGTATTTGTAAATATTGCAAGTTTACTTTTAACAAATTACCTCTATTCACATACACGTGCCTTCAGGGTCGAAATGACAATTTATTATTGAAACTCAGAGTGAATGTTACATTACCATCATTTCCGAATAAAAACGCATCTAGTTAAACTTCGATAACTCGAGGACGCTAGGGTCCATCCGAAAAACTAGATGTACCCGATATTTCGAGTGACCTAGAGTTACCATCATATTATTTTAGTGTTTTTATGAAATGCCTTATTTTCGTAGTTTCACATTTGTAACAGTTGTTTCATATTTGTTTCATTGTATCATTTTTCTATCTGAAAATAAAGGAAATAAAGTCCGGGATTAGACACATCCGGGGTTCTCGAGTTATCAACTGCTTGAGTTATCGAAGTTTAAAATAAATTGTATTCACTGGCAAATGCATGTAAATGAAATAGTAAACTATACTGTGAAACGTCGGTCTGTTAATATTGTCGTCATTTTCTACTAAACTATGAACATGGTTACGGTCGAACATATTTAGTATTTGTGTTATCGGTCGCATATGCTTATGCTTATTTTAACATTTTAAGAATAATGATTAAGTGTCAACAAGGGGTTTGCATCAAAGAAAAAGAACGAAACACACACTTAGACATATAGATATATATATTTACAACTGTTTACAATGATTTATCGTTGACTTCATGCATTGAATTTATGCCAATATTTTTCTTCTATATATTCGTTTTTGAAGTGAATTGTTTAATTACACAATATAATAACCTCTTTCATGTAGCTGTTGTGATATATCTGACAGTTCTCGGCTGGTTCTGGTAAAATAAACTAGATTAAGAAGATAACGCCGGTTATCCGCAATAAGCTGTTGACGTTGTCACCTCTCATGCAGTCATCTATGAATGGAAACATAAGATAGATTTAATTATTCCAAGACAATTAATACACTGGGGTGAATGGAATGACTTTATGTCAAATGACACTCTAACTACTGTCGAGTCGGTTGCCTTAAAGCTTACCATACGCTAGAAACTTGATTATTCAACTCACCATTATTTCAAATTGAATACCTGTATTTCCTAAACAATGTATGCCTATTTTACATAGTGACATTCAAGAAACATTTACAGGTTCGCAATGTGCTTCTCAAATCACAACATACCTAAAGGTATGATGATAAACATGATAATATAATTATATAACAAATAACATCATATTTCGGGTAATACAATGAATCAATTGTGAATATGAAATATTAAATTATGAAGGTGATAATGTTTCATAACATGTGAAATAAAACTTACATAAAAAATAAACATAAGAGTGGTAATGAATATTAAAGGAGCACTTGAATGAACATGCTTGTAAATTTAAAACAACTATTATATATGTGTCCTTCGCATTGTTTGTTATTGTTCTGACCATGAATGAACATCATTAAACAACAAGCGAACATGAGTTGTTGCAGTATACAAGGTATTCAATTGTGAATATGAATATTAAATTATTATAGTGCAAATGTACCATAATATGTGAACAAAAATGTACGTAAAATAAACATAAGTGCGGTTATGAATATTAAAGAAGCACTTGAATAAAACGTGCTTGAAACAAATTAAAATAAACTATTTTCTATTTGACCTTCGCATTGTTTGGATATTGAATGAACATCATTACACACACAGGGAACATGTGAGTTGTTGCCGTCTACCAGGTATTCTCCACTGTAATATCAAATGGTTCTGGTATACACTTCGTTCTTGCCCATTTTGCCATTATGTATATATAAGCTATTAACAGTGACACAATAGAAATACAAATACAAAAAAATAGCTGATAACATATATACCAAACAATAGCAAAAAATACCTATTTTAAATGTTAAGCACAAACTTGTAATTATTATAAAGCAAAATGTTTAGTTTAATTGTAAAATCTCGAAACACAAACAAAAAAGCATATAGCACTACGGTATACACTTAGCTACGATTTGCTATATCAATAATAGTTGCAAATGCCTTTACGTATACATGTAATTGTAGCAAGCATGACGTAGAGTCTCTAGCGAAACATATTAGACACACATCATTAAAGTTGAGTTGTTGAAGTCAATAAGGTCTTCTCTACTGCATTGACTCGAGTGGTTCAGTTCGACAAATGTTTGAACGTATATCTGTAGCAAGCATGACGTCGAGTCTCTAGCGAACAAAATTAGAGTAAATGTTGTTCGTGTTCACGTAAGCTTCAACACTGCGGAAGCAAAATTCAAACTGTTCCTGGAAGAAATGAAAAAAAATATCAATGTACACTGTTTTAAGTTTTTTACAAACTTGAAAAATATCGAAGGCTTTTAGAGAAATTTAATTATTTACTCTAGCGGATATTATATTAGCTCTGCATGCAATGTTTATAAGAAATTTAGGCAATGTAACCATAACGTACACGCTATTGACATGCCGTGCCGTCAAGCAAGTTTCAGTCCCCGGTATTTACATTACTGACAAATACAATGCAGTGAATCTGTTGTGTTTCTACGTTTCTTCTTATGTTTAATGCTGTCCAATTTAGTTTGTTAAATATCTCTTGTCAAAGTTCAATATATGTATAACAGTTCCAAATTGGCCTCCTTTTTGGTTTATCTTAATATTTTAGCACATTGGTTTATCTAAGTTTTTTGTCGACTTCGGTGATTTCTGTTTTCATGTTCCGTTCTTAAAATCCGTTACCATGTTGAATGTTATTTCTTACCAAAAGGATGTTTAAAGCAAAGTTTTGTGTTGTGAATATTAACATACTTGGACTTTTATATTTCATTTTTAACATTCAATTGGCAAAGAAACTTGTGGACCAACTGCGTATAAATATAAGTCGTTACCTAATAAAACAATGTCTAACATAGCTCTAACATAGATATTTGGCAGCATCATTACGTTTTTCTCCGATGGCTATATGATAGTTTCAAATTACCCACATTACATTTTATGTTCATTGGATATTGACTTGTTTCTAAACCAACAGTAGCTAAATTTAGCCATTAACATTGGATTTGGACGGATCGAAGATAATTTAAAGATTCAATATTGAACGTTATTCAAGTGTCTGCAATTGTCACAGATTGAGCGATATTTCTTAGAATAAAACGAGGCAAATTTCTAATTCATTCCAATTTATGCGACTTAAGTGAAATAAAACTTTTCATCAGCATGAATGTCATTCCTCATATGTACAATACACATTTTAATTGCATACAATATATGTACCACTGTTTAAATTCTGTGAATATACAACCTTGTTTGGAATTGCGGTTTTCCTGCGAGTACGAATTCGCCTCAAAGTGTTCGGTTCACTGATTTGACCTTCGGCGTCTATTTTTTCCAACAGAATACCGACAGCACAGAACAGGCAACTACGTTTGGCACCATTTCTAAAATGTTTGGGAAACTATATATAGTCAAAAAGTTTTGAATTCATATGATAAAATATGCGAATTCAAGCAGCAATTACATGTAGGTAGTCATCAATTTTATATCAAATAGGACCGTAACATCAATTTTATATCAAATAGGACCGTTAGCGATTTAATTACATTACTTGAAGATCACAACTTATAATAATTACTTTCGATGACTGCTCACTGGCTACTAACCAGTATTTGCGTCAAAGTCAAAGATTGTGCAGTTCGTGATTTTTCAAAAAATGAGCCATTAAATCCCCCCGCCCTGTATGTCCTCTTTTATTCTCATTAGTTATCCCTTATGGTCGACCAGGTCAATTCTAGCGCCCTTCTCCCTTTGTGTATTCACACTTGCACCTCCTCACGTGCTTTATGTTTTATGGTTTGTTGTTGTCCTGGAGGTCTGTGTGGAGAGGCACATGTAGTTTGCGTTCCCTGTAGCAACTTAGTATCTATTTTATATTCGCCTCTATCAGTACCAGTACGACTTCCTTTATTTTATATATTTGTCAAATGACCGATATCTTACAAGCAATGAACAAGAATTGACGCCTTTGTATTATTCATGCCGTCAGCATTGTTACTGACATCCTTCACAAATTGTGTAAACACTTGTGCATCAGCAGGTACTTTCTCGCCACTTTTCCAATTCGTCATTTGGTAATGATAAACTACCTTTTCTCCAGATGAGTGCTGTAAAGTCAACCAATGAGTTAAGTAAGTCAAACACCGAAACTTCTGTCTTGATAGACGATACTTAAACGAAATGCCTCGTTATCACTGTGTAAGGTTCATTCAACTTGTCTTCCTATCCTAATACACCAGACTCAAATGAGTGCTGCTTGTTTATGTAATATGCGTGAATCATGAACTTTGTATAGATTTACAAACAGAATACATCTTTTACATCTGCCGAGTTAAACGTTAAACTAAATTACAGAACAATATATGAAACTGGAAAACAGTCGTTGAATATCCCAACGTATTGGTTGATATTTGAAAGTTACAAACTGTTTTGATTATACTATCATTATGCATAAATTAGAAGATAAACCAGTATATCTGTGAACGCCAGTGCATGGTCTAAGGTATTTACTGCGCAAGCAGATGGTATATAATATGAATTGAAATCGCATACATTTTCACGACAGTTTTGTTAACAGTAATGTGAACAGACATTCGTTATCAAAATACAATAGCTGCTACATGAACGCGCATAATGTTTTTACCTTGTCTTTGTTTGAGATTGTAAGTTTTCGCATTATGTAATTTGGATTTGATTCGCCCCTTGAAGCTTTCAGCGTAAAGGGTCCACAATTTAGTACTTGATTGTCAGCTCCTAAATAATCACCAATTTCCTAAATAAAAATGCACAATTTATTAATGTAACTGTTACGTTCTTTTATCTTACGATCATTACCTGAATCCTAGTACAACTTGTATTCAAACTAGTAGTATTTTACATTGAGGCCCTAAAACAATTTTAATCAACCTAAGATCATCTGCTGGCTCAAATAAGACTTGAAAACCACTGGCAACGTAGAGAAGTAGTTCGTCCCGACAGAACACTAATAATGACAAACCTTTACAAGTTCAACTTAGTGACTCAATCATGTGTTATTTAAGTCGCTGTTTTTTTTCCGAAACAAATAAGTATCCTGTGCTTTGTTTCTGTAAACATTAACTCTAAAATAAAACGAGTCGGACTTAAAAGTACTGCAATATCCCTGACCTGGAAATTGAACTATAAAACCTAGGAGAGCAATCGAACACACCACATGCATGTCATATCAGAACAATACTTTGTCCTCAACCTTAGTATTCATTTCATACCGCTGTTTGTACAGACTATTGAACTGTACAGCGGGGTGTCATTATTTCCAATAACACGTTCCACAGTAAATATCTGACACATAATAGCATAGGAAAGCCTACAGTGACAAAACAAAGCTTCCGAATACATATTCTGAGAGTGGAAATATAAACATAAACCTGTGAAGCATCCTATGATAGGTAAACGAACAAAAACAAACTGATCAATGTAACAGAGAAAAATTAAATTATTATAGAGCATTGCAGACGTAATATACATTGTCTTACTGTCCCTATCAAGTCAGCATCTTCCATCGATACAACACAGTAACAACTTTCTTGGAAAATCAAACAAATGAAGTCCAGTACAGTCCCTTGTAGAGGAGATTGAGCAATGATGTACTGGTCCTTTTTCTTGAAACCCTACAAAGTCATCATCAGCTTATTATTGTTGTGTAATCAACTAAGAAAGACACTTTGTATTATTTATGCGTGCACTTGAGTGAATCTTCAAAAATGTCCATGAGGTGTAAGGTAAATCAGACAATATATTAAACACTCTCGTTACTTTCATTTGATGAAGAGTCAGTATTTTATTAATAGTAAACAGTTAAAATAGTTTTCCGAATGCGGACACGAACCTTTCATGAATTATTTATTAACTTTCACTTCCAAATGTTTCAGATTGGTGTGAATGTAATGGTAATAACACAATCGTTGTTTGTCCCTGTATTGGCGAACTATGGGTATTACTTACATTAACAAACATGGCGTTGATGTAGTCGGAAGAGTTGAAAGACCGGCATATGTATAATCTTGGTCTATGCCTGTCGGCTATATGCAATAGTAAATGGATTATTTGTCATACAAATTATTATCAAGAAAAGTCAAAGTATACTATTCAAGTCATTGTTATACAAGCATTTGTTCATGTTTATACTACAACTTTATTACTATACTATTAAACATATTATTACGACAATAAACATATATCTTTTTTGACTGAGTGCAGGATTTTCAAAATGTCAACAGGTTTATTACAAATTAATTTAATTCATAATTACGAACGTATACCTTATATAATACCTTCATTTTCTAACATATATGTAACACACCAATTCCAAACCATTATATTACCTGGTATGTCACTATGGTTTCTATTCTTGTCACCATGTTGACAATTTGTATTCCTTGCTTGAATTTCTTCTGTCGTTTCCTCTTCAATTACTGTTTTCAACAACTGCAATATGATAAAACATATGCCAATGGCATAGCATAAGATGTAAGTGAGCTGACAAGAAAATGTTTATTTATATAAATAATAATAAATAATTATACTTTTTATTTATGATAAAAAAGTACATCATAAATGTACGATGAGCATATTTAATTTTAATGCCGGCCATCACATGTATTACTGTCTATTACTTCAATATGTTAAGGTGACCTATAGGCCCAATGGTCCGGGTGCATATCTATCTGTTATTTGTAATGTATGTATATAAATGTAAATGCACATGTCACTATAATAAACTATTTACTTACTTACTTACTTACTGTATTAATAGTACAAAACCTGAGATTATATCATTATTGTAATCCCCACAAACCTGTATTCCATAAACGGACTTAAACAGCACATTTTTCGAATGATTTCCTGTCATTTTTACTTTTTGATCTAGTACAATAGTATTTCATAGATTTGCGGCAATATCAAAACAGTTCATGTTAAGTGACATTTGAAAATATCATTCATTACATTAAAGTTTTTGTTAAACTCCGAGTCACTTGTGTCCCTAATGTATGCACCAAACTCCTCCACTCGAACTGCCTCGCATTTAAACGTCAGTGTATGCACCAAAGCCTTATGGAGGAACTCATACTGCTCCTACAATAGCAACATTGTCAGTTACATCTTTATAGCAACGCACAGTATGGTATGTTTGGTATTTTTGTTCATTTTTAGTGATAAAAGTAAGATATTGATCATATAAAATAGGACATTTTATTCTCAGCGATGTCTGTGAAATTGTGTCATGAGTGTACGACATATTTTCTGATCCGTTGTCACAACAACCGGCCTTCTTAGGGTGACTATATCCTTCTGCCTAGGTATTAATTCTTCAATAGTTCTAATTATAACAGTTATTAACAGTGAAGTAAACGGTTCCAAAGACAAAACCAGTATTAGTGACGTTTTTTAGGACATCGAAAATGGTTTCACTAAAGCACTTTCACTGGAGAGTTTTTAATTGATAGACATGTTTATAACTGTGTATTTAATTAAAGCGTTTCTGATACGACCTCATTATTGTGCAGTTAGCTCTACCGTATATAATTTGTGTAAATTTCGAGTTTTTGTGTGAACAATTAATACTACTCATTATACTCAGCACTCAGCAATCATAACTTACACTAAATCTAGGATCAATATTCAAAACTTTATGATTGTATACAAAGGGATGTGCATCACTCATTAATATTATGAATCGCCGAATCTACATAAACTCAAATAGTGCAGTTAATAATAATTATACAATTGGCAGAGTATCGGTTATACTTACCAGAGTCTGCACCATGTTAACTCGTTGTTGTCTCATTTGGTGTACACATTCATAAACGTTGATTCTCTCCCCTTCCTCACCGGCGTCAGTTAACCTGTCTAGAGCAATGTACGTCCCTGTTCGCCCGATTCCAGCACTGGTGAACAAAATGGCAAAAATAATAAAGGAGGAAAACATCACATTCAACACGCACAGTTACTTAAAATGTAAGAGGATGTTGTCAAGTGTTGATTGTCGCATTTTTGCAATCATGCAACAACAAGCAATCTTACATTTTCAAGCGCACAATGACATGCGGTGCTAGGAAATATATGATTAGTTGAATTGATATAACACCCAACAGGTCCAAGTTCATATGGAATAAATAATAGAATGGTGATAAGTATAGCGGTAAAAGGCTATGTACATATTCCTTTAGTTTAGTTTAAATATATATTTTTTAAATCGCTTTACGTCTTGAAAACACTCTCGTTGGCTGCATCCTGGGTAACTAAACAGTACTTGCGCCAAAATAGGGATTGTGAAATTATTGAGTTCCGCGCAGTGAGGGTCTAACTCACGACCTTCGGAATCAGGCGCTCTATCACTCGACCACATCGCTTCTCTAACCTCCTATGGTA
Source organism: Mactromeris polynyma (assembly GCA_032209605.1). Taxonomy (NCBI): domain Eukaryota; kingdom Metazoa; phylum Mollusca; class Bivalvia; order Venerida; family Mactridae; genus Mactromeris; species Mactromeris polynyma. Next base: position 2,393,477 of record JASFXZ010000048.1, read on the forward strand.
GCCCCATTTATTTATAACATTGTAGGGTACATTAAAAAACAATTTAATCACTGTTTACAACATGCAGTGTACAATAACTGGTCCATGTCGTACACGTGGAGCACTTCTGACCCTTTGACGAAATTCTACCAGACTTGTTATTTCATCCGGGATGCTCTTGTCTGGCCAGGCAGTGAAATGGAATTGGTGGACATATCTCTTCTTTGAATTCTTATGAAACATAAATTGTCACATTTATGGAGTATTAATATGCCGGTATCTTAGCAGATGAAAAAGAATTCGTCACATACAAAGTACACGCCCACCACAAAAGCGGTGACAGGAACATAAAAAACATACATGCTTACAATGCGAAGGAAAAGGAACAAAAGAAACGTTTGAAAGGACATTTATACATAATACATCGGACAATACAGAATGATAAATTGTGTGTAAAAACATGGAATGATCCTATCAAGGAATATTTGACGGTGTATTTGTTAGTTTTAGTTCATTAGTTACTGCAATGTGTATCAATCCAGTATTGAGCCTTTTAATCCTTTATTAGATACACGAATTTTTATTCCTAAAATATCAAAAATACCTAAATTTGGCTCCTGTTCACAGTAGGCTTTTGTCCGATATAGTTTATACTTATATTAATGCCGTGATGGTTTAGTTTTAAATCCGCTTAAATGAAAATAAGAATAACATACGTACTGTGGTTTTATCATTTCCCGCCTTTACTTCTATTTTAGTCCTTTTCCCATTCCCAACCTCTTTGTTTTATTTGCGCAGGAAGATTAACACATTATATACTGTTTTCGGCCATTTCAAACAACACATACAATGGATGTACGCAATAAATCGTGGCTATGAAAACGTATTACCTATACATGTTCAGTGTTTCAAATGCTTTCACTTGTAACACCTATCAATTATGTACTTGTGAATAAACAACAGGGAATCCTTTATACGCATTTAAGTTTATAGTACTAAATGACAATGTAGATTAAACGGACATTGTGATTAAGGTTTTACATTTGCTTTATGAGTCCTTGAGTAATATATTACAATTAGAGATATATAACTTCATTGTATATTGTGTACATCTAACTTACCTTTTCAACAGTAAATGTCCTTACTGTGTACTCCGCAAATACTTCATCACTTTGACATGATACAGTGATATCTTGATAAACATTAGTGATGTCCGAGTTTGGCCAGTACTGTTTATTTATTCCCCTGTAATATTCGAATACGTTTTCAAATATGTTAACCATGAGGTGCGATGAATACACCCGCAAAACACTAATGCATCTTTGTGAGATAATTTTTATCAGCGTCATCATGACTTGCGTTTGAATTCAACCATGTAAAATAATACTACCTAAACATACTAAATAAATTTCCCCATTGTTAACACTCGGTGTAGAGCGTTGTACTTTTTGTACAGTGATAAATTTGTAGACATGTAAAATGTTTTGCGTGAAAACACTGTTTTTCATTCTTTCTTTATTAACCAGCCTTCCACATTATGCAATGCATTGATATATAACTTAACTAACGACTGTCATAATGTATTAGCGCAGGATAGTAAAAATAAAAAATCGAAGTGTTGTCGTGTAATTTAATTAGTAATCTCTCTGACATCTAAAACCTTCCTTGGTTATAGTACAACCATTTCAAGAGATCTTTGTGTTCGAATGTATTTCGATACTTTTACGAAATGACCTTTATAGTGCATGATATATAGTTGCCAGGAACATCCGCAACAACATAAAAGATACATATATCTTTACAACCATAACATCAATTCTGAATCATAACATACATTTGGGATACCCTACTTACACTTTGTTCCTTGATATTCGTTAGCATAACTATCACATCAGAGTTCATATGCCATACCATTGTCCAGAATGTATAGAACTCTAAGGTGGCTTTTGCTGTAGGCCCTGGAACAATTATGAACTCGTGTTCAAGCATACATTATTCAGGTGTGGTTTCATATTATTCCACTCAGACTATGATATTTTTTTATTTTATATGTTTGAGCTATATTTTAGGCTAACATCAAATTGTTCAATGTAATCTAGCTCCTAGTGAACAATTTATATTGTAATTGTGAGCATTATCAAGCTCCAAGTGGACAACTACCTCAGGTATTTTTATATGTTTAACAAGTGAGATATATTATCACATAATGGAGTGAACAGCTTATTCTAGCTTCTAGAGAACCAATACTTCTAGTTTTTGTTTTATCTTATAAACATGTGAGCTTTATTATAATTTTGCTGAAAGTGTAAAGTATCAACTGCTAGTGGACAATGGTCACACGTTATTAAGCTTTGACCTCATACCATTAAATGATGGTTATAAGTAATAGGTACCACTTATTACAATGTAACACAATTTGACCCAAACAGATCAGCCACGAACTGTAACTATAAAATACACAGAGTCATCCTTTTGCACACTATGTAAGAGCTTACAAAAATACAGAATATGTATATCAAGTTATATCAATACAGAAAACGATTCCTAACTTACCCAATGACGCGATGTACATATTGTTCTGTTGGAAACCCTGTAACAATTATTGCGATACATATACAATAGAACCTCAATAATAAGACCCCCTTTGGGACCCTTGAAAACTGGTCTTAACATTAAGGAGGTCTTAATATTTAGATTGAATAAAAAACAAAACAGTTTAAATTGTGTTCTTAATTTTAAGGTTGTCTTATTATCGAATCGGTCTTTTAAGTAAGTCATTACTGTAAACAAACCTAACAACATAACCTGGGTTAAAGTATTGTATATATCTTCATGGTCCATGCACACGATAAGTTATTCTTCATCGAAAGTGGCCCGATTTCCAGTTTGTCGTGCGCATTAACCATGAAGCTAAGAAAATTTTGACGGATCAATAAATCTATACTACACCTCGCAAATACGAATAGTAATAAAGGTAACTGTGAAATACTGTTTCTTCCTGTACGTTTAAGAAGAGAATACTGGCTCAACAATACACATACAATTATTGGAGGCAATGTTGAGCTTTAAAATACTATTTATACTTACATCTATGAAACATGCATTGATGAAAAACATTGGATTACCCTTTATTTTGACTCTGGAGTGGTCATCTGGAAGGCACAAATATTATGTTACATACAGTATACAGCGTTTTCTCTCAAAAGCAATATTTTGAATAAACAAGAACTGCGTTTATTGTATATAGTTTGTTGCTCTTAATGGGTTAAATTGGGGATAACGTTGGCTATAGGGAAATAATAATCTCGATGAAGAGAAGTTTTAAAATCTCAAATTCGATAGGACATTGATGCTCAATAAACGACATTTGCATGTAAATATGAGCTTACACGAAATAGAAGTGCATGTCAAGTTTGAGCACAATTTACATTGAAAATTTAATTAGAAAAGTTGATACTGTTAAAAAATAATTAACATAACATGCTGATATGAAACTTTCATAATTTAACAAGATACTGACTATCGTGACGATAAACATCCACTAAATAGCAAATTATACCACATACTTACAGGGATAAACTCCGTTAAATCTGTTTTTAACAACATTATCTGGTTTCCTTGCACCATTGTAGCTTTGTGTCAGTCCTTTTGGTAGTTGCTATAAAACAGTAACGATGTTACACAACGAATAATGACTACATGAGCAAAAGTGTCAGTATGTCAGTGAATGCAATCATAATCAGGTGAGTGGGTATGGTCTCGTGGCAATGTTATAACCTTGTACCGGAAATACTTATTAAAACGAAAGATGTTCGCGGCAAATGTTTTTTCCACAGAGTGCATCGGCATCAATATGCTTAACAGCTCATCATAATTAAACTAACAGTCGATTCAAAATTAGTTGAGAATATCGTTGTTGTGTACCGTTTGTCTTTTGCGCAATATTTTGCAAAACATGTTTTCATTGGCTGACCACCTACCGGTGTCAAGTAAATAAAAACAGAATATACTAAGATGTGCTATATATATCGATATATTATTATGTAATAAAGAAACGCAAAACTACCAATATAGGTCAACGTGTCATCATTTGAAAGGTAAATTGCCAGAATATGTACTCATATCATGCATTAGATATTATATAGACATAACGAATGCGAGTTTTCTCAAGGCAATATCGTAGAATGTCAGACATTATCAGAGATGTATAATACCGCAAACTCCTGCTTATAATCTTCCACTGTCTTCTTCCTGACATACGCCTCAAGTCCAGAAACAGTAGCGTTGGTCACATTCACATAAACAGCATCTTGTCTTTCCTGGACATTAGTTACTATTTCTATGTCTTCTTCAAGTTCGGTTGATTCAGGTTCATCATTTGAATATACTGATTTGTTGTCAATGGGCCTTGGCAAAGGGTCTGAAAGCATTTTCAAGCTTACAATTTTGAATTTAAATACAAAGTGAAAAGCATAACCGAATGCTTGTCCTTGCGCTAATATAGAACCATAAATGTGTTAACTACTCATCCTTGTTATAATTTCAAACGGACTGGGCGCACCTAAAAAATATTTATATCACTTTAAAATTGCAATACGGATCTTGTACAAGGCAGTGTCATATTACAGCTTAATATAATCACTCACATAACCAAAAGAAAATGACATACTTCATTGTATAGAGTTTGTTTAGTTACTACATTAACGTGGTTTTTGTTAATTAACTACATTAGCTTTTATGGTATGGTGGATCGCGTATGGTTAACGTATATAATGTAACACACATCTAGATTTAATGTATATTTAACTACATTTATATTTATACATATAGTTTTCAACACTGATACCTTATATGGTATCCTTTTCAGCTAATGCAATTTTATAGTTGTTTGTCCATGGTTAACGTATAAGATAGCTAAACACAGTTAGATCGAAGGATAGTGGTCTTACCAGGAAGTTGAGGGTAGCCTTTCTGTTTATCTTCTATATAATCTTCTCGACGGTTGACTTGTGATCGTCTAAGCAAATCAAACCATTATACAACTAATACTAAGTGAATTTATAAAGAGATGTATAAGTTTGCTCAAGTAATGTATTACATTTGGCAGGAAGTTGCGGGGAGCCTGTGGTTGACAGGTGATCGCGTAACCAAAACAAACAATACGATAACTAAACTCACGTGAATTTATAGAGAGATTGTTTGAGTTTGCTCAAGAAATGTATTAATTTACTGAAACAACAAAACCACCTTATAATTATGTTGTTGTTAAATAAAATGTATATTGTATTCGATAAGAAAGAAAGTATACGGGAATAAATCTTCTTCTGCATGATTATATCAAGTTTGAGTGTCTGTACTTGTAACATCAATATGTTAAAACATGTAAAACTATTAGTTCCTATAACAGGTTTGTCCTGCGACTGTCGTACGACAGACCTACGACATAACAATGACATTTTCTGTCTAATCTGTCTGAACCCGTCATGAAAGCATCTAAAATTTCATTTGACAAATTTCCACAACATTGTTTATGTCCTACGAAATTTAACCATGCCTAAAAAATGTATATATCGTACGACAAAATATCGTGGGTTTCATTGTGCCCAAAATTTAAGTTGCAAATGTAAGTTTGTGTTCGTCCATATATCTAACACATTGGGGAAACGTGAACAAACTTAACTCACCGTCTTCGGATCACTACTATGGCCACGATAATAATTGCTATGATAACAACAACGCCAGCAGTACCGCCACCAACTGCAGGAGCAATATTCTTCAAAGCTGAAAGAATAAACGTGTGTTTTCTGTAAAATCGTTATGTAGCGACAGAGGACAATCATTTATGGGTACGTATTAAGCTAATTGATATTCCTCTGTTTTTCGGCATTGTCGATAAATAATTATCGAATATTTCAGAAATGTTTGGGATTAGTTTTATTGCGCGAGATTGTTTTAATAATGAAGAATCTTTACATACAAATAAATACTTCGAAAAGTCTCTGTTCGTATCTAGCATAGATCATAGCGTTTTAACTTAATATGATTATCTATGAATGCATTCATGCAACGTGTGTTGTATATTCCTTATCTGACTAAGGCTCGAGAAAGCACACTTCTTAGCTGAATAGTGTATTTAACAATTTCCAAATCACACGCTCAAAATGTATTTTACAAATTATTAGTTGTACCTATATACGCTTGCGACAATTAATTATTTTTACAATGTTATTCCAAAGTATCTACTTGTATTGCTACGTTTAATTTGTAACTTTAAAAATGTATTTACATTTTGGGAACGTTTTCAACACCATAACAGATAGATGGAGCGTTAATTCAATACGTTTTACCCTAAAAAACGGTTGGCAGGTTGTTTTTACCATAAAGACGTAAAGCAAAATATGCACATAATCAATGTAACATTGTGAATCAGAAAGTGTTCAAAATCACTGACGCGATAGAGTATGGATACACCGACCGATTGATTAAGCAACTTCTCGCTAATCCGATAACTCTCCAGTCCGGTAACTTCCTCAAATCGGACAATTTCTTCAGTCACATTTAGTTCCTCCAATACAACACATACACAATCGTTAACGCGAACATCCTCTAGCGAACATATTAGTGTAAGAATGTCTACGGACGTTCAATGGAGGAATCCTCTCCAGTCGCGATTCTCCTCTAATCCGAACTTTATAGTTTGTCCGAAGGGTGTTCGGATAAGGGAGTTTAAATTGTATATAAAATGAATACTTAAATGCTGACGGAAGCTAACATAACAGTTTTAAGTACCTTGTGAGCATGTAGGACCATCGAAAGCGCCAACACATCCATTGACGCAATGTCCGTTGTCCTTTACACACAAACTGTTAACACATCTTCCATTGCAAGTCTTATTGCAGTAAAAACCATGAAAACCATCCGTACATGTTAAACATTTTCCGGAGTTTTTTCACACTGCAATTCCTGTCCATCGATAGCACAGGTTGGTGGACAAGTATTGCTACATTTTTCGTTGACGTTGAAGTAACCGTCCTGACATGCTGAGCAATAACCGGGAGATGAACAAACACAATATCCCGGACATGACAAAGAACAATCTGTGACGTCGCCTTGATTGTAATACGGTGAATTACATTCCCGGCAATCAAGTGCAGATGTGCATGTCTTACAATGTAACGGACATTGTAAGGAGCAGTTGATAATTGCGTCCTGATTGTAGTACTGTTCCGTGCATTCTTGACAATGTGTACTCGAACTACAAATTGCGCAAGTTGACGGGCAATCAACACAACGCTTTTCCGTACTTAGATACTTTCCAACATCGCATGATGCGCAATCGGTACTAATGGTATGCTCACATGTAAGGCAATCAGCAGGACATTTTTGGTAACATTTATTACCACCGATACCAGGAATGCATCCGTTTTAACAATACTCGTATTCCCAATAGCTATGCGTATATATACCATCCGTCAAATAGCCATAAATATATTGTGTGACACACACTTCCGCTACACAACATCCACAATTTTCACATCCCGGTTCAATTGTTATAGCTAAAAGAAAAATACAAAACTCCTACATATAAACCTTTATACGGATATCGACCAGATATATTCATCATGCATCAATGCATCATTCAACGTATGCTAAGCTATTGTCATATATGCGATGTAACATTATACCATGCGTCCGATAATAAGCTGAATAAGACAAACCGTGTGCTTATAAAAATATGACATTGATTGATCCACTCTTGTAGTCACCTCACCTTTAAGTCAGCCTATAAAGTTGCCCGCTATTAAATATTCATATGGACAACACACTAATGCATATCTTGTTTGGAGCGATGCTTGTAACGCCAATTGTTATCTTATGTAAACATATTTCGCGTAAAATTAATTGAATATTTAATACTGGCATATGAGAACAAAATTGCACCATGGCATCTAGAACAATAGTATTGCACTAATGTTAAAATTATGTAATTTATAGAAAAATACATAGCTAACTATTACTTACTTTTTTGCAAACGAATGAGGAATACTAATATCATACCTAGAGTCATGCCGATCATTTTGATTAAAAGTAGTTTTATCTAAAAAAAAACGGGGTAAAATATGTTAAAACGACAATAAAAAAATAGCTTACACTATTTCTTTTGTAACGAAATAAATTCCTAAATTTTCTAAATGTCACTTCATAATGAAGCTAAACAAAACTTTAATTTATTTAAGACTTTTTTTCTTTTGTAACGAAATAAATTCCTAAATTTTCTAAATGTCACTTCATAATGAAGCTAAACAAAACTTTAATTATACTTTAATATATATTGAAGGTAACTTAAAAGGGTGCATTACATCAAAACTATATATAAGGAGACTTATATATTTCTATATAGACATCTGAGTTTAACTGTATTCAAAGAGAGTTTAGGTTGCTTTAGGGAACGCCACACACAAGACAATGTCTCCTCACACAGAACCCCGGGAAGACAACAGAAAAAACACCAGATACTAAGGAGGTGCAAGGATGAACACGCATGGGAACTGTGGCACGAGGAATCGCCGGGCCGACCATAACAACAACAAAGGAGTATTAAGGAGGAAAACGTCGAGGGGCAAAATTTAATGGATGTAATACGTCACGGAGCAAGATAAGGAAGCAAGCAACAGAAGGGTGAAAGGAACACGAACATAATCCCGCAAATGGGGAAGTGTAATTTAACACACATATAAAACATAAATATAAATAATAACCATACAGCGATCAGATGTAGTTGGAACTCACACTCGCAATAACAAATCGTCACCATGGATACAATGCTTTATTTTAAAATATCCAACTTATTCCATCGTACGTCTAGTAAAATGAACATACACTCGATAATTTCAAAAATGACGATAATAACTAAATAATGTTAACACGCTTAACGCAGAGTTTATGAATTCTATTCAAATACTTTACGGATGATGACATTCTTTACTTCCTTCAAATTGTAATTATGATATCAAACAGTGCGTAACATTAGGTGGTATTTACGGGAACAAAAACATTTATATTCAGTACGTGCAACCCGTCAGGAATGACCCTATGTTAACCACACATCTACAATAGTATCACTGTATCCATTAAACAAAACTATCAAGTAAGCCATTCTATGACAATCGCCCGGTAACAGTCCAATTTTTCAAAGTGTGATACAAGTACGCTGAACAACGTATTTAAATATTTTAATCAGATAAAATACAACTGTCATTGCCAATGAAACAAGCAACTCTATAATGGAAAGTATCAAAAAATGTGCAGTGGTGCATTTAATTTCCATTAACAATGTCCGGGAGTGATATCTCGACATAAATGTAATAAAAACGTGTTTCACTAGTTACACACTACTATTCATTGTGTTTACATGTTATCAAATGCAAAGTGGTGCTCTTTGGGCGAACGTTTCATTTTGACATTTATTGATATTCAATTTCTGTTTACATCTTTGTAAGTTACGCGTTAGGGTCAGGCTCGATGAAACCATCTCACGAACGCAATGTACAACACTACCAAATAGTTCCTGAATACATCAATAATATGAAAGAAACATCAAATTACAAGAAGGTCAATTTATCCAATTTGAATTACAGTGATAGCAAGGTTATGGCTTCACTATGCTTTGTGTACAATATAAGCAAATGAATACAATAAAACTCTCCTAGATAGTTTCACCGTATGTACGTAATTGCCAAATTATGTCCTCATGTGTCTGTACACATTTCGTTCAGGAGAGTTTTGTTTGATGTTACGTTTTTTTTTAAATAATACACCTTTAAAAATATATAGTAAATGCCTGCCTATAATATCAAATAACTTGCAACTGCTGCGAAATTATATATAACATATTTACAATTTTATAAATGTGTTTGAATTGTGTTAGTTTACATATATAATTTAAAGGGAAATTACCCAATGTCATGAATTGAATACCTTGTCCATTGATGGATGGTTTCCCTTTAATGTGATTGGTATCGTACACGCTTTTGGAACTACGGTATAACATAAGCTTACAGTACATGCGAATCTGTTATGTACCTAGTGATTTTTGCTCCTTTTCTAAAATACAATATATACTATACTTAGCTATGTCTGATATATAAACCTTCTTTGTGGCTTTGATAGTTCGGCCCATTTGTAATGAAATTATGGACAATCGGCGTATTGAATTCCATCTAAATAAAGTACATACTTATGTACAAGCATGTGGTTTGCTCAAAAGAAAAAAACGAAACGTACAAGCAGATATTTATTTACAACTGTTTACAATCCTGTATCATGCATAGAATTCATGCCAAAACTCGTCTGCAATATAGTGTATGGGAAGTTTATTGTTTTAATATAGACCATATACGAGCATGGCATATATCTTTTATGTTGCATTTGATGTTTTACTAGACAGTACTCGGTAGGTACTGGCAGAGTACACTGGATAAAGAAGATAACGCCGGATTCCGCAGTAAGCTCTTAGACGTCTTTGTCACCTATATCGCGGTCTTCCAGAAATGTTAACATTTATTACATTTGGGTTCATGGAATGACCATCTGTCGATTGACACTTCTTACTACTGACTGGTCGGTCGTGTTTTAGCTTACTATACTCTAAAAACATGACTATTCATTGCACCTGTATTTCAAATCGAATGTTATGTTTCCTATACAGCGCATACTTATTTTCAATAGTGGTATTCTATAAAGGCTGAACATTTCACTAACTGCTGCTCTAATCACATATACCTAAATCTATGATGATAATCTAATTTATATCAGCTACATTAAACTTTGAACGTGCAAATGAAACATAATATATGAAATAAAACGTATGTAAAATAAAACTGAAAGCGGTTATGAATATTAAGTGACATCTTGAAAACAACATGCTTGTAAAAATAAACACTATATTCTATGTGACCTTAGCATTGTGTGTTATTGTTCTGACCATAAATAAACATCATTAATCTTGTGTGGTTGCAGTCTGCATTAGCTTCTCCGCTGCTCGAATTGTTGAGTTCGACACTTCTTGTCCATTTTGACACTATGCTTACGTAAGCAATAAATACTGATAAGAGAATACATATAGTTACATAAGAAATAAAACACAAAAAATATGATTAAATATGACAAGAAAAAATACATGCTTATAAATGTTAAGCACAAACAAAGGAATTCCTAGAAATGAACGAAAATGTTTTTAATTGTAGTGATTGTATGGAAGATGAATCTTTTTTGATACTTGTTTGTCCAATATATGAAAATTTACGTGGGCAATATTTACAGGAGAAATATAAAAAATATCCAAATATTAATAAATTACATATCTTGGTGTCGAGTTCAAACGTTAATGTGATTAGAAATTTAGCTGTATACACTTATTATGCATTTAAATTGAGAACACAGTTAGTTATGTGACACTAGAGAATATTTTTGAAGACCTTTTTACCATATGTATTCACTTGTTAAGTAAATGTTTAAATTAGTTCCTATATTTTTTGCCCAAATTCCAGCTTGGTTTATCACATGTACATGCTTATAAAATGTGCTGTATTATAATAGTATGTATATATTGTGTGTAAGGGCCGGAGCCCTTCATGCTTATTAAATAAAAGTTTCAAAGTTTCATGTAATTATAAAACAAAGCTTCTTGATTAAATTATGGGGAGGAAGTGTCCTATGTATGTGGCGTTTCCTGTAGCTACGTATTTTCTCTCTCTTTTTTTAAACACTCAAAACCAATATGAAATCATATAGCTCTACGTTACACACTTTTGACATTTGCAAATGTTTGTTATTCTGTAGCAAGCACAAAGTAGAGTATCTAGCGAGCAAAATTAGAGTAAATGTTGTTTGTGTTCACGTGAACTTCCACACTGCGGAAGCAAAATTCGAACTGTTCCTGGAAGAAAAGTAAAACATAAGTATATGTAAATACAATTACTTAGTTTTTTATAAACCTAAAGAATATAGAACATATTTAGAGAAATTTATAATATTTTATAGCTGATATGATGTTAGCCTTTTATAGGAACTTTCGGCAATATATCCATACACTACACGGAATCAACATACCGTACCGTTTAGCATGTTTCAGTACCCGGTGTATTTATGAGTACGGACAATTCGGTCGTGTTTCTATTCCATTTTAATTCTGTAATATGCAGTTTATTATGTATAAGAAGTTATAACCACAAAGCGATTTACAGCCTTGTAACTGTCAGTTAAAATAATGGGGGTTTAAATCAATTTAACAGGTAGTTAACCACAACTCAACTGCTATAGTATCATTGGTTTGCAGCATATATACTGAACTTAAACTTGAAGAATATACAACCTTATTTGGAATTGCGGTCTTCCTGCGAGTAAGAATTCGCCTCAAAGTGTTCGGTACACTGACTTGACCTTCAGCCTCGATTTTTTCCAACAGAATACCGACAGCACAGAACAGACCACTGCGCATGGCGCCATTTCTAAAATATTTTGAAATCAAGATATAGTTTTACAGTTTCGGATTTATATGATAGATATGCCAAGGTCATTCATGCAATTGTTTTTGTCTACATAGTGATCGATTGTATATAAAACAGGAGCGTAATTTCCTGAAATGTAATTAGCTTTTTTCACCTTGAAAGTCATTTCTAAATTACTTGTAATCGCACTACGCTTAAACAGCTCGTAAATCTCTGATTTCATTTTAGATATAACACAGAAATGTATGTCAGTGACTGAGCATGATGCTCATGTAGACACAATACTGATTTCATAATCTTATATTAGTTTTTAGTATTTATACTTTATAAGTTTACATCGATAGTAAAACAAGTACTTACAACTTGGAACTATGACTCTCAATGACTATTGTCTGGGTTATTAGTCACTACTCGCCCTAAATACAGGGAATGTGAAGTTCATGATCAAGACCTACTCAACGCTTGCATCGAACTCAATATTTTCGAATCATCAGTCAAACAATCCAATTTGCAATCAGTACGCCTTCTTTTAGTTATAAACTTATTAAATGACAACGTTATACAATACATGACTTACAAACAATGAACTAGAATGGGTGCCTTTCCATTCTTCATATCATCGGCTTTGTTACTGACATCCTTCACAAACTGTGTAAACACTTGTACATCAGCAGGTACTTTCTCGTCTCTTTTCCAATTAGTCAATTGGTAATGGTAAACTACCTTTTCTCCCGATGAGTGCTGAAATATCAACAGATGAATGAAGCATGCTATACACCGAACCGTTTCTCTTCAAAAATGATACTTTAAATAATTTGCTGGTTATCACTTTGTATGGACAATTTAACTTGCATTGTTAGCCTAACATACCTAATTCAAATGAGTGTAATATGCATGAATGAAAAACTGTATGTAGCAAAACATTTCGATGATCACAAACATAATAGAATTACCTTTATATATTGATGGCGAATTAACTGTAAGAATGAATCAAACTGGAAAGCAGTAGTTAAACATCTAAACGCATTGGTTGATATGTGCACAGCAACAAAAATGCCATAATACTATCATAGAGCATACACTTCAACAGAAACCAGTCTGTGTACTCCTGTGCATGGTCTAAGGTATGAAGTGCGACATCTGATAGTATGTATATACTGTTATTATGAATTAAAATCCCATGCATTTCTACAACACCTCTGTTAACTGTAATTTGTTCTGACATCTTTTATCAAAATACAATACAGCAACACATCAATATTTCGACCACCTTTGGGACCCTTGAAAACTGGTCTTCATATTGAGTCGGTCTTAATAAAGAAGTTGAATAAAGAGCAAAACAGTGAAAATATTATTGAAAATTGTGATCTTAATTTAGAGGTGGTCTTATTATTGAGGTTGTCTTTAAGTGAGGTTTTACAAAATGTTCTTACCTTGTCATTGTTTGAGATTGTCAGTTTTCTCATTATGTAATTGGGCTTAGATTCACCCTTTGACGCTTTCAGAGTAAAATGTCCACAATTCAGTATTTGATTGTCAGCTCCTAAATAATCACCAATTTCCTAAATAAAAATGCACACTTTATAAATTGATATGTTGCTTTCTTTTTTAATAGCCTTACCGTGATTGCCAGCCTATTTGGAATCTAGTCCAAATTACGGACTCTAAGACTATTATGGAAATTAGTGTTATCTTATATTTTGGACACTAAAACAATACAAATTATTTTAAGTGAATCTGCTAGCTACGACATAATTTCAAGACCACTTGTAAGGTAGTGAATAAGTTCTTCAAGTAGAGCAATCATGAACAAAATGACTTACAACGTAGTTAGGTTTTAAGTTCGGTTTTGACCTTTGAAAGTTCAATTTAGAGGCTCAACGATGTTTACAGAGTTCAGTCAAATATTTACGAGCATAACAGACTTGAATAATAAACATTGCCTTACCGCCCCTATCAGCTCAGTATCTTCCATCGATACAACACAGTAACAGTTTTCTTGGAAAATCAAACAAATGAAGTCCATTACAGTCTCTTGTAGAGGAGATTGAGCAATGATGTACTGGTCCATTTTCTTGAAGCCCTGCAAAGTCATGACGAGTTTTGGCAGTATATTAAAAACTCGTCACTTTGATATGATAAATGTAATTCCGTCTTTTATTAAGGATAATGATAAAATAATTACCGTAAGCGAACACCAAACCTTTCGTTACATTTTATTTACTTTCAAAATTAATGTTTCTGTTTGGTAAAAATTGCAATAATTAATGGCAATAACATTTTCGTTGTTATTACTTTATTCGCAAACAAGGGATATAACAAGGGATATTACTTACATCAACATACATGGCGTTGATATAGTCGGAAGAGTTGAATGATCGGCATATGTATAATCTTGGTCTATGCATGTTGCCTGTATGCAATAGAAATGAGTTGCTTTATTTTTCATACAGCTTATTACAAACAATAGAGAATAATATGTTACCGAGAACGCCACAAACAAAGTCAAATTATATTATTTCAATCATTCGTATACACGTACATGTATCCGATACTACTGCATCATTATATTATTAAACATATCATACTTATAAGCATGTATCTTTTATGAGATGTACATGTAGCTGATTGCAGGCGTTATAAATAATCTAATAATAATATGTTAAAAAGGAAAATGAATTCACAATTGTAGACATACACCTTTGTGTAACATATATGTAACAAACCATTCTCAAACCATGATACTACCTGGTATGTCACTATGATTTCTATTCTTGTCATCATGACGACCATTTGTATTCCTTGCTTGAATTTCTTCTAATGTTTCCACTTCAATTACAATCTTCAACAACTGCAACAAAATGTGCAATGTTCGAAACGGAAATAGCATTAGGCGAATGAACGAACATGTACGCGGTCAGAAACAACACAAAGTACAGACAATACGTCTTTCTACGTGCTTCATTTCATAGATTGGCGCCTTCAATGGCTTTTAAAGTAAAATCGGTGAAATAAAACAAGGATGTCATGTATACTTCAATTACATGACATAATGTGACACCATTTTAAAAAACAAAAACTGTAAAGTAGTACATGTATATGTTCGTCACAGCAATACGATAAGAACATTATGATATATCGCAATTATTTTCAAATGAACAGAACCAGATAATATATATCATTGCAACAAATCCACACTCAAATCAAGAAACTGAATCATACAGCTTTCAGTGTATTCCAATGACTTTATGTTTTATGCGAGATAAAACGCATCAATACAACAATATTTCATTGATTTGCAGCAACATTAAAACCTTTCAACAAAAAACATATTTGCTTTTATTTCAAACACGTTTAGTGATATTAAAATACATATTCGTTACATTAAAGTTTTTGTTGAACTCGGAGTCACTTGTGTCCCTAATGTATGCACCAAACTCCTCCACACGAATTGCCTCGCATTGAAACGTCAGTGTATGCACCAAAGCCTTGTGGAGAAACTCATATTGTTCCTAAAATTAACAAACATTTGCAGCGTGAAATTACCACGCTTTACACCTTATATATGCTAGCGTTACATTTCATACGAGCGGACATACATTTATATGCATTTTGGACCTTATTGTCCGTATTAAAAGGCTACAGAAAGGTATCGATCTCAAAGGACTAAATCACATGTATTCGCATAGATTACTGTGAAATTATGTCTAGAAAAATGACATTTTTGCTGACTCGTCTGAATAACTCGCGTAATAAGAGCAACTATATAACATGTATTTGTGACGTTAATTATGACCTCAGGAATTTCTCAGCAAGCGTTTTGACGTCATAAACTACGCTGGAGTGTTTCTAATTTACGTAATTAAATGAAGGTTGTCTTATTAACTTACCAGAGTCTGCACCATATTAACTCGTTGATGTCTCATTTGGTTCACACATTCATATACGTTGATTCTCTCCCCTGCCTCTCCCGCTTCAGTTAACCTGTCTATAGCAATGTACGTCCCTGTTCGTCCGATTCCAGCACTGATACAATATACGAAAAAAGGAGATTAGCTGGACATGTCACATACCAGCCAACACAAAGACACAATGAGGCAACGTGGAGTTGATTAGCCAAGTCAATTGTGAGATGTCGCACTTCTTTGCAATTAGGCAAACAAACATGCATACCTTTGCATGCGGTGTTATATAAATAGGAACTATATGTCTGGCTGAATTGACATTACACTTTACAGGCCAAAGTGTAGATAAGATGTTGGGTTCATATCAAATAAACAGCAGAATGGTGCTTAGTATGGTAATTTAAATCTATGTATATTTCCCTTTAGTTTAAAGTTACATCTATAAATCGAATTATTGTGTGCAACACTCTCGATGGTCGATCTCTAGTACAGTAAACAGTACTAGCGCCTTAATTAGGAACTGTGAAATTCGTAACATAACTCCGCCCCACAGGACTCGCACTACGTTTCGTTATCCTCTCATGATAACTCTATTAATTTATAACAGTATAGAATAAATTAATAGTTTTACAACCTGCAGTGGATAATAACAGGTCCATGCTGTACACGTGGAGCACTTCTGACTCTTTGACGAAATTCTACCAGACTTGTGACTTCTTCCGGAATGCTCTTGTCTGGCCAGGCAGTGAAATGTAGCTGGCAAACATTTCTCGTCTCGGATTTCTTATTATGGAACATAAATATTCATATTTATGGAATGCAAATGCTGGTATTTTTTAGCAGATTAAATAATAAAGACGTCGATTAGGAAAGTGCATTTCATTACCAGAGCGCATGGACATTTATACATGTCTGTCCTCTTTGATTCTCCCAGTTATCCCTTATGGTCGGCCAGGTCATTCCTTCCGCCCTTGTTCCATTGCGTATGTAATATTGAGGCTCCTCAAATGCATGATATTTTATATATTGTTGTTTGTTTACCCGGAGGTCTGTGTGAAGAGGCACTGTCTTATGTATTTGGCGTTCCCTGTAGCAACTTATTCACTCTGGTTTACATACATATTAACGACAACGAATGCAAAGGAAGAAAAGAAAAGTTTCAAAGGAAGTTAATACATACTTGAATAGACAACATCGAATGAGATATAAATCTGTGAGTGTCTCGAAACATCGAATGATACTATTAAGGAATATTTAACGGAAAGTTTGTGAGTTTCGTTTCATTAATTACTGCAATAAGTATCATTTCATCTCGTATTGAGTCAAGCATTCCAAGTTAAACCCTTTATCAGATACCGGACGATTCTTCATCTGTTCCTGAATGGCCTAAATTACTATTCACAGTTGGCTTTTGTCCAAAAGGTTACATGTAACAGTTAATATTGTACTGCGTTGTATACACTTATTATAATATCGTGAGTGTTTACTTCAGTCCACTTAAATTAAAAAAAGAATAACACAATTGTGTATACTAATGTTAATTATACTCCGAAAATTCTCTTTTTGCCTCGTTACATTCACTGTCTATTTTAATTTCAATATTTCCCTCCTTTACTTATTTTAGTCTCTTTGTAATTCCCATCCTCTTCAGATGTGTATTACATAACTAAATTAG
Organism: Mactromeris polynyma; assembly: GCA_032209605.1. Classification (NCBI taxonomy): domain Eukaryota; kingdom Metazoa; phylum Mollusca; class Bivalvia; order Venerida; family Mactridae; genus Mactromeris; species Mactromeris polynyma. The sequence goes on from JASFXZ010000048.1 coordinate 2,411,545, forward strand.
GAATTTCTTCGGCCATTTCAAACGATTCCTTTACATTTCTTCTCCTTAACTACAACACTAACCAAGGATCAACGCAACAACAAAAAAGACAATTGAAACGCATTACTCATAGATGTATAACTCGAACATTTCTTTCATTATCGTGTTTACCTAAACATCGATTATAGGGATGTTGTGTTCATAGTTGAAAACATGATTTAAACAACCTTCCCTCCCTATACCCAATACAATGGATAAATTGTTAATGAAAGCCTTATCGAATTGGGTTCATTCAGTGCTCATAAATGCGTTCACTTACATTTATCAGTTATATTCGTGTGTATAAGCAATAGGAAACCCTTCATATATACTTAAGATGATAATGTAGATAACATTTACAGTTTGGCTACGATAAACATCTGATTTTGGATGTGGCGTTTGTTAAGTGGTTTAATAATATATACATGTACATTTTTACTTCTAAAATATTTATAACATTTTCGTATATATGGTACATCTAACTAACCTTTTCAACAGTAAATGTCCTTACTGTGTACTCAGCGAATACCTCATCACTTTGACATGATACAGTGATATCTTGATAAACGTTAGTGCATTCAACGTTTGGCCAGTACTGTTCGCATTTATTGCCCTGTAATATACGATTCCGTTTGCAAAGATGTTTACCATGCCGCTAAATAATACACTAATATCTGAGTGAGATAACTTCCGTAGCGAAATGAAACTACATATACATTCTGAATAAATTTTCTCGGTTTATAGTTGATATTAGGCAGTGGTAAAATTGTAGACCTGCCACAAGTTGTATATTGATAACACACTTTTAAAATTCCTTAATTAACCTACATTCAACATTTTGCGATGCATTACATATTTATCGTATGATCCGACTTTCATGCAGGGTAGAAAAAGGAAAGTTGAGCCTAGTTATGAGCTTTGTTGTTGTACAACAATTCCAAACCTTCTTTGTGGTTGGCAGTAATGTTTTACAAACTGACCTGATACTGGCGCTAAATAGACAATATTAATTGATCGACCCATTAAAATTTAACTATTTTGTGATTATCCTGTGTTATGCTACGATAACCAGTGTTTCCCACGTAAAGGTATACATTATGTGGTCATATGGACACTGCATGGTATACAAACATGTGTACATTAATGTAGCATATTATAACTAATTATGTATTTGCAACCATCAAAATATAACTTTAAGAAATCCTACTTACACTCTGTTCCGTGAGACTCGTTAGCATAACAATCACATCAGAATTCATATGCCATACCATTGTCCAAAATGTATGGAACTCAAACATGGCTTTTGCTGTCGGCCCTGGAACAATCATGAATTAGCATTAAGCACATACATGTATTAGTCAAGTGAGCTTGAATATTCTTAAGCTCAAATATGATATGTTTATATGTTTTACTTTTGAGATATATTAGTTTAGAGCATTTTAACTATTTTTTAACTTTGACATCGTTTAGTTTAATCTTGGTACAGTAACTAGCGATATGTATCATTTATTACAATGTAACAAATGTCAATATTTCACACAAACAGAGCAGCAACGAGATGTAACTCGTATGAACATTTTATTAAATCCCCAGGGTTTTGGAAAATTTAGGAAAGTTATTGTCCACTTACATAAAACAATACCTGTATAATAAGGTAACAAATAATAACTTACCCAATGACGCGATGTACATATTTTTCTGTTGGAATCCCTGTAACAATTATTGCAAAATTTACGAGGATATAAAATGTGCGTTAAAGAACCCCGCATATAACCGATTAAAGTAGGATCGTAAAATGTAAACTGCTGAATATATTTGATTCAAACACGTTAAGGAATTAGTTTAACCGTGGAGCATTTCACAATAGCATGTTTATGTACGTTTACAAATATATTGGTTCACACATAAAAATACACATATTTGAAACAAATGTAGGACTTAAATATATAAATACTTACATCTATGAAACATGCATTGATGAAAAAGTTTGGATTATCCTTTAACTTGACTCTGGAGTGGTCATCTAGAAATAGAGAGAATAAGTGATCACCTTGAAGACAAACATGTTATGTTACATACAGTCTGCAATGTAGCCGCTTTAGAACAATATTTTGGATATACAATGTTCGGCTTTTGTATAGAGTCTTTGCTCCTTGAAATTTACATCAATGGTAAAGTTTACTATAAGGAAAGAGATTTTATTCAAGGCATGTTTACACTGTACACAAATGTATGATAAAATTCGATAGGGCTATACTTTACATGAACATGCGATCGTATTTACTTGTAAACACGACCTTAAATGAAATATCAGTGAACGTCAAGTCTGAAAAAAATTTAATTTAAAACTTATTTAAAAATTTGATATTTGATGATGAATAAACATTGAAAACAAATTATACGACAAACTTACAAGGATAAATTCCATTAAATTTGTTTTTTATCACATTCTCCGGTTTTCTTGCATCATTGCAACTTTGTGTCAGTCCTTTTGGAAGATGCTATAAAACATGTTACATTATGAATAATAGTTACATGAGCAAAAGTATCTGCATGTCAATATTGTTAATGCAATAATAATCAAGTTTGTAGGTATGACCGATTGTCGCGGTATTTTATATGTGAACATGTTATTCTGAAAAATACTTCCATTTGGGTAAAATGAAATTACTATATACGGCAAATGCTTTTTACCACTGAGTTCATCGGAATAAATACGCTTAACAGCTCGAATCATAATTTCTTCTACAATCGATTCAAAATTAATTGAGAATACAGTTTTTGTTTACCATATGTATATTGGTAAAATGTTTACAAAACTTTTCATGCGAACATTTTCAAGGCAATATGGTAGGTTATCAAACATTAAGTGTTACTGTAAGTGATGTCAAGTACCGCAAACTCATGTTCGTAATCTTTTTTCGTTTTCTTCCTGACATACGCGTCAAGACCAGAAACAGTAGCGTTAGTCACATTCACATAAACATCCTCTTGTCCTTCCGGGATATTAATAACTATGTCCTCTGAGTCATCTTCAATGTCTTCTTCAAGCAGCTCGGCTGATTTAGGTTCATCATTTGAATATACCGGTTTGTTGTCAATGCGCCTAGGTGAAGGGCCTGAAACTATTTTAAGCTGATAATTTTGAATTCAAATCATACAGAGAAACGCAAAACCGACTGTTTCTACTAACGACATTATAGGACAATAAATGTGCTAACTACTCAACCTTGTTATTTTTGTCAAACGAAGTTGGGGCACCACTGTACTATTTAAATCACTTTGAAATTGCAAAGGGGAAACCAATGGTGCTTTTATATAGCAGTGTCAGATTACAGCGTAAAATATTCATTCACATGACAAAAATGATATTTACATAGTTCTTCATAATTGTATGATGCAAAGATATTCTAAATGCTATACTTTTCACCTTATGCGTTTTACAGTGGTTTGCACATTTTTAACGTATAATAGGACAAACGTCTTGACTGAATGAATAATGAAGTAAACTAAATGTACATTTATACAAAACGTTTGCAGCAATGAGCTTGCATATAGTATTGTATTCAGCTGATGTAAGTGGTTATAGTGGTTCGTGCATGGTAAACATGTACGATAGCTAATTTCTGTTGGATTGAAAGATCATGATTTTACCAGGAAGTTGCTGAGAGCCTTTCTGTGATAATATATACTCTTCTCGACGGTTGGTATGTGATCGCCTAAAAAAAATAAACAATACAATAACTAATACTGAGTGAATTATTAAAGAGATTTATAAGTTTGCTCACGAAATGTATTACATTTTCCGAAATAACCAAACAACTTAAGTTATTTTGTTAAATCAAATGAAGAAGGTACATGTATTCGATTAGCACATTTGTGTTCTGTTCATGTAGTTTTTAAAGTGTTAAACCCAAGAGATTATTGCTTCCCGTTATGCGTTTAGTTTATCCCCTTCCCTGATAGATATACTCATATTTGCCCCTAATATGATATTTGCGTTCATCCTGCCGTTTCTGTCAGTGGCCGATTTGTTGTCTTAGCTATCCCAGTAATGGCTTTCCTTCCCAAGTTTTCGACACATTCCTCTACTCTCCTTTACTGACTTTTATAGTCTACCCGACAATTCAATTGTTTTACATTCCCATACATCTTTGTCCTGGCACCATCCCAATCTTTACTATTTCGTAGGCTGTTGTCTTGAGCTCAAAGTGATTTGGGTGCATATATTATTCGGGGATATGAGTGGGGATGGATTGTTTTGTGAATGTAGCGTTCCATATACCAACTTAACGTACTGTTTGGAATATAATTATGTGTTATACATTGTTTGTTTCATAAAATGAATACAGTAGCCGAGCATGAGACGCCGCACATAAGGTACACGGCTACCCAAAATTCACCGAAGGAAATAACAATCATAACAATTTATAACGCTACGGCATATTTTGCATATTGTAAATGACCAAGTAATTGTCCGTCCAGATGTCAGAAATATTCGGTAAAAGTAAACAAAATTTACTCACCGTCTACGGATCACTACTATGATCACAATAATAGTTAATATTATAACAACAACGCCAGCAACACTGCCACCAACTGCGGGAGCAGTATTGGTCGAATCTGAAAGTATGCAGGTGTGTTGTCTGTAACATCGTTATATAACGATAGAGGACAACCATTGCAACCGTAAAAAGCTAACAGTTAGTCCTCATCTTTTCAACATTGTCCATAAACAATATAAAGGTCTCGGTTTAGTTTTGTTGTGCTTTTCTACGAAAATGTTTTAATATTGAAAAATGGTACAGACAAATAAGAGTTCAGAGTTAAGAAATATGAAAAATGTCAGTTGGGGTATCTTGCTTATAACAAAGTGCTTCTACTCAACATAATTAAATGATGTATCGAATCATTGCAACATTAATCATTGTGAATCAGGAAAAGTGTTCAAAATGATAGTGACAATTTACTTTTAAAAAACTTGAAGTGCATTAGTCAAACATTGCATTCCTACGAATGCACCCATTGATTACATGTATATAAAACTACGTGTTTTCAAATTATTCCCTCCAAAAAAACTAGTAACTGATGTTTGGTTATTATTTCCATTTATTATTTTAGATGTATGTTAAATTCCCCGTTCCTCATCTGCATTTCATTTCCGTGATATACTTTTTTATGTTCGTCTCTCCCACCGTTCGGCGTATTATGATAACTGACTTCCTTGTTTCGTGATGATTCTGTTCATTCAACCTTCCCCCTTGTTGTCCCTCGACTTCTCCACTTATATATGGTCGGTCAGAACATTCATTGCTCTCCCATTTACATAACCACCTCATCAGTCCCTAAAGTTCTGTAGTTTTGTTTTCCCTGGGGTCTGTGTATGGGTACATTATTTGGCGTTCTCAGTGAAAGCTTAATCTCTCTCATATATATAGGTATATAACAAAAACTAACATCATTTTTTACATTTCTGATTGGAATAAGAAAAAACAGTTCGGTAAATATTTAATCACCATATTTATGATTGTATAGTGTGCATTGCTGAACAGATACAATGTACTGTTTATTTCATTTGAACGTTAAACGAAAACTTGCATGAAAATCTTGATCAATACAAAAGTATATGTATGAATGTAAATTATATTAGAAACAGAAATTAAATTGTTCCAGGCAAAACCGCATTCACAAGAAAATGCCTCTCCACACATACTCTATATATCTTGCAAATTGCAGAAAGCATTGACTATTTAAGATGTTCTGAAACTTTATGTGCAACCAGTGCATAGGCCGTATGTACACCAAATGGAATTAAGCAACTTATAGATATACATGTACTTTGAAAAAGCGTTATGTAATTATATACATTAAATACCGCAACATGTACACAAGAAAACTGACACAATTTAAATTTGTAATGCAAATGTTATTTTCGAACTGAAATTAAAATAAATATAAGTACCTTTTGCGCATGCCGTATCTTTGCAAGTGACAGGACAATGTTTCTCACCATTTGTACAACCCAACGAATATATTAAATCTAATTATAAATTATAAACAAAGAGATAAAAACGATGAAACAATACGTTATCCCTGACAGGAATAATTGATGAAAAAGCTCATTATACCTGTTGCACATTCCGTACAATGAATGCCTGTAAAGCCATCTTTGCACACACATGACCCATCATTTGAATCCCATTCTGCGTTTGTACAATCCACTGAACAGTTGTTCTGGCAATATGATCCGTAATACCCCTGCTTGCAGAACGTGCAGGCGTTATACGAGGTGCAATGGACACAAGTATCTCTGCAGTGAAGTGAGCAATTAGTAACTTCATTATTTGTTAAGTTGTCTTTTCCATTAAAGTATCCGTCATTGCAAGTTTGACAAATGCTTAGACTTTAACATATCTTACATTTGGTTGGACAAGTGTTTCTACATTCTTCGTTCACGTTGAAGTAACCGTCCTGACATGCTGAGCAATTCCCGGATGACGACCGCGCACAATGTACCGCACCTAACAAAGAACAGTTCGTGATTTCGCCTTGATTGTAATATGGTGCTTTACATTTCTGACAATTTGTCCTTAAACTACAAGTTGTACAAGTAGCTGGGCAATCCACACAACGCTTTGTAGTACTTAGATACTTTCCGTTCTCGCATGTTGCACAGTTGTGAATTGTTAATTGTTCACATGTAATGCAATCGTTAGCACATTTGCCGTAACATCTATTACCACCGAAACCAGAATTGCATCCTTTTGTACAATAATCAGTCACCGTAGAATGTGATTGAACATTTTTTGGGGCACACTCTTTGTCTACACAACATCCACAGTTTTCACATCCCGGTTCATTTGCTGTGACAACTGAAAGTTGAATACAAAGCTTTCACAAATTAACGATTTTAAGAATGAGTATCAGCTGTATATCGACCAGATATACGCGTGCAACTGAAAACAACACGATTTGAAATTAAATACATCATGCACATTGTGCTAAACTGTTATTATATACAATAAGTGAACCATTTTACAGTATACTCAACGCATCCGATTATAAGTGATCAAGCCTTAATTTAAGTCAAAGATAAACCGTTTATTCGTTATGCAAAATACAATTCTTTTAATGCCAATTGACATAGTGATTACGGAGGACAACATAATATTGACTGTAATGTAAAGCTATTCATTGTTCTTAAACTTATTAGGTCACAAATGTCTAAAATGATGAATCATTTGAGCTCTGAAACGAAGAACTAACGTATATATGACATTTGAGCAGCCATCTGAGCTTAAAACTGATCGTAAAGCAACCAAAGGTCAAAGTTGTACCCTAGCAGGAAAACTATTATTTTTTATAATTCATTTATAAAAATACATAGAGAAGTAGAACTTACTTATTTGTAAACGAGTGATTAATACAAATAGTATTTGGAAACGCATGTCCTTCATTTTGATCAGCAGAAGTTTTATCTGAAAAAAGGGCGTAACAATCTGTTAAATCATAAAAGTAAATACAATAAAAAGCTGGTACTAAGATATTCTGTTGATGTCTACAAATATTCCACTATTACATGTTTTGGTATTTCCTTTACATTTAAGTGCATGTATATAGACTTGATAATATCAAAATATCACCAAAAGCGACAGAGACAAAGTATTTAAAGATAGTCACCGATCAATGATAGCCGATACTTCGACAACTATTAATGTGCTCATTTCCAAAGGCAATCAGAAACTGATATTTTTTCATTAGACATAATTCTACTGATTAAACTTTACATTCCTTCTAAAACATACATACGTTATAACATAGTTCCTGTTTAAGCAATAAACGTTCGGTGCCATTTTGAATTGACCAGTATAACCTGTACTTGTATACACTTAGTATGCATACTTATTATAAATGTTCAATATGTTTTATCAAATCCTTTACCGCTTTACGAATCTAATTGTTTGAATATATTTTCCGGAAATACTTCATATTATCACTTGAATTGTCGTGATCTTTTATATCGTAAGAGATCTAGATGTATTGCATGGTACAGATATAACTGGATCGACATATAAACAGGACTTGGTCAAAATCAGAATGCGGTGTAAAATTTAATTCATAAACATGCATCAAATTACAAAGATCAAAAACGCTTAGGAGAACATTGACTTATGATTAAAATAGTATGTTAAAATAGAGATCATAACAAGACTTATGTTTAAAAAAATATGGATCAAGTTCATACGCGACATTGAAGGCCACTTTCGTTCTTACAATTTAAAACTGTACTGATGTCAGACAATGAGTGATAATTAAGCTACAAAATACTTTCCATACCTCATTTCGTAAATTGTCCTGATAGAAACAATTATGTCCAGCGTAACACTCCCCAGGAGCATGCGTTTCAACACACAAACACTTGATTACATTACACCGCTTTGCATGTATTTGAGTTTCAATCTAAAAGTATTAATTTAGCTTGTTCATTAATACATAACATGACATCGATTTGTATACCTACAGCAATGAATAACAATCGGTAATGAATCTGTATTAGCTTGTTATAAGCGTATAGTTAAAACAGTTAACATATTGTAATCGGAAATAAACGATGTATTAGTTTAGTAATAGTCACATTGCAGTCAAATTTCATCATCGACACATTTATTTGCAGCAATGATCATTTAGAATATAATTCAAACATTACCCAATGTGGTTTGTCCAGATTTACTTGGAGCTCAAACTCACAATTACAAATCGTCACCAGTACTGTACTATTGGTGTTTCTTAAAATAATGAATTTTAAAATATCCAATTTATTCAACCATATGTGCACTGTACACTTAATTAGTAATTGTACAATGATAAATTCCTTACAAAGGCATCGACTTCACAAAAATCCGGATGCAATGACGTTCCCACTTTCCATTTTCTGACAACACACGTTTACTTCCTTGATTGTTCAATCAAGATATCAACTATTGTATATGTATACGAGATATAACGAGTGACATTGTCTATACGATATAAACAAGAGCCTAGCGAATGTATATATATCGTAAAGTCAATGCCACGAGGTTGTCTATCCGACTCAGACTACGTAAGTTTCATGGACCGTTGTATTGACGATATAGACGGTTGAAATAGCGGTTGCTGATTGGATGAATTGCTGTGGGCGTGGTCTTGCATAATGTGTTGTTATTTTAATATACATGCAGTAATAAGGTAAATTGAGCGGCAGCACACTTTTCTCAAGAATGACCATCCCTTGAGCAACAACATATTTTCTACTGGATGGCTTGGTGACTTAGTGTTTTTCTTGTGCGCCAAAGGCTACGGATTCGAGCTTAGGAGGCTTCATATCAACGTCGTTAACAACGGTACTGTGATTGCCATGACAACGCTCGGTATAACAAGGATATTGTAAAATGGTTTTGGCCAGATGTGTGGAATCACAAAACGTGTCTGTGGTATATCATGCGGGAAAACATGTCTTTAGTAAGTGATGATGTGATAGAATTGTTTGATCATTATAGTGGTATTAAGATCAAGTATACATATCTGACACCACAAAACTTCATTAAATATGCAGCTCAGTGTTGGCTATTGATTTGGTCTTTCTTTGAATCTTGCATATGAGTTCATGTTTACCAGCTTACGAATTTAGTTTGTTATTTGCCTAGGAATTGGTTGAGGACCTGTTTTTACATTGACTTTCTAACTATCATTTTGTGGTTGTTCTACTCACGTTTCTCGTTATCTTCAGTTTTCCGAATTTAGTATATGTGTCGGACACCCGTGTTTAGTTAAAATATACTTTCCTTTGGGACTCTTTCTCATGTTCTGTGTTTGTTTTGTATAAATAAGTCAAGATTGTTATAATGTATTATTTGTTTACAGTGGACATTGTATTTAGAGACCACCCAAGGGACGGCCAAAAAGTGGTCGCTTAATAAAGTGGTCTCTTAATAGATATCAACAAATTAAACGAAAGTTAAGTACACATGAATGTCCAACTGAACAATCAAAACGTATAAATACCATCCTCTTTCCATTCAAATGTATATATGGTGTGAAACAATGCTCGTAAATTTAAAGTGCCTAATTCTTAAATTCCACGTAAGTTATCCAATATGACAAGGTTCATGTATTTTGAATACTGTAGTTGCCTCCTGCTAAAAATTAAATGATGTTCTTAATACACACGCGAATTTTTTTTACTGACGCGAAAGTAAAAGGCTCAACACAGACACACTCATTAATAGTTTTCAATCTATAAATAAATAACTACTCATCACAGTTACACAAATATGCGCATGGTGTGACGTCATGAATTCAGTGGTGCCGAAAATTTGACAGCTATTAAGTGGAACAATACTTAAACATTATTCCATGTGCGTATTAAAACATGCTGATCGTAATATATGTGTTTTCCATAAGGCAATGATTTTACGTTTCTTTTTTAAATGGATTACATACTAAACAAAGTGAGTGTTTACACATTTAAACCCAGAGTTAAATTATGCGATGTGTTTTGTCTGACATTTCATTCTCTCAGTGAGTATAAAGAAGTGTGTCGGCACGACGATCTTTCAAGTAAAGATAAAAGTGGGCGAGTCGGCACACAAATTACATCTCGCATATTTCTTCTCGGGACATCGTAATGTAAAAACTCGATGACATCAAGCAATGTAAGTCGCATAGCAACGACGTTACATGAACTTGGTTCTTGTAGAAATTATTATCGTTATGCTGTGTAATCCATTTACATTTAAGGCTCGCGCTCAAGCGGACACATATATGCAACGATTTTTACATGACGTTTTATAACAGTGTCGACAAGTAATTATCTGGTCGCATTTATCACGCCTAATTGTTTATTCAATTGTTTAAAGGACAATGCGCGAATACAGTTGTGAATAAAGGTGTGAAATGCCCAATGGGATAAATTGCATGGGGTCGTTTAATGGATTATTTAACTATCTGTTTTACCTGTCGGGACTGGTTTAATGCGGTCGCTGGTTGCGTTATAGAAAGTCGTTTAATAGATACAAGTTATATAGTAAATACGCTCGGGCGGGAATTTAAGTGGTCGTTCAATAGAAAAGTCGCTTATTACAGGTGGTCGCTCGAGCAATGTCTACTGTATTTCCAAGCTGATGAAGATACATGTAAAAAGCATTCTAATTTAATCTACCGTATGTATACACTCGATAAACTCAGAAAGGAAGATAATACCTTCCTTACAAATACACGATCGACCTTATCACAAAACTAGATGCTATGATATTCCCACTATGACTGAGACTTAAGCAACTTTCTTACTCCAATTAGAGTTTAATTTAAACTTTTGCGAATTCCTTACACGCCCGGTGTTTAACTTAACTTGAATACGTATAAACAAAATATCATACATTTTAAGTAATTAGATTTCGTTGCTAAGGGAACGCAAAGGAAAGCCTCAACATGTGCATCAATTGGCGGGGGTCACTACCTCAGTGGGACTTCCAGCCCTAAGTCTAATATGACAAACGTTAGTTCTACCTTCACGAAACTGAGAAACCCAGCTGTATTATGTACAACGTGACCTGCAGTCCTGCCTAAACATTTTCTACAGTCCTGGAAAATTTGGCAACACTTTTCACCCTCTGTAAGGATCCCTGTTCTTCTAACTTTGGGTCAGTGTTAAATGAAACACCTATCGTGTATAAATAACATAATAACACAAATGTGAACAAATGTTTCATTGAAACATCAATAACTGTATATAGTTTACGCTCATGCACAATTTGTGTCCTTTGTTGCACGTTGCCCGGCATTATACGAGTAGTACAAGGGCGCATTGCATAGTCAGTTCATATCAACGTGATGGGTGTGTTATCATGCCTGGTGTTCAGTCCCGTGTTGGATTTTGCTCTTGTGGTATCGAGCATTGTTTCGTCTAAGTCTTTAAGTAACCATTTAGTTTGCATATACTAAATAACAGGTAATTGAGCGTGACCACTGCAATTGCATCCCCAAGAGTGTAAAACTGTCAATGTGAGGTGTTTCTCTTCATGTTGCTCGTTATATTCAGTTGTTCGAATTAAGGATCTGTGTCAGAAAACCTTGCAAAAGTTAAAATGGGTCTCACACACTGTTCAGAATTTTAATCTGGTTTTATTCAGCGATTTTCAAATTACTTTGCGCAAGTGTTTATCGGTTACTCAAATATCAATGTCACGCTCAAAGGTCATACGTCAACTCGTCGGTTATGTAGATATGTATATCATGGAACTATATGAATTATCTTCATCTTTAGCGGGCAGTTTGTTTTGAGTAGTGGGAAAGCAATTAAGATATTGGATGCAGGGGTTTAAGTGGAAAGAACAACACAAACACTTCGCATCTATTAGTACATGACTATTTACATATTGTCTTTTTTTATATTTCATTATGTGTATAAAACACGAAATAGAAATACAAACACGACAGTTTTATTAGTTATGTATCACAAAAATACATGTATATAAAATTATTATTTTTGATACAATAACAAAGTACATCCTGTTCATTTAATTGATAATATTTTCCCCGCACATTTTATACAAATAGGAGCTGCGTCGCGACAAAGCCAGTTTTAGTGACGAAAAATCTCCTTTTTACAAAATTCTATCTTACTGATAGACATTTGCTATATATGTTTATTTACTTCTTAGTTTGTCCTGTTATGAATTACCCCAACCTCATTGTCCCGTCTTTCTACTGTCCTTAATTGCTATTGGTAATCAGCCAGAAAATTCGTTGTCTCTCCATCCCCATATATGTTTGCATTAACTACTAGTGCATGTGTACTAATGATCTTTAAGGTGAAGCAGTGTCTAGTAAATGGTTCGTTTCCTGTACCAATTTAATCCTCCTTCATAATGTTATACTTAATGTTAAATCCCCTCACGCGTATGTATATAATTAGAAACGGAAACTGTCTTAATTGACTCAATATTATCCACTATATTATAGTCGCTCAATATTTACCGAGTACTAATGAATATCTTCTGCGACTATAATTTACGTTTTTTTTCGAAGAACGACTATCGTTAAAAAATGCATGTTAGGTCCGCTCGACCAGAACCTTAGTTCCCGACGAGCTAGGCGAAGATTAATGGGTGTCAGTTAATTGATGTATGATTATACTTTAAAAAATCCCAAACATGTTACGATATCATAACTATGTACAATCAATAATCCGAACCGTTTACCACATTTAGCTCTATGAATCGTTACAGGCATTAATTGGTAATTGTAGGTAGGGGAATGATTTTATTTAGATTAGTTATCATTGTATGACATATATACTCATTTGCAGTGTTTCAAAGTGGTTAGTAGTACGTTAACTGGGAAAAAATGTTTACGTATATAAACACAAAGTGAATCAAATCTCACAAAAAGTTATGCTCATTCAAATAATTAATATGCTCGAAATGAAGTGGTTGGTTGCTGTAATAATGCACTTATAACTATATATAGTCTCCCTACAAATGTAGCATAATTGAATATTTACAAACAAACATCGGATTAGTCAATATAGAAAATATAACTTGTTGACAAAAGTAAATACTTATGCAATGGGAAACCGACAAAACATGAAGAATATGTGGCGTAATGTATAGAGTGCATATCACACATGAGGACAAACACATATGTACATATATACAAACATACATCTATGAGACGGAGAATGAATACTATAACACATATTCAAGCAAATAAGCTTACAGCTGAAGAACAAATTGAAATGACTATATTATAAAGCATACATGTGATAGAGAACAAACATGTGTATGCAATGATAATACACTTAATAACGCCTATATATAGTAAAGGGAAGTACATGCTATCTATAGTAACACATGTGCACGTATCAAAAGTATTATACTGTATAGAAAAATATATAATGTATTATGTATATACTTATCTAAATATAACATTGCGACGTGCAATATATATATTTGTGAAGTCGATTAAAGCACTTAATTGTACACTAGGTTCAAAAGTGTTTCTATTTCCAGCGCTTTGCAAATGAATACACTTAGTTTCTTCATGACAGTGTAGTTTTGATTTTCGAATAATAACCTCAATTTTAACATACTTGATCATTTCCAGTAGAAAATTTTTATGAGCTGTTTGCGGTGTTCTTTATTAAGTTCTTATTCGAGAATGAAAACATGAAGTATATGTGGCGTAATGTAAAGTGCGCTTTAAGTGCGGCTATCGTGATTAAATAAACACGATTATCAGAATTTATCATGCCATTGATCGCATAATTTAGATTTGATTTCTCTGCTATGTTCTTTTCAACAGCACTATATTGGAGCACAGAGCATGGTGATTGTCAATGGGTGCCAGTGTATGATGTCTGAAAAGCACTATACAGACATGTTACGATATCCATAATATGTACAAACAAACATAATAACCGTGTACATCATTTCCAGCTCAATGTACTCGTCGTGAATTGAAAATAGGGGGTGGGTAATAATTCTTAATTTATCATCGTTTAGGTTCGGTATCATTTTCGAATGTACTTATTCGTAAGGTTAAAAAGTGCCCACAATATCCTCATTATTATACACGAGGGGTGTTTAGTAGTGTTTAGTTTCAACAGAGACATATTCATGAGGAATTTACTGTATGAAGAATAGATGTTTTTAATAACATATGAATGAAGATGGATATTTGTTATTATCATGTAGGTGCAATCTCTACGAGACGTTGGATCAATCAGAGACCAATGTTACATCTGAGATACAGAGTTGTCTCATTTATTTGAAGTTACTTGAAGTATGACAGATGATACGTTAGTTGCTGTCTTGTAATGTTGCTGCATTTAATTGTTTATAATACGTGTCGTCCCTTTCATTTATTGCACCTAATTCTTCATATTCTGAAATATCAAAAACACATATAGTTATATCTGGTATCGATAGTTCTAAAACGTCGAAGTAATTATCTTTTTTATTTTCATGCAAATTTGAAATATGCAAATATGAAATACCCAGTTCATTTATGGGCATATGTGATGGAAACAAATCAAGCGTTGGCAAGCGATGTAACTCGATCGAGTAAACTTTTAAATATACACTAAATAATTACATTAATGACATTCTATTTATTTGGAATGTACATGCAGCGGGTTTAAGTACAATGCATGCATACCTTGTTGAGTCTGTATGTTTGCTTGGGTATCCGGAATCACAGGTTGAAACTCGGCATTCACGTAACTAGCGTGAGCCACCTGTCCCTGTTGATTATTACGTTTCCTGTAAATATTAAAATATATTCGTTTTGTAAGTTAACCATCGATGTTGTAAAATTATATATATTTAAAACATTAAACGGAAAAATATGCAGATTTATGCTAGAGAAAGACAAAATGTTGATTTAAAAATTAAAAAAACATGGCTTTCATATCGTTATATCGATTCTTAGCGCTACACATGAAACGACAACTTTCATGTACTATAGCATAAACGTGTATTATTAATCAATTAACAAAAGACTAACAGTTTGCCAGAGGACTGGAGCATAGATTCTCAGACTTTCAATAAATTGTCCGGCTTAGATTTTACGAACAATACCATGTATTGTAAACCATTGTACTAAGTGTACAATTAAAATGAGTTTAAGTATTCAAAACCATATTACCATCTTTTTAATATCAGAAATAATGTTGATATCAATATAATCATCATGACAAATACAATGGCTGATGAAATTCCAACCGCAATACCAACAATACTTGAAGTGTCCTTAGCTGAAAGCAGGTCAAACAAAGTTTGTACAAGGATATCTATTCCGGAACATGATGAATTGTTTCAAGTGCAAACGTGAACAAAACCACAATAAATACACGATATACTACGGTGGCACAGAGGTGACATGTGTATGTTTTTATTTATCTCGTGCGCACGAGATAATTAACTCGTGCGCACGAGATGATTAACTCGTGCGCACGAGATAAAAAAAACATACACATGTCACATCTGTGTCACCGTAATATACAGTGCCTTTTCACGAAACAAACACATTGTTAGCCTTTGAAGCGCATTTAGCATCATTTCAATTGGTTCAATAAGTTTCACTATTACCTGCATAAACGGTTTAATATGCTATTTACTTTACCATAAAAAATAAGCAAATAATGCCCGAATGATTGCAACATTGTGAATTAGGAAGTGTTCAAAATCGGCAGATACAGATAATTTGTGATACAGTGGAACACACTTATAATGTGATCGGTTATAACGAGTAATCGGACACTACTAAGTACTTTATATTCCCCTACCAAGCTCTTCTATGTTTTATTGCGTAACTACACGATTATAATGAATTGGGTTAAACCAAAATTTTGTATAGATCGTAGTAATGTGTGGGTCCCCAAAATTTCCGATTGATTCGGGTGTGAAAGCAGGTTCTAGATAGAAAGATAGATTTATTTCAACATAAACTGTCGATTTACATGGCAATGTACAATTAAGACTATTATTAGTAACAACAATATGTATGACTCGATAAAGCCATAACAATCAACATTATATGTTAAGCATAACACAAAAAAAAGTTCAAGTAAACGCTCCTATTTCCATTGTGGTCCTTACTAAATAGTATTGTGTGACAAAGAACACAGTAAGTTTATAAAAGAAAGACATTGTGAAACGTAAATTATAAACAAATAGATAAAAAACGTTGATACATGTACAATACGTTATCCCTGACAGGAATAATGAATGAAAAAGCTCATTATACCTGTTGCACATTCACTACAATGAATGCCTGTGAAGCCATCTTTGCACAACATGACCCATCATTTGCATCACATTCACCGTTTGTACAATCCACTGAACAATTGTTCTGACAATATGATCCGTAATGCGCCTGCTTGCAGAACGTGCAGGCGTTATACAAGGTGCAATGGACACACGTATCTCTGCAGTGAAGTGAGCAATTAGTAACTTCATTATTTGTTAAGTTGTCCTTTCCATTAAAGTATCCGTCATTGCAAGTTTGACAAATGCTTAGACTTGAACATGTCTTACATTTGGTTGGACAAGTGTTTCTACATTCTTCGTTCACGTTGAAGTAACCGTCCTGACATGCTGAGCAATTCCCGGATGACGACTGCACACAATTTACCGCACCTAACAAAGAACAGTTCGTGATTTCGCCTTGATTGTGATATGGTGCTTTACATACCTGACAATCTGTCCTTAAACTACAAGCTGTACAAGTAGCTGGGCAATCGACACAGCGCTTTTCAGTACTTAGATACTTTCCGATCTCGCATGTTGTACAGTTTCGAATTGTTAAATGTTCACATGTAATGCAATCGTTAGCACATTTTCCGTAACATCGTGTACCACCGAAACCAGAAATGCATCCTTTTGAACAATACTCTTTCACCGTATGTGATCGAAGATCTGTTTTGGCACACACTTTGTCTACACAACATCCACATTTTTCACATCCCGGTTCTATTGCTGTGACAACTGAAAGTTGAATACAAAGCTTTCACAAATTAACGATTTTAAGAATGAGTATCAGCTGTATATCGATCAGATATACGCGTGCAAAATAAAACAACACGATTTGAAATTAAATACATCATGCACATTGTGCTAAACTGTTATTATATACAATAAACGTACGATTTTACAGTATACTCAACGCATCCGAGTTTAAATGATTAAGCCTTAATTTAAGTCAAAGATAAACCGTTTATTCGTTATGCAAAATACAACTCTTTTAATGCCAATTGACATAGTGATTACGGAGGACAACATAATATTGACTGTATTTTAAAGCTATTCATCTTTCTTAAACTTATTAGGTCACAAATGTCTAAAATTATGAATCATTTGACCTCTGAAATGACGAACTAACGTATATATGACATTTGAGCAGCCATCTGAGCTTAAAACTGATCGTAAAGCAACCAAAGGTCAAAGTTGTACCCTAGCAGGAAAACTATTATTTTTTATAATTAATTTATAAAAAATACATAGAGAAGTAGAACTTACTTATTTGTAAACGACTGATTAATACAAATAGTATTTGCAGACGCATGTCCATCATTTTGATCAAAAGAAGTTTTATCTGAAAAAAGGGCGTAACAATCTGTTAAATCATAAAAGTAAATAAAATAAAAAGCTGGTACTAAAATATTCTGTTGATGTCTACAAATATTCCACTATTACATGTTTCGGTATTTCCTTAACATTCAAGTGCATGTATATAGATACAGTATATAGACTTCATAATATCAAAATATCACCAAAAGCGACAGAGACAAAGTATTTAAAGATAGTCACCGATCAGTGAAAGCCGATTGCTTCGACAACTATTAATGTGCTCATTTCCAAAGGCAATCAGAAACTGATATTTTTTGTATGATGCACATTTACTAGTGTTATGAAATTGTAAATGTTCTATACTTTTATAAAATCTTTTACCGCCTAACGAATCTCTTTGTTTAGATATCTTTTCTGAAAATACTTCATCTTATCACTTGAATTGTCTTGATGTTTTATATCGTAAGAGATGTAGATCTATAACATGGAAACGATATAACACGATCGACATATATGCAGGACTTGGTCAAAATCAAAATGCGGAGTAAACTTCAATTCAGACATCAAATTACAAAGATAATAAAGACTCAAGAGAACATTGACTTATGCTTAAGATAGTATGTTAAAATAGAAATCCTAACATGACTTATGTTTCACAAAATATGGATCAAGTTCATATCAGACAGTGAAGGCTACGGCACCAGTAAACATCTCGCATTGTCGAATTTTATTTCTCACAATGTAAAACTGTACTGATGTCAGACAATGAGTGATAATTTAGCTACAAAATACTTTCCATACCTCATTTCGTAAATTGCCCTGATGGAAACAATTATGTTCAGCTAATGCAAACTCTTTTTTACCAAACACCGTTCATTAGCTGACACTACTTTGCATGTATTTGAGTTTCAATCTAAAAGTATTAATTTAGCTTGTGCATCAATACATATAATGACATCGATTTGTATACCTACGGCAATGAATAACATTGGAATCTGTATTGGCTTGTTATACGCGTACACGGCATGCATAACAGTTTATCTGCAAGTTAAACCAGTTAAAATATTACAATCAAACATCGGAAAAAACGAAGTACTAGTTTAGTAATAGTCACACTTCAATTAAATTTCATCATCGACGAATTTATTTGCAGCAAAGATCATTTAGAATATAATTCAAACATTACCCAATGTGGCTTGTCCAGATTTACTTGGAGCTCAAACTCACACTTACAAATCGTCACCTGTACGGTTCTATTGGTGTTTCTTAAAATAAATGTATTTCAAAATATCCAATTTATTCAACCATATGTGCACTGTACATATAATTTGTAATTGTACAATGATAACTTCCGTACAAATACATCGACCTCAACAAAATTCTGGATGCAATTACGTTGAACACGTTTACTTCCTAGAATGTACAACCAAGATATCAACCATTGTATATGTATAGGATAGACAACGAGTGACATTATCTATACGATACAAACACGAGCCTAGCGAATGTATATTAAAGTTAATGTCACGAAGTTGTCTATCCGACTCAGACCACGTAAGTTTCATGGACCGTTATATTGGTGACGATATAGACGGTTGAAATAGCGGTTGCTGATTGGATGAATTGCTGTTGGCTAGGTCTTACATAATGTGTTGTTATTTTAATATACATGTAGTAATGATGTGAATTGTGTGGCAGTACACTTTTCTCAAGAATGACCATCCCTTGAGCAACAACATCTTTTCTACTAGATGGCTGGGTGACTTAGTGTTTTTTCTTATGCGCCAAAGACTACGGATTCGAGCTTAGGAGGCTACATATCAAAGTCGTTAACAATAGTACTGTGATTGCCATGACAACGCTCGGTATAACAAGGGTAGTGTAAAACAATTTGGCCAGAAGTGTGGAATCATAAAACGTGTCTGTGGTATGATATCATGCGGGAAAACATGCCCTTAGTAAGTGATGATGTGATATAATTGTTTGATCATTATAGTGGTATTCAGATCAAGCATACATATGTGACACCTTATATATCGATGCGCCACAAAACATCATTAAATATGTAATATTGGCATGAGATCAAACTGATTTTATGTTCCAAAATGTAAGCTAACCGCTCCAAAAATTGTAGTATGCTATATTAAACTCCTTTAACTGATGTTGGCTATTGAATTTGTCTTTCTTTGAATCTTGCATAATAGTTCGTGTTTACAAGCTTACGAATTTAGTTTGTTATTTGCCTTTGAATTGGTTGAGGACCCGTTTTTACATTGACTTTGTAACTATCATTGTGTGGTTGTTCTACTCACGTTTCTCGTTATCTTCAGTTTTCCGAATTTAGTGTATGTGTCGGACAACCCGGGTTTAGTTAATATGTACTTTCCTTTGGGACTCTTTCTCATTTCTGTGTTTGTTTTGTATTAATAAGTCAAGATTGCTATAATGTATTATTCGTTTATTTCCAAGCTGATGAAGATACATGTAAATAGCATTCTAATTTAATCTACCGTATGTATTCACTCGATAAACTCAGAAAGGAAGATAATACCATCCTTACAAATACACGATCGACCTTAACACAAAACTGGATGCAATGATATTCCCACTTTGACTGAGACGCAACATTCTTACTCCAAGTAGAGTTTAATTTAAACTTTTGCAATTCCTTACACGCCTGGTGTTTAACTTAACTTGAATACGTATAAACAAAATATCATACATTTTAAGTAATTAGTTCTTGGACAATTTGGCAACGCTATACACCCTCCGTAAGTTTCCCTGTTCTTCTAACTTTGAGTCAATAAAAAGTGAAACACCTATCGTGTATAAATAACATATTAACACAAATGTGGGTACAAACTTTTCATCAACTAATTGTACATGTATATAGTTGACGCTCTTTCACAATATCCTTTGTTGCACGTTGCCCGGGATTATACGAGTAGTGCATGGACAGATTGGCACATAGTCAGGTCAGATCAACGTGATGTGTGTGTAATCATGCCCGGTGTTCAGTCCCGTGTTGCCTATTGTTTTTTGCTCATGTGGTATCGAGCATTGTTTCGTCTAAGTCTTTAAGTGACCATTTTGTTTGCATATACTAAATAACAGGTTATACAATTGAGCGTGACCACTGCATTTGCATCCCTAAGAGGGCAAAACTATCAATTTGAGGTGTTTCTCTTCATGTTGCTCGTTACATTCAGTTGCTCGAATTGAGGATCTGCAACAGAAAACCTTGCTAAAGTTAAAAATGGTCTCACACACTGTTCAGAATATAAATCTGATTTTTATTAAGCGATTTTCAAATTACTTTGCGCAATTGGTTATCGGTTACTCAAATGTCAATGTCACGCTAAAAGGTCATATGTCAAGTCGTCGGTTATGTATATATGCATATCATGGAACTATATAGCTGAATTATCGTCATCTCTTAGCGGGCAGTTGTTTTAAGAAGTCAATATTGATTTGTATCTTTCATTTTCCCCATTTGATTAAGATATTGGATGCAGGGGTTTAAGTGGAAAGAACAACACAAGCACTTCGTATCTATTTATACATGACTATTTACATTTTGTCTTTTTTATATTTCATTATGTGAATGAAACACAAAATAGAAATACAAACACGACAGTTTTATTATTTTTGTATCACAAAAATGCATGCACATGTATATAAAATTATTATTTTTGATACAATAACAAAGTACATCCTGTTCATTGAATTCATAATATTTTCCCCGCACATTTTATACAAATAGGAGCTGCGCCGCGACAAAGCCTGTATTAGTGACGAAAATTTTACAAAATCCTATCTTATTGATAGACATTTGCTATATATTTTTATTTACTTCTTAGTTTGTCCTGTGATGAATTACCCCAACCTCATTGTCCCGTCTTTCTACTGTCCTTAATTGCTATTGGTAATCAGCCAGAAAATTCGTTGTCTCTCCATCCCCATATATGTTTGCATTAACTACTAGTGCATGTGTACTAATGATCTTTAAGGTGAAGCAGTGTCTAGTAAATGGTTCGTTTCCTGTACCAATTTAATCCTCCTTCATAATGTTATACTTAATGTTAAATCCCCTCACGCGTATGTATATAATTAGAAACGGAAACTGTCTTAATTGACTCAATATTATCCACTATATTATAGTCGCTCAATATTTACCGAGTACTAATGAATATCTTCTGCGACTATAATTTACGGTTTTGTTCGAAGAACGACTATCGTTAAAAAATGTATGTTAGGTCCGCTCGACCAGAACCTTAGTTCCCGACGAGCTAGGCGAAGATTAATGGGTGTCAGTTAATTGATGTATGATTATACTTTAAAAAATCCCAAACATGTTACGATATCATAACTATGTACAACCAATAATCCGAACCGCTTACCACATTTAGCTCTATGAATAGTTACAAGCATTAATTGGTAATTGTATGTAGGGGAATGATTTTATTTAGATTAGTTATCATTGTATGATATATATACTCATTTGCAGTGTTTCAAAGTGGTTAGTAGTACGTTAACTGGAAAAAAATATTTACGTAAATAAACACAAAGTGAATCAAATCTCACAAAAAGTTATGCCCATTCAAATAATTAATATGCTCGAAATGTAGTGGTTGGTTGCTGTAATAATGCACTTATAACTATATATAGTCTTCCTAGCATAATTGAATATTTACAAACATACATCGGATTAGTCAATATAGAAATATAACTTGTTGACAAAAGAAAATACTTCTGCAATAGGAAACCGACAAAACATGAAGTATATGTGGCGTAATGTATAAAGCGCATATCACACATGAGGACACTCACATACAATGTCTGTACATATATACAAACATACATTTATGAGACGGAGAATGAATACTATAACACATATTCAAGCAAATAAGCTTACAGATGAAGAACAAATTGAAATGACTATATTATAAAGCATACATGTGATAGAGAACAAACATGTGTATGCAATGATAATACACTTAATAACGCCTATATATAACACATGAAAGTACATGCTATCTATAGTAACACATGTGCAAGTATCAAAAGTATTATACTGTATAGAAAAATATATAATGTATTATGTATATACTTATCTAAATATAACATTGCGACGTGCAATATATATATATACATTTGTGAAGTCGATTAAAGCACTTAAAACAAATTGTACACTAGGTCTTGTTTGATGATCTTATTACGGTTTTAATCCGCATTAAAAAGTGTTTCTATTTCCAGCGCTTTGCAAATGAATACACTTAGTTTCTTCATGACAGTGTAGTTTTGATTTTCGAATAAAAACCTCAGTTTTAACATACTTGATCATTTCCAGTAGAAAATTTTTATGAGCAGTTTGCGGTGTTCTTTATTAAGTTCTTATTCGAGAATGAAAACATGAAGTATATATGGCGTAATGTATAGTGCGCTTTAAGTGTTTATACAAGTTGTCTGATACAAATCATGAATTATTTGTCAATACCGTTGAACTATGTTTATATACTCTTGCAAGTAAAATATTGATATTCTTGACCCGTGTGCAAGGTGCGGCTATCGTGATTAAATAAACACGATTATCAGAATGTATGATGCTATTTCTTGCATTATTTAGATTTGATTTCTCTGCTATGTTCTTTTCTACATCACTATATTGGAGCACAGAGCATGGTGATTGTTAATCGGTGCCAGTTTATGATGTCTGAAAAGCACTATACAGACATGTTACGATATCCATACTATGTACATACAAAAATATTAACCGTGTACATCATTTCCAGCTCAATATACTCGTCGTGAATTGGAAATAGGGGGTGGGTAATAATTCTTAATTTATCATCGTTTAGGCTCGGTATCATTTTCGAATGTACTTATTCGTAGTGTTAAAAAGTGCCCACAATATCCTCATTCTTATACACGAGGGGTGTTTAGTAGTGTTTAGTTTCAACAGAGACATATTCATGAGGAATTTACTGTATGAAGAATAGATGTTTTTAATAACATATGAATGAAGATGGATATTTGTTATTATCATGTAGGTGCAATCTCTACAAGACGTTGGATCAATCAGAGACCAATGTTACATCTGAGATACAGAGTTGTCTCATTTATTTGAAGTTACTTGAAGTATGACAGATGATACGTTAGTTGCTGACTTGTAATGTTGCTGCATTTAATTGTTTATAATACGTGCCGTCCCTTTCATTTATTTCATCTAATTCTTCATATTCTGAAATATCAAAAACACATATAGTTATATCTGGTATCGATAGTTCTAAAACGTGGAAGTAATCATCTTTTTTATTTTCATGCAAATATGAAATACCCAGTTCATTTATGGGCATATGTGATGGAAACAAATCAAGCGTTGGGAAGCGAATTATTTTATGTAACTCGATCGAGTAAACTTTGAAATATACATTAAATAATTACATTAATGACATTATATTTATTTGGATTGTACATGCAGTGGGTTTAAGTACAATGCATGCATACCTTGTTGAGTCTGTATGTTTGCTTTGGTATCCGGAATCACAGGTTGAAACGCGTCATTCACGTAACTAGCGTGAGCCACCTGTCCCTGCTGATTATTATGTTTCCTGTAAATATTAAAATATATTCGTTTTGTAAGTTAACCATCGATGTTGTAAAATTATATATATTTAAAACTTTAATCGGAAAAAATATGCAGATCTATGCTAGAGAAAGACAAAAAGTTGATTTGAAAATTACAAAAACATGGCTTTCATATCGTTATATCGATGCTTAGCGCTACAAATGAAACGACAACTTTCATGTACTATAGAATATGCGTGTACTATTAATCAATTACCAAAAGACTAACAGTTTGCCAGAGGACTGGAGCATAGATTCTCAGACTTTCAATAAATTGTCCGGCTTAGATTTTACGAACAATACCATGTATTGTAAACCATGTTGTACAATTTAAATGAGTTTAAGTATTCAAAACCATATTACCATCTTTTGAATATCAGAAATAATGCTGATATCAATATAATCATCATGACTAATACAATGACTGATGAAATTCCAACCGCAATACCAACAATACTTGAAGTGTCCTTAGCTGAAAGCAGGTCAAACAAAGTTTGTACCAGGATATCTATTCCGGAACATGATGAATTGTTTCAAGTGCAAACGTGAACAAACACACGATAAATACACGATATAGAGTGCCTTTTCACGAAACAAACACATTGTTAATGTACACATTAATGCGCCGAATGAATGCAACATTGTGAATTAGGAAGTATTCAAAATCGGCAGATACAGATAATTTGTGATACAGTGGAACACACGTATAACGTGCTCGGTTATAACGAGTAAACGGATACTACTAAGTACTTTATATTCCCCTACCAAGCTCTTCTATATTTTATTGCGTAACTACACGATTATAATGAATTGGGTTAAACCAACATTTTGATGGATCGTAGTAATTTGTGGTCTTTACTACATAGTATTGCGTGACTAAGAACAGAGTAGGTTTATTAAAGAAAGACATTGTGAAACGTAAATTATAAACAAAGAGATAAAACCGATGAAACAATACGTTATCCCTGACAGGAATAATGGATGAAAAAGCTCATTATACCTGTTGCACATTCAGTACAATGAATGCCTGTGAAGCCATCTTTGCACACACATGACCCATCATTTGCATCACATTCACCGTTTGTACAATCCACTGAACAGTTGTTCTGGCAATATGATCCGTACTGCCCCTGCTTGCAGGACGTGCATGCGTCATACGAGGTACAATTGACACAAGTATCTCTGCAGTGAAGTGAGCAATTAGTAACTTCATTATTTGTTAAGTTGTATTTTCCATTATAGTATCCGTCATTGCAAGTTTGACAAATGCTTAGACTTGAACATTTCTTACATTTGGTTGGACAAGTGTTTCTACATTCTTCGTTCACGTTGAAGTAACCGTCCTGACATGCTGAGCAATTCCCGGATGACGACCGCACACAATTTACCGCACCTAACAAAGAACAGTTCGTGATTTCGCCTTGATTGTAATATGGTACTTTACATTTCTGACAATTTGTAATTAAACTACAAGTTGTACAGGTAGTTGGGCAATCCACACAACGCTTTGCAGTACTTAGATACTTTCCGATATCGCATGTTGTACAGTTCTGAGTTGTTAAATGTTCACATGTAATGCAATCGCAAGCACATTTGCCGTAACATCTATAACCACCAAAACCAGAATTGCATCCTTTTGAACAATACTCTTTCACCGTATGTGATAGAAAATTTTGTGTGGCACACACTTTGTCTACACAACATCCACAGTTTTCACATCCCGGTTCTATTGCTGTGTCAACTGAAAGTTGAATACAAAGCTTTCACAAATTAACGATTTTAAGAATGAGTATCAGCTGTATATCGATCAGATATACGCGTGCAAAATAAAACAACACGATTTGAAATTAAATACATCATGCACATTGTGCTAAACTGTTATTATATACAATAAACGTACGATTTTACAGTATACTACTCAACGCACCCGAGTATAAGTGATCAAGCCCTAATTTAAGTCAAAGATAAACCGTTTATTCGTTATGCAAAATACAACTCTTTTATGCCAATTGACATAGTGATTACGGAGGACAACATAATATTGACTGTATTTTAAAGCCATTCATCTTTCTTAAAATTATTAGGTCACAAATGTCTAAAATGATTAATCATTTGAGCTCTGAAACGACGAACTAACGTATATATGACATTTGAGCAGCCATCTGAGCTTAAAACTGATCATAAAGCAACCAAAGGTCAAAGTTGTACCCTAGCAGGAAAACTATTATTTTTTAGAATTAATTTATAAAAATACGTAGAGAAATAGAACTTACTTATTTGTAAACGACTGATTAATACAAATAGTATTTGCAGACGCATGTCCATCATTTTGATCAAAAGAAGTTTTATCTGAAAAAAGGGCGTAACAATCTGTTAAATCATAAAAGTAAATAAAATAAAAAGCTGGTACTAAAATATTCTGTTGATGTCTACAAATATTCCACTATTACATGTTTCGGTATTTCCTTTACATTCAAGTACATGTTTATAGATACAGTATATAGACTTGATAATATCAAAATATCACCAAAAGCGACAGGGACAAAGTATTTAAAGATAGTCACCGATCAGTGAAAGCCGATACTTCGACAACTATTAATGTGCTCATTTCCAAAGGCAATCAGAAACTGATATTTTTTCATTCGACATAACTGTACTGATGAAACTTTACATTCCTTCTATAACATACATATGTTATTACAGAATTGCTGTTTAATCATTAAACACTGTGTTTCGGATTTAATTTTAACATATTATTAGTGCTTACTCTTCTCACGAAGTTGAACTGTTTTGTCGGAAAATAATCTAAGAAATAGGGCGATAAAACGTCTAATAACGTCTTGTCACAGTGTAGTATTAAATTCATCTTTTTATGAATATTACTTATTCTATAATGATTTTAGTATCTTGAATACTTCTCCGTATAGGATGTCGTAATAATTAACTAACGTTATAACGAGCTGGCAACATCGGTATATTATCAAGCTCTCTGATGTGTCATAAAAAATAATTCATCTGTTTTACAAATAGTTGTATGATGCACATTTACTAGTGTTATGAAATTGTAAATGTTCTATACTTTTATAAAATCTTTTACCGCCTAACGAATCTCTTTGTTTAAATATCTTATCCGAAAATACTTCATCTTATCACTTGAATTGTCTTGATGTTTTATATCGTAAGAGATGTAGATCTATTACATGGTAACGATATAACACGATCGACATATATGCAGGACTTGGTCAAAATCAAAATGGGGAGTAAACTTTAATTCAGACATCAAATTACAAAGATAATGAAGACTCAAGAGAACATTGACTTATGCTTAAGATAGTATGTTAAAATAGAAATCCTAACATGACTTATGTTTCACAAAATATGGATCAAGTTCACATCAGACAGTGAAGGCTACGGCACCAGTAAACATCTCGCATTGTCGAATTTTATTTCTCACAATGTAAAACTGTACTGATGTCAGACAATGAGTGATAATTTAGCTACAAAATACTTTCCATACCTCATTTCGTAAATTGCCCTGATGGAAACAATTATGTTCAGCTAATGCAAACTCTTTTTTACCAAACACCGTTCATTAGCTGACACTACTTTGCATGTATTTGAGTTTCAATCTAAAAGTATTAATTTAGCTTGTGCATCAATACATACAATGACATCGATTTGTATACCTACGGCAATGAATAACATTGGAATCTGTATTGGCTTGTTATACGCGTACACGGCATGCATAACAGTTTATCTGCAAGTTAAACCAGTTAAAATATTACAATCAAACATCGGAAAAAACGAAGTACTAGTTTAGTAATAGTCACACTTCAATTAAATTTCATCATCGACGAATTTATTTGCAGCAATGATCATTTAGAATATAATTCAAACATTACCCAATGTGGCTTGTCCAGATTTACTTGGAGCTCAAACTCACACTTACAAATCGTCACCTGTACGGTTCTATTGGTGTTTCTTAAAATAAATGTATTTCAAAATATCCAATTTATTCAACCATATGTGCACTGTACATATAATTTGTAATTGTACAATGATAACTTCCGTACAAATACATCGACCTCAACAAAATTCTGGATGCAATTACGTTGAACACGTTTACTTCCTAGAATGTACAACCAAGATATCAACCATTGTATATGTATAGGATAGACAACGAGTGACATTATGTATACGATACAAACACGAGCCTAGCGAATGTATATTAAAGTTAATGTCACGAAGTTGTCTATCCGACTCAGACCACGTAAGTTTCATGGACCGTTATATTGGTGACGATATAGACGGTTGAAATAGCGGTTGCTGATTGGATGAATTGCTGTTGGCTAGGTCTTACATAATGTGTTGTTATTTTAATATACATGTAGTAATAAGGTGAATTGTGTGGCAGTACACTTTTCTCAAGAATGACCATCCCTTGAGCAACAACATCTTTTCTACTAGATGGCTGGGTGTCTTAGTGTTTTTTCTTATGCGCCAAAGACTACGGATTCGAGCTTAGGAGGCTACATATCAAAGTCGTTAACAATAGTATTGTGATTGCCATGACAACGCTCGGTATAACAAGGGTAGTGTAAAACAATTTGGCCAGAAGTGTGGAATCATAAAACGTGTCTGTGGTATGATATCATGCGGGAAAACATGTCCTTAGTAAGTGATGATGTGATATAATTGTTTGATCATTATAGTGGTATTAAGATCAAGCATACATATGTGACACCTTATCTATCGATGCGCCACAAAACATCATTAAATATGTAATATTGGCATGAGATCAAACTGATTTTATGTTCCAAAATGTAAGCTAACCGCTCCAAAAATTGTAGTATGCTATATTAAACTCCTTTAACTGATGTTGGCTATTGAATTTGTCTTTCTTTGAATCTTGCATAATAGTTCGTGTTTACCAGCTTACGAATTTAGTTTGTTATTTGCCTTGGAATTGGTTGAGGACCCGTTTTTACATTGACTTTGTAACTATCATTGTGTGGTTGTTCTACTCACGTTTCTCGTTATCTTCAGTTTTCCGGATTTAGTATATGTGTCAGACACCCGGGATTAGTTAATATGTACTTTCCTTTGGGACTCTTTCTCATTTCTGTGTTTGTTTTGTATTAATAAGTCAAGATTGCTATAAGGTATTATTCGTTTATTTCCAAGATGAAGATACATGTAAATAGCATTCTAATTTAATCTACCGTATGTATACACTCGATAAACTCAGAAAGGAAGATAATACCATCCTTACAAATACACGATCGACCTTAACACAAAACTAGATGCAATGATATTCTCACTTTGACTGAGACGCAACTTTCTTACTCCAATTAGAGTTTAATTTAAACTTTTGCGAATTCCTTACACGCCTGGTGGTTAACTTAACTTGAATACGTATAAACAAAATATCATACATTTTAAGTAATTAGTTCTTGGACAATTTGGCAACGCTATACACCCTCTGTAAGTTTCCCTGTTCTTCTAACTTTGAGTCAATAAAAAGTGAAACACCTTTCGTGTATAAATAGCATAATAACGCAAATGTGGGTACAAACTTTTCATCAACTAATTGTATATAGTTGACGCTCTTTCACAATATCCTTTGTTGCACGTTGCCCGGGATTATACGAGTAGTGCATGGACAGATTGGCACATAGTCAGGTCAGATCAACGTGATGTGTGTGTAATCATGCCCGGTGTTCAGTCCCGTGTTGCCTATTGTTGTTTGCTCATGTGGTATCGAGCATTGTTTCGTCTAAGTCTTTAAGTGACCATTTTGTTTGCATATACTAAATAACAGGTTATACAATTGAGCGTGACCACTGCATTTGCATCCCTAAGAGTGCAAAACTATAAAATTTGAGGTGTTTCTCGTCATGTTGCTCGTTACATTCAGTTGCTCGAATTGAGGATCTGCAACAGAAAACCTTGCTAAAGTTAAAAATGGTCTCACACACTGTTCAGAATATAAATCTGATTTTTATTAAGCGATTTTCAAATTACTTTGCGCAATTGGTTATCGGTTACTCAAATGTCAATGTCACGCTAAAAGGTCATACGTCAAGTCGTCGGTTATGTATATATGCATATCATGGAACTATATAGCTGAATTATCTTCATCTCTTAGCGGCCAGTTGTTTTAAGTAGTCAATATTGATTTGTATCTTTCATTTTCCCCATTTGATTAAGATATTGGATGCAGGGGTTTAAGTGGAAAGAACAACACAAGCACTTCGCATCTATTTATACATGAATATTTACATTTTGTCTTTTTTATATTTCATTATGTGAATGAAACACAAAATAGAAATACAAACACGACAGTTTTATTATTTTTGTATCACAAAAATGCATGCACATGTATACAAAATTATTATTTTTGATAAAATAACAAAGTACATCCTGTTCATTGAATTCATAATATTTTCCCCGCACATTTTATACAAATAGGAGCTGCGCCGCAACAAAGCCTGTATAAGTGACGAAAATTTTACAAAATCCTATCTTATTGATAGACATTTGCTATATATTTTTATTTACTTCTTAGTTTGTCCTGTTATGAATTACCCCAACCTCATTGTCCCGTCTTTCTACTGTCCTTAATTGCTATTGGTAATCAGCCAGAAAATACGTTGTCTCTCCATCCCCATATATGTTTGCATTAACTACTAGTGCATGTGTACTAATGATCTTTAAGGTGAAGCAGTGTCTAGTAAATGGTTCGTTTCCTGTACCAATTTAATCCTCCTTCATAATGTTATACTTAATGTTAAATCCCCTCACGCGTATGTAGATAATTAGAAACGGAAA
Source organism: Mactromeris polynyma (assembly GCA_032209605.1). Lineage (NCBI taxonomy): Eukaryota > Metazoa > Mollusca > Bivalvia > Venerida > Mactridae > Mactromeris > Mactromeris polynyma. The sequence goes on from JASFXZ010000048.1 coordinate 2,443,128, forward strand.
CTGTCTTAATTGACACAATATTATCCACTATATTAAAGTCGCTCAATATTTACCGAGTACTAATGAATATCTTCTGCGACTATAATTTACGATTTTGTTCGAAGAACGACTATCGTTATAAGTGTATTTTAGGTCCGCTCGACCAGAACCTTAGTTCCCGACGAGCTAGGCGAAGATTAATGGGTGTCAGTTAATTGATGTATGATTATACTTTAAAACATTCCAAACATGTTACGATATCATAACTATGTACAATCAATAATCCGAACCGCTTACCACATTTAGCTCTATGAATCGTTACAGGCATAAATTGGTAATTGTAGGTAGGGGAATGATTTTATTTAGATTAGTTATCATTGTATGATATATATACTCATTTGCAGTGTTTCAAAGTGGTTAGTAGTACGTTAACTGGGAAAAAATGTTTACGTATATAAACACAAAGTGAATCAAATCTCACAAAAAGTTATGCCCATTCAAATAATTAATATGCTCGAAATGTAGTGGTTGGTTGCTGTAATAATGCACTTATAACTATATATAGTCTTCCTAGCATAATTGAATATTTACAAACATGCATCGGATTAGTCAATATAGAAAATATAACTTGTTGACAAAAGTAAATACTTCCGCAATGGGAAACCGACAAAACATGAAGTATATGTGGCGTAATGTATAGAGCACATATCACACATGAGGACAAACACATATGTACATATATACAAACATACATTTATGAGACGGAGAATGAATACTTTAACACATATTCAAGCAAATAAGCTGACAGTTGAAGAACAAATTGAAATGACTATATTATAAAGCATACATGTGATAGAGAACAAACATGTGTATGCAATGATAATACACTTAATAACGCCTATATATAGTAATGGGAAGTACATGCTATCTATAGTAACACATGTGCAAGTATCAAAAGTATTATACTGTATAGAAAAATATATAATGTATTATGTATATACTTATCTAAATATAACATCGCGACGTGCAATATATATATATATATACATTTGTGATGTCGATTAAAGCACTTAAAACAAATTGTACACTAGGTATTGTTTGATAATCTTATTACGGTTTTAATCCGTATTCAAAAGTGTTTTTCTATTTCCAGCGCTTTGCAAATGAATACACTTAGTTTGTTCATGACAGTGTAGTTTTGATTTTCGAATAATAACCTCAATTTTAACATACTTGATCATTTCCAGTAGAAACTTTTTATGAGCAGTTTGCGGTGTTCTTTATTAAGTTCTTATTCGAGAATGAAAACATGAAGTATAGTGCGCTTTAAGTGTTTATACAAGTTGTCTGATACATATCATGAATTATTTGTCAATACCGTTGAACTATGTTTATATACTCGTGCATGTGAAATATTGATATTCTTGACCCGTGCGCAGGGTGCGGCTATCGTGATTAAAAAAACACGATTATCAGAATGTATGATGCCATTGCTTACATAATTTAGATTTGATTTCTCTGCTATGTTCTTTTCTGCATCACTATATTGGAGCACAGAGCATGGTGATTGTTAATCGGTGCCAGTTTATGATGTCTGAAAAGCACTATACAGACATGTTACGATATCCATAATATGTACATACAAACATAATAACTGTGTACATCATTTCCAGCTCAATGTACTCGTCATGAATTGAAACTAGGCGGTGGGGTAATCATTCTAAATTTATCATCGTTTAGGTTCGGTATCATTTTCGAATGTACTTATTCGTAGTGATAAAAGGTGCCCACAATATCCTCATTCATATATACGAGGGGCGTTTAGTAGTGTTTAGATTCAACAGAGAAATATTCACGAGGAATTAACTGTATGAAGAAAATATGTTTTTAATAACATATCAATGAAGATGGATATTTGTTATTATCATGTAGGTGCAATCTCTACAAGACGTTGGATCAATCAGAGACCAATGTTACATCTGAGATACAGAGTTGTCTCATTTATTTGAAGTTACTTGAAGTATGACAGATGATACGTTAGTTGCTGACTTGTAATGTTGCTGCATTTAATTGTTTATAATACGTGCCGTCCCTTTCATTTATTTCATCTAATTCTTCATATTCTGAAATATCAAAAACACATATAGTTATATCTGGTATCGATAGTTCTAAAACGTGGAAGTAATCATCTTTTTTATTTTCATGCAAATATGAAATACCCAGTTCATTTGTGGGCATATGTGATGGAAACAAATCAAGCGTTGGGAAGCGAATTATTTTATGTAACTCGATCGAGTAAACTTTGAAATATACATTAAATAATTACATTAATGACATTATATTTATTTGGATTGTACATGCAGTGGGTTTAAGTACAATGCATGCATACCTTGTTGAGTCTGTATGTTTGCTTTGGTATCCGGAATCACAGGTTGAAACGCGTCATTCACGTAACTAGCGTGAGCCACCTGTCCCTGCTGATTATTATGTTTCCTGTAAATATTAAAATATATTCGTTTTGTAAGTTAACCATCGATGTTGTAAAATTATATATATTTAAAACTTTAATCGGAAAAAATATGCAGATCTATGCTAGAGAAAGACAAAAAGTTGATTTGAAAATTACAAAAACATGGCTTTCATATCGTTATATCGATGCTTAGCGCTGCAAATGAAACGACAACTTTCATGTACTATAGAATATGCGTGTACTATTAATCAATTACCAAAAGACTAACAGTTTGCCAGAGGACTGGAGCATAGATTCTCAGACTTTCAATAAATTGTCCGGCTTAGATTTTACGAACAATACCATGTATTGTAAACCATGTTGTACAATTTAAATGAGTTTAAGTATTCAAAACCATATTACCATCTTTTGAATATCAGAAATAATGCTGATATCAATATAATCATCATGACTAATACAATGACTGATGAAATTCCAACCGCAATACCAACAATACTTGAAGTGTCCTTAGCTGAAAGCAGGTCAAACAAAGTTTGTACCAGGATATCTATTCCGGAACATGATGAATTGTTTCAAGTGCAAACGTGAACAAACACACGATAAATACACGATATAGAGTGCCTTTTCACGAAACAAACACATTGTTAATGTACACATTAATGCGCCGAATGAATGCAACATTGTGAATTAGGAAGTATTCAAAATCGGCAGATACAGATAATTTGTGATACAGTGGAACACACGTATAACGTGCTCGGTTATAACGAGTAAACGGATACTACTAAGTACTTTATATTCCCCTACCAAGCTCTTCTATATTTTATTGCGTAACTACACGATTATAATGAATTGGGTTAAACCAACATTTTGATAGATCGTAGTAATTTGTGGTCTTTACTACATAGTATTGCGTGACTAAGAACAGAGTAGGTTTATTAAAGAAAGACATTGTGAAACGTAAATTATAAACAAAGAGATAAAACCGATGAAACAATACGTTATCCCTGACAGGAATAATGGATGAAAAAGCTCATTATACCTGTTGCACATTCAGTACAATGAATGCCTGTGAAGCCATCTTTGCACACACATGACCCATCATTTGCATCACATTCACCGTTTGTACAATCCACTGAACAGTTGTTCTGGCAATATGATCCGTACTGCCCCTGCACCTAATTCTTCATATTCTGAAATATCAAAATCACATATAGTTATATCTGGTATCGATAGTTCTAAAACGTCAAAGTTATTCTCTTGTTTTATTTTCATGCAAATATGAAATACTCAGTTCATTTATGTGCATATGTGATGGAAACAAATTAAGCGTTGGGAAGTGAATTATTTTATGTAACTCGATCGAGTAAACTTTGAAATTCCACATGAAAGGAATAACATAAATGACATTCTATTTATTTGGAATTGACATGCAGCTGGTTTAAGGACAATGCATGCATACCTTGTTGAGTATGTTGGGTATCAGGAATTACAGGTTGAAACTCGACATTCACGTAACTAGCGTGAGCCACCTGTCCCTGCTGATTATTACGTTTCCTGTAAATATTAAAATGTATTCATTTTGTAAGTTAACCATCGATGTTGTAAAATTATATATATTTAAAACATTAAACGGAAAAAATATGCAGATTTATGCTAGAGAAAGACAAAATGTTGATTTAAAAATTAAAAAAACATGGCTTTCATATCGTTATATCGATTCTTAGCGCTACACATGAAACGACAACTTAAACTTAATTATTTATTTAGTTGATTTCAACATTAAATAAATATGGTTTTCCTATCGTTTTAAAGATGCTTAGCGCTGCAAATGAAACGCTAACATTCATGTACTAGAGAATATACGTGTACTACTAATTAATTACCAAAAAACAGTTTGCAAGAGGACTGGATCATAGATTCTCAGACTTTCAATAAATTGTCCGGCTTAGATTTTACGGACAATACAATATACTGTAAACCATTGTACTAAATCTGATTGGACAATTTAAATGAGTTTAAGTATTCAAAACCCTATTACCATCTTTTAAATATCAGAAATAATGTTGATATCAATATAATCATCATGACAAATACAACGGCCGATGAAATTCCAACCGCAATACCAACAATACTTGCAGTGTCCTTAGCTGAAAGCAGAACAAACACTATTTATACCAGAATATCTATCCCGGAAGATGTTTCAAGTGCAAACGTGAACAAATAAAGTTCTTATAAAATCAATATAGAAATACATACACAATATACAGTGCCTTTTCACAAACGACAATGTTGTGAGCGATGTCTACATTGAGCAACCATTCTCAACAATGAGAACCGGCGATCAAAATTGTGAATATAGTAGTTAACCTAACCGGAGGTCCAAATGGATTTATTATAAAGTCAAATAACGATTCCGCCTAAGGAAATTAACTGAGCATTTCAGGCGTAGAAAACGCTTCAAATTGAGACAATTGTTTACGAAGATGGAATTAATGTTGTCTCTCACTAGATTCATTGTATGATGAAGATATGTGAAAGTGTAACAGTTAATTAATATATTGTGTTTACGCTCGAATGTTTCTTGAAAAGTTACCTAGTTATACCTATGAATGCATGCATTATACAATTTATTTCATAATGTATTTCTAATATATTCGATTTCAGTGCATTTATTTAATTGATGAATAGAATGTCGAGCTATATAAAAACACACTGTTAGCTTTTGAAGCGCGTTTAACATCATTTCAACTGATTCAATATGTTTTACCATTACCTTCATAAACGGTTTAATGCGCTATTTACTTTATGGGGCCGTCACACCATAACGTCCTGGTCAGCGTTCTATGAACGTTCTAAGAATGTTTAATCGTTCAATTTTCGAGCGTTCTAGGGTGAGATGGACACATCTGGCGTGTGACTTACGTGTGACTAACGCATGAGGAGCGTGTACCAGCGACCAAGTAAGACACCCCTGAAAACTATTAGCGTGTGCTGACGTGTCACTGGCGCACGACGAACGATTAGTCAACGTTAGACGAGCGTGTTGAGCGTGTGACTAACGTGTGACTAACGACAGACTAGCGTGTTGCTGGCGTGTGGGTTTCATGTGCGCTAGGGGTCCGTTCAGTGGTCGTTGACAGGTCGCCAGTGAGTCATTTACTTCAAAGCAAAGATTGTGAACGATTAATAACAACCAAGTAACGCTAGGTTAACGACTGACTAACAATAGCCGAACGCGTGCAACGTTCGGTGAACGTTAGTACAACGTCCCACGAACGTTCTCCAGCGTTCTCCAGCGTTTAAAGTTAAACGTTGAAGAACGCTGGTCTCCATGAGAACTTTTGTGCATGTTCAAAACATTATTTTCGGACCAGCGTTCTCCGCCGATCACCGACGATCACCGACGATTACCGACGATTACCGACGATTACCAGCGTTCACCAGCGTTCACACAACGCTCTTCTGGCGCTATACCAGCGACCACGGACGATTACCAACGTTTCCTCAAACGTCATAGAACGCTGACCAGAACGTTATGGTGTGACGGCCCCATCACCATAAAAAAATAAGCAAATAATGCGCCAATGAGTGCAATATTGTAATTTGGAAGTGTTCAAATCGGTAGATCAATCAATCCATACGATTAACAAACAAAGTGCATTTTGTCATACAGTGAAACACTTATAACATGCTCTGTTATAACGAGTAATCGGATAGTACTTATCATACCTTATATATTGTATTGTGTAACTACACGGTTATAATGAATTGGGTTAAATCTAAATTTTGGATAATACGCAGTAACCTGTGGATCCTAAAAGGCGTAATGTAATGCAAATGTACTCGGTTATAACGTAATTCACAATTTTCGATGGGTTGGGGTGTGAATGCAGGTGCTTTAGATAGATATATAGATTCATTTCAACATAAAATGTGCACTTTACATGACAATATAAATTTAAGACAATTATTAGTAACATCAATATGTATGAATCAATAAAGCCATAACAATCAACATTATTCGTCAAGGATATCACAAAAAAGTTCAAGTAAACACTCTTATTTCCATTGTGGTCCATACTACATAGTATTGTTTGGTTACATCAGCCTTAACTCTGAACCTGGTAGGATATTTGTGGATTTCACTGATGGGGGGTAAGTGATCCATGTAATAACAAGGGGAAACTTGGGAATACATTGTATATACATGACATAGAATAATTTGATTCACTCGACTTTCCTCTGATACCCAATAAACGGGGAACATTTCATGTGCCAATATGTGATCTAGATAGTAAGTGCAATACAAAACTCACCTGTTTATTTTATTTGATTGCAATGTATTCTTTCAATTTTGTGATAAACTGTTAAACCAGGCTGATGATGCATAATCAACGTGGCATTGAACAAGAGAATAGACTAGAAGACTCTTTGTTTGCATAGTGGGGAATTCACTTTTACGACACAGGAAGTTTAACCTTGTATTGGATCTTTTAATAACAGACGTTGCCAAAGATTCAAAGGACAAATTTTTATCAATGGTAACTCAAAAGATATTTTACTGAAATTGTTAATTCAATAGATTGGCCGTTACAGTTTATATCAAGTTTGGACTGGGATTTTAACTGATGTTGGGATCCAAGGAAAATAGCCTCAGTCTTCCCAAGATGTAGGGAAAGTTTATAACATATAAGCCACTGACTAACAATGTTCAGTTCATTACTTAAATATTTTCAATGTCGATTTTACTTATACCGGGCACAATAATTGCTGAGTCATCTGCATATAAAGTAATACTGATTTTTCACAACAGCAGACATACCATTTACATAGATAAGAACTTATTCGATAATGTATTGCAGCAGCCACAGCGCATTGATTGACTAACTGGCTGATTGGTAATGTTTGCTTTGGTCAAGTGTTGCGTAATTTGTACTGTATTATGTTTCTTTTTATGTTTAACATGTTTTCTGGCATGTAAGTATGTGTTTTGCATTATGTTTCAATAAATTGTTTTATACATATTTTGCTATTTATTTCATCCATTTCTAAACTAAATACAATGTATGCTCTGTATAACTTTACACACATCTAGCTCACGTGTTAACAAGAAACAAGTCAATAGTAATGGACGTTTTATCGTAATGTGTCACATCAATACAATTATAACGACATTTCGCTGTATCGAAATAACACAGTTTGGATATAACGAAGTAAATATCCAATTCCCAAGAAATTCGTTATAAATGTGTTCCACTGAACATTACAATTATTTTTTATCTCGAATAATCATGTTGAAAAAAGTTTGAAAACATATTCAAACCCTAATTAAATGTACATGTATTTAAAACATTCATATAGTCTCATTGAAAGCTTACATTATATATTTATACTTAATGCAGATATAGTGCACGGATGGAAATTTTGAAAGTATTATTAACTTATTAATACTATTGGGGAGCGACTGAATGTTCAAAAGATGGTTAAATCTTCATACTAAATAAATTATGCGTAATTATGTGTATGAGTTCTTATTCGCAAAAGAGATGTTTTGTCACCGATACATCCATTCCTGACAAATATTGGTCACTTAATCCCTCTTTCACATTTGTAACTAGAAATAAATGAGTATTGATGACACCGCAATATGTATCAGTATAAGTTTACAGAATATGCAAATCCTAAATGCACTTATAAATTGCGTATCAAAATTGAAACAAAACATAGCAGTACCTTGTGCGCATGTAGGACCCACATAATCACCAGTACATCCCTCGGCGCAGTGTCCGTTGTCCTTATCACAACGACTGTTAAAACATCTGTCACTGCAAGTCTTATTGCAGTGATCACCATGAAAACCTTCCGTACACCTTACACATTTTCCGTAGGCTTTTTCACAGTGGAATTCCTGTCCATCGATAGTACAGGTTATTGGACACATTTTGTCACACGTTACTCCAAAGTAGCCATAATCACAGGTCTCACAATTCCCGGTATCCCTGTTGCATATGTTATTGGAACATTTTGTTGAGTGACAAGGAACATCGCATTTCTGTCCATACATGCCGGCGACACAGTCTTTGCACTCGAAACCGTGAAATCCGGAAATACAATCGTCACATTTATCAACAGGAAAATTCTCTTTGCACCCTTCACAGTACCCAGAATACCTTTTGCACTGTCCGTCACATTGCCTTTGACATTCTGATGAACAATCTGTACCCCACGTACCATTTACGCATATGTCACATGCATTTCCTGTCATATTCAACGATTCACATTCAAGGCAATTTCCCGTTTCTCTTCTACATGCCGTACCTTTGCATGTGACAGGACATTGTTTCTCACACTGTTCTCCGTGTCTACCCGCTGCACATTCAGTGCAATGAATGCCTACGAAGCCATCTTTACACACACATGACCCATCATTTGCATCACATTCACCGTTTGTACAAGCCACTGAACAATTGTTCTGGCAATATGATCCGTAATGCCCCTGCTTGCAGAACGTGCAGGCGTTATACGAGGTGCAATGGACACAAGTATCTCTGCAACGAAGTGAGCAATCGGTAACTTTAGTATTGGTTAAACTTTCTCTTCCGTTATAATATCCAACATTACAGAACTGACAATTGCTCTTACCGGAACAGTTCTTACATGTGTCAGGACAAGCTCGAATACATTGTTCGTTGACGTTGAAGTTACCATTTTGACATGTTGAACATACACCGGGAGATGAACACACACAATTCCTCGGACATGACAATGAACAGTTCTTGATTTCACCTTGATGATTGTAATAAAGCGATTTACATTCCTGACAAAGTGTCATTGAACTACAGGTTGCACAATTTGATGGGCAATCCACACAACGTTTTCCCGTACTTAGATATGTTCCGACCCTGCATGTTGCACAATTGTTGTAACTGGTTTGTTTGCATGTAACGCAATCGCCAGGACATTTATTGTAACATTTATTACCACCGAAACCAGGAGTGCATCCGCGTGTACAATACTCTTTCACGTTTTTGGCTTGAGCAACGTGATCGGCACACACGTTATCTACACAACATCCACACTTCTCACATCCCGGTTCGATTGCTGTTACAACTGAAAGTTGAGTACAAGGCTAGAGGTGCTGTTCTAGCTTAAATGCAAATAGAAAGCTACCACACAAAGACCAGTGCATATACATACATGAAACAGAAAAAAAAGCGATTAGATAAATGTACCTTGCGCTAAAGTACTACTCTATACAATACATATACTCCAATAAGCCGATTGATATGTCTTCTAGCTAATTCGAAATGACAACACAATAATCCAATTCGTGAAACAGTCTCCCGTGGCCGAGTGGGTAAGGCATCCGCCTTGGGAGCGGGAGGTCGAAGGTTCGAATCCCAGTAGGGGTCCGTTATGATATGGCCGGTATATAAGCCGCCAGCTAGTTAAAAAATGGTTGTCATAGGCCTACCTGCATGTTGCCTGACATTAAAGGTTAGGTATCGGGAAGTAAATGTGCTCAGAAAGTAGGTGTCTCATAAGTCAGCAAGGTTTGGCCCTTTAAATAGGGATAACACTATAATAAATAACACTTATATACACTGTGTATATGACATTTGAGCATCATCTAAGAATAAGACTGATCGAAAAGCACCAATGTCAAAATTGCACCCTGGCAGGACTGACTATTATTTAGGTAATGAAAGTGTCTATCATTTATAAAAATACACATAGAAATAGAACTTACCTATTTGGAAACGACAGATGAATACAAATAGTATTCGCAAACGCATGTCCATCTTTTTGATTAAAATAAGTTTTATCTGAAAAGAGGGCTAACAAACTGTTAAATCATAAAAGTAAGTCACAAACTGTTCCAAACATCATACGGTATTTCCTTTACTTTAAAGCATACATGTATCTATATACAGTATATAGACTTGATAATATCAAAATATCAGCACAAGTGACAGAAGAACTGCAATGTATTTAAAAATAGTCGCCGATCAGTGATAACCGATACTACAACAACTGTAAATGGGCACATTTCCAAAGGCAATCCGAACTGATATTGTTTCATTCGAAATAACTTCAACTATTAAACTTTATATTCCTTCTAAAACATACATATGTTATCACAGAATTGCTGTTTAATCATTAAACATGTGTTACGGATTGAATATAAACATTCGTTTGTGTTTACTCTTTTCACGAGGAAGAACTGAGCTGCGGCAAATAATCTAAGAAATAGGGCGATACATGTCATGTACTGTTCAGTGTATTATTAAATTCATCATTTTATTAATATTAGTTAATCTTTATTGATTTGAGTACCTTGAATACTTATCCGGGTAGGCTGTCGTAATAATTAACTAACGTTATTACGATCTAGAAACATCGGTATAAAATCATGCTCTCTGATGCGTCATAAAATAATAATTAATCTGTTTTACAAATAGTTTTATGAAGCACATTTACTAGTGTTATAATATTGTAAATGTTCTATACTTTTATCAAATCTTTTACCGCCTAACGAATCTCTTTTCCTGAAATACTTCATCTTATCACTTGAATTGTCTTGATGTTTATATCGTAAAAGATGTAGATCTATTACATGGTAAAGATATAACACGATCGACATATATGCAGGACTTGGTCAAAATCAAAATGGGGAGTAAACTTTAATTTAGACATTAACTTACAAAGATTATAAAGACTCAAGTGAACATTGACTTATGCTTAAGATAGTATGTTAAATAAGAGATCCTAACAAAACTCATGTTTCACAAATTATGGATCAAGCTCATGTGAGACAGTGAAGGTCACAGCACCTGTGAACATTTCGCATTATCGAATTTTATTTCTCAAAATGTACAACTGTACTGACAAGGAGTGATATTAAGCTACAAAATGCTTTCCATACCTCATTTCGTAAATTGCCCTGATGGCAATAATTATGTCCTGTGGAACACTCACCAGGAGCATGCGTTTCAAAAGCAAACTCGTGTTTACATTACACTGTTCATAAGCTGATCATATGTTGCATGTATTTGAGTTTCAATCCAATAGCATTTATTTAGCTTGTTCATCAATACGTTAAATGACACCGATGTGTATACCTACAGCAATGAAAAACAATCGGTAATGAATCTGTATAAGCTTGTTATAAGCGTACACTGTTCGGTGTTACATGCATACAAGTGTATTTGCAAGTTAAAACAGTTAAATATTTACAAACAATCAAACATCTGAAAGTTAAGTACTAATCGTATTTAAATCAAATTTAATCATTGACAAATTTATTTGCATCAATGGTCATTTAGAATATAATTCAAACATTACCCAATGTGGCGTGTCCAGATTTACTTGGAGCTCAAACTCACAATAACAAATCGTCACCAGTACTGTACACATAATGTTTCTTAGAATCAGTGCATTTTAACATATCCAAGTTATTCAACCATATGCATATTGTACATACAATTGATAATTGTACAATGGTAACATTTTTACAAATACATCGACTTCATCAACTCCGGATGCAATGACGTTCCCTGGTGCAATTATCTGACTACACATGTTTACTTCCTCGATTGTGCAACTAAGATATCCACCATTGTATATGTATATGATAGATAACGAGTTACATTGTCAATACGATATAAACAAGAGCCTACGGGAATGTATATATATCGTAAAGACAATGCCCCGTGATGTGATACAATTGTTAGATCAATATGGTGGTATAAGATCAAGTACACATACGTGACACATCGATGCGCCACAAAACATCCTTACAAATATGGTATTGACATGAGGTGAAACTGATTTAATGCTCCAATATGTAAGCTAATCGTAAGTGTAGTATGTTATATTAAACTCCTTTAACTGTTGTGCAGCTGTGTGTTAGCGATTTGTTTGTCTTTCTTTGAATCGTGCATTTGAGTTTATGTTTACCATCTTACTAACTTAGTTTGTTATATGCCTTGGAATTGGTTGTGGTCCTGTTTTTATACTGACTTTGTAACTATCATTATGTGTTTTTTCTCCTCAAGTTTCTCGTTATTCTCAGTTTTCCGAATTCAGTATATGTGTCCGAAACCCGTGTTTAGTGAATACATACTTTCCTTTCCCTATTTGTATCCTTCGATTATTTCCAATTTAATCGATAGCTTCTATTTAATTATATCGCATGTATACACTTGATCAATTCAGAAAGGAAAATGATAACATCCTGACGAATATAAAATAGACCAGATGTAATGATATTTCCACTTCGACTGCAATTTTAGCGATTTCCTTACTCCACTAAGTGTTTAATTTAAACTTCCTTACCCGCCCGGTGTTTAACTTAACTTGAACACGAATACAAAAAGTATCATGAATTTTAAGAAACTAGTTTTCGTTTTTTCAGTACATAAAGCCCTCAGGAATATAACTCCTTTCAGCAACAGTATTACTTTTCCAGACTAAAATACTTTCAATTTATCGTCGCTATAGCAACAACCAGATAACAGTCGAAAGAAGTTGCATTTTCCTAGAGGTGTTGCTCTGTAGCACTTATTCTGTAATTTATAAGCTGCTGTGCGGTACTATACAAACAATATTCTCGTCACTTTTTACCCGTACTTTCACTCGTTTCCGAAAAGTGTCAAAAAATATTTTTACGCTGTTTAAAAGTATTCTCCACCTACGTTAATGCATTTTGCTATCGTCGTGGGAGTTTTGTATCCCTTCTGCAAACCATGCAGGTGCTGTGTGGGAGCCGCAATCAAAGTCGACAGTGAATAGTTGCGTAATGTTATCAGAAAACAAGACAATAATATACAAGTTAATGATTACTGAGCCATACATATTCAATGGGTTTAATACCTTAATGAGAAAAGTCATTCAGATATTGGATGCAGGGGTTTAATTGGAAAGAAAAACACCAGCACTGCGTATCTATTTATACATGACTCTTTACATATTGGCTTTTTTATATTTCATTATGTGTATAGAACACGAAACATATATACAAGCACGACAGTTTTATTATGTATGTATCACAAACACACATGTATATAAATTGTTATTGTTTATATAATAACAAAGTACATCATGTACATTAAATTTATAATATTTTTCCCGCACATTTTATAAAAGTAGGAACTGCGCCACGACAAAACCTGTATTAGTGGCGAAAAAATCCATTTTCATGAATTTACATTTTACCACTTTTTACCAGATATATGTTTCAAGTTTCTACTCGTACTACAATTATTAAATGCGGACATCAATTTATCGTATCATAGCAATTCAAATATCAATGAGATGCAAATGCAAGCTACAAAATGATGACATCACGTCAGAATGTACACAATTCTTACAAATATTCTCCTCTTTAAATCGAATTTTCTTTGCAGTACTTCAATATGTCCTCGTTCGTGTATTTCTATACATCACAATTAAGCCTCCAAAACAATTTCGGAAGAAGTGCTTTGTTTCTGATTGGGAAATACTCGAAGTCTTAACCAGCGTCACTCATACAGGTTTTGTCAGGGCAACGCTCATATAAATATTTATATAATAAGTTGCTTTATAAAGACCATAGTTTTATTGTCAACGCTGGTTTAATATGTTTATATACCAAATGACATATTGCTATTCTTGTCACATGCCTATTTTATGCTATTGGGGTTAATTAAACTGCTTGTCAAAATCATTGCCATTATTGTTTGGATAATATTGACTTCCATTGTTTTGTACTTTTCTTTATCTCTATATTTTGAACTTATAATATATTAAAGCTCATTTACGGACCGTATGTGTATTATGAAAATCTTTTTTACATTAATCTATCTTATGCATAAATATATGTTAGATATGTATATCTACTTCAGTGGAGAGGCATTGTCTTATGTATGTGGCGTTCCTTGTAGCAACTTATTATCTCTATTTTCTTAGCTTGTCCTGTATGAATTGCCTCTCACCCTTTCTACTGTTGCAGTTGGTAATCAGCCTGTATTCGTTATCACTTCGTCCCGACATAATAATGTTTGCTGGTGGTTACTTGGGATCTGTGGGATGAGGCATTGTCTAGTGAATGTTTCATTTCCTACATCAATTTAATCCTTATTCATAATGTATTGGCTACAGAATCCTCCTTCGCGTCCATATATCAATATCAAAATAAACTAAACATGGTCTTAATTTACCAATTCTACCCACATATATATTAACATATATCAATATTTAAATGGCACTCGTGAATATTTATCGTCGACAATAATTTACGAATTTGTACAAAGAGCGGTATACGTGTAATTATTTCATGCCAGCCCGACCAGGGCCCGATCTCACAAATCATCTCAAATAGAAATCTCAGCTCAATATGAGATTTTGCTCCAATCAGAGCCTGAGTTTGAGACAAAAGTCATTTGGAAATCCTGAATAATTGCTAAGAAAAACTAATCTCATCTTTTTTGTTTTGTAATATTGATTTTGAGTCTGGTCTAAGATGAGAAAAGTCGCAGCAATTTGAGAAATAATTGAGTTGAGGTTTAGTTCAGATTGCTATGCTTATTAATATTAATGGTTGTCAGTTAAATGATGTCTGATTATACTATAAAATAATTCACAAACATGTTACGATATTTATAGTATGTACATACGAAAATCCGAATCGTTTACCACAATTTAAGCCCTATGGACTCGTCGCATGCATCAATTGGCAATAGTGGGTACGTTTATGGTTTTTATTTTAATATCGTTTAGATTATCATTTTATAATTCATAGTCTCATTTGCGTGTTGAAATGTGTTTTGTTATGCGTTAATTTACAAAAGCATGTTGATCTTCGTATATCAAAACAAAGCTAATCCAAAAAAATCTAGTGTTAAACCCATTGAAATAATTGACAGCCTCGAACTATAATGGTTTGAAACTTTAGATAATAATCAAGTTATTTTCCGCCCGGGATAATTTAGTATTTACAAATTTAAGTACATCAGATCAGTCAACTGTTGTAAAAAAGGTTTAACATATCAACACAAAGTAAATGCATATGTTATGGGATACCAACAAATCATGAACTAACTGTTGCATAATGAACAGAGCGCTTTGCAAAGGGCTCTTATATCATTTTTGTTGCAGGTTAGAGTCCCATACGTGGCGGAAGTTTTATATCGTATGTCATATGATTATTCTATTGTAAGTACTCCATGTTTTTCCTGGTTTGCTTGTTATTTGTTTAAAATCACCACACAATACACATTGTTTTGAACGTTTTATCACCACTTTCGTGTATTCTTAATTCTATCTTTTCATCAATCCTCATATGTACACGAATGTAAAATGAAAACAAATGTGGAAATACATGCTAAATAAAAACATAAAATAAAAATCCATCCGAATACATTATTAAAAAGAACACGTGACAGGTGATACATTATTTGTTTCCTTGTCATTTTCCAGCATTTGTTTGTTCGTAATATGTGTCATCCCTTTGGTTTCTTGTACTTAGTTCTTCATATTCTGAAATATTTGAAACACATATACATGTAGTTATATCTGGTATCGACGGTTCTAAAACTTCCAAGTTCTTAACTGTTTTAATTTCATACAACTTGTATTTACCACATATGATAAACTCAGATCATGTGCATAAGGGATGACAATATCGTTTCTGAATTATTAAATACATACCAAGTGAATCAACTTAATGACATAAATGCATTTATTTGAAATTTATAAGCAGAAAGTTTAGCATAAGATATGTATATACCTTGTTGAGTCTGAATGTTTGCCTCCGAATCATCAGTTACCGGCTGAATCTCGGTATTCACATAACTGGCTTGAACCTCCAGTCCCTGTTGATTCTTACGTTTCCTGTAAGTTAGCATTCGACATTGTAAATTGATCTTTGTTTTAAAACATTGAACAGAAAAACAAATACATTTATAAATACTATTGTGTATTTGTTACTGACCGATAATCAACAAATGTCTGAATGTTCAAACATCATATAATATGCTGTTCTAATGGATATACTAGATGCAATTAAATAATTTCGCAAATATAGACCAGAACGTAACTATTAAAATAATTATAAATTATACTTTATTTCAATGAATTGACAGGCTTACATTGATATTCAGTGAAAAACAGATATATAGAACTTTGCCATTTATGCCAATGAAATGATCGAGAATCAACAAAATAGTAAACATTCAAGCCTTAAAGATGTATCTGGCTCATCTGAACATAACATGTTTGAATTGGCTTTATCCAATATTGTTGTTACATTGGCTAAAACATCTTTAATAAGAACCATTGCAATGTAAAACCGATTGAAAAAAATCTTTTTTTATATCATATTACTTACAGTCAAAACCTGTAAACTTGCCTGATTGTTAAAAAAACTGGAAGTTCTTTTAAATTTTATGATGTTCAAACATCTTTCTTCAACAAATATGGATTAATACATTATGAGTTCATTCTTTATAAATGCATGTTAAGTGATGTTTTAACCATAGGAAATATATTTTTCATGTTTGGTTAATTAAACAAATGAACAAAAAATGAGCATAGTATAACTTTAACAACAGCATATAATTTGAAAATAGTTTTCACATCGTGATATGGATGCTTAGTTTTTTCGAATCAATAGGCAACGATCCGTACTGGAGAATATACGAGGTGCAATACATCTTTACAAACGAAGACACACTTTGCCAGCGGATCGGAGTATAAATATTCAAAGTGTTTCACTACATTGGCAGGATTATGATTTAAGGCCAATGACATAAACTGTACATTCAAAGCCGTATACGTATATAATAGTTAAACTCGTAACTTTGTCAGTTTTAGTAGTTAATGGTATCTTACCTTCGTCTTAGGATAACACAGAATATTGATGTCAATATAATAATGATGATAAAAATGATGGCTGAGGAAATTCCAACCGTAATTCCAACAATACTGACAGTGTCCTTAGCTGAAAGCAAACAATGGTTGTATCAGTATATCTATATATGAATGTACATGGCTAACGGAGACAGTTGTACATTTCTAATTGCATTAAAGGTAGTGAGTGTGATTTTAACGTCAAATCCACTTATTCGCTGAAAACCGGCAAATTCACATACAATCAACATAAACTAACAAACATCAGCCAAAAATCCGAAAGATTTCAACTGGTTATTGATAAAATACGAGTTTTACCTGGGGTCAGCAAACCGAAAGTACCGCCAGTTGCGGAATCCTCGATCTATTTTTAAAGACTGTTCTGAGCATGCGCGCACAGCGTGATAATTTGTAAACAAGCAGTCATGGAATCGCAAGTCTAGCTCTACTACGTCTTCGGTAAGTATGTGTTTTTTTTGTATACAAAAGAAAATACGAAAACTTAGCTTTTGTTTATAATATTTGTCGTGAAACTTATTACCTATCTAAGATTATTAATGTTTGATCGTCTATTATTGACAAGACAATTGCGCTAAGTGGGGGTCATCTCAAAACGATTTCTGTTCGTAACAATATGACGTAGCATATGACGTAGCGGACTTCGATCCGTGTACTGCCGATCAGATGTTTGACTGCCCGGTTTTACTTTTTGTAAAACTAGCTCATTATTGACGTACAATGTTTTCAACGAATTATAGCTTTAGTTACTCCTGTCCGTCCGTTTACGGGTCTGTATTTAACAAAATGTGGATACTGCCATGATTGACCAGCATAGATCTAGATAGATCTGCAAGGTTTTGGCAATATTTGATCAGTAGATTCTGTTAAAAAAGAAATTGCTTAACTTTGAAAGGGACATGTATGAAACTTGGTACGATCTACCAGATATGGAAAATGCGGATAATATGCAGGGCATGCTTTTGTTGTTATCGCATTCAAAATTCGCTGTGGCAATCAAGAATGGCCATGTTCATGCATTATTAGTTTTCAAGGGGTGCAAATAACATGTACTTGCATAGTTAAAACCCATCTCTCTTTATAACCAATAATTAGTATGTTGAAAATTAAACATTAGACAAACAAATGAAGGAATCAAAAGTAGAAAGAGTGCCTGATCCGATGTAGGCCTTTAACTCGGGACCCCCTAAACACTAGTATATGGCGCTCTACCGACTGAGCCAACCAGCCAACCAGCTTACCCCAAACCATTATACTCCTCCGACTTCCAGCATTTGAGGCTCAACCACCTTTAGCCATCAAACATCACTGCCACCGTTGAAGTAAATCAAGGAAAATGCGCATGTGGGGCTCGAACTCGCAAACCCCTGAACACTAGTAAGGCGCTCTGTACCATCTAACCCACACCACTAAATGAAGGTCTGATATAATTGACACTTGAGTGGTTTTTTGAAATGGCCAATAGGTTGGTACAGCTACTGTGTGAATGGATTCTGTTGTCAGTTGAGATATTACAGACAATTGGTCACTAATATCTTTTTGACTTTGAAATACTTCAGTCAGTGCATTTAATTAATAAATTATTTAATTCACAGGACAATACAACACTTTATTACAGTTTTGATTTGCCAGTGAGAGCCCGAGAGGTGTAAGAGGGTGATGTGTGACGAAGAGAGGAAGGGGTAGAGGAGGTAGCGTGAGGGGAAAGATGAAGCAGAGGGGCAAAAGACTAGGTGTTGGGGATGCTGAGCGACTACGAGAGTTGGCAGAAAATAAGAAGCAACGTGCTAATGTAAGTGTTACTATTTGAACAAGCATATGAGTGTGACTGCTATAATAATTAATGTATCATGACAAGGGAGGCACAGTGGTCGAAGAGTAGAGCACCCGACTCCTGATCCAAAGGTCGCGAGTTCGAGCTGCGCAATGAGCTGGGTTTCATTACAAACTTCACAAGCCCTAAATTTGGTGCGGGTACTGGTTGGTAGCCATGAAGCAGTCATTAAGTGAGATAAGTATAAGTTGTAAGAATTTGTTTCACAATCTATGCAAAATAAATCAGTTTTAAATATAAGATGATATTCTTCAAAGGTGTTGATTGCATTACTGAAAATGGTTGTGTATTAGGCCCTGTCAACTATTTATTTTTTGAAAGTCTCAATTATTTTCCAATTTTGAGTTATTATGTCTCCCTCTCTCCCACTGTTTTTGTCTTCCGTGTCTGTCTGTCCATCATTCTGTCCGTCCGTCCACTTTTATCTTGTCAGCAGTGAATGAATGTTGGGAAGAAGTTGTATTTTTTTAGCATTCCTGCTTGACTTTATTGGAGATTTTGTTTAATTATTTTCAGGAACTAGTTGATAAACTAGATGAACTTGAAGCGAAAGAGTTATTAAGAAAGGTAGCACAGAAGATGCCATCTGTGCTGCTGGACATTTCTGCGACCTTATCCCGGCAGCATGCACCAGAACCATCAGGTAGCCAAGACTGGTCGTCTTGGTGCATCCGCCAAAGGTGCAGAGAAATGCCCACTGACAGAGAATGTGTGTTGTGGAATGAGACCAAACATGTGCTCAAGTGTTCAGCCTGTAAGATCTATATCATAGTGTAGGTTTTACACACAAAATAAATGTCCAATTGTATGTACATGCCTTAGCTTTTGTTTTTTTACAGTTTTCTTGTAACTTATACAAATCGGCCTTGGCTCTATAGTTAGCATGAAGTGGTTAGCCAAGCAGAAGAAAATTAACCCATTAGTGTTCAAACAAATTTTATGTATGGGACATTACACATTATGCTCTCTTTTTATGTCATATGATACAAATGTGTTATATGTAATAAAACCCTGCTATTCATACCAGATGTGAGAATACTCATTTGCAAAAAAGAAGAGATCAAATGTCAGGAAATACCCACCAAGCCATAACAAAACTTTTTTGCATTTATGGAGCAATAAACTTTTATTCCATTAATCTTAAAAAACAAGAAATCTGTCAATATTTAACAGTCATAGGCTAACAACAATCACATCTTATATGGTAAACTACATTAGGTTTATGGTACAGAGAAGTTTTCTTTGTGAACAGGTCAACATGACAGATGTGTAATTCACTTTTCACAACCCAACAAATATTTCAACTTGATATTGGTTGACCTTGTACATACTAATACAGAAAGAGATTAAGTGAAAAATAACTGAACTCCAAGTTTACATAGTTCTTACAGTCTGTCCTCTTTCATTCAAATGCATCAGATCCAAAAGTTAACATAGAATAATATGATTTTTGAATAGCCCATTTCAATTTTGATGTGCATAACTATATACATCGGAACCTGATATTTATTTCGGACAATTCGGATAGAAGGTTGTCGAAAGAACGAGGTCTTACTGTAAAGAAGGAGGTCTTACTGTAAAGAAGCAGGAATTATTGTAAAGCAAATGTACTAAACAAATGACACAAACTGCAAGTACTATAAAGACATTACATCTCTAAAGACTAGGGCTTGATACGCTCCCCAATAGTCTGCAAGCTCAAACATTATAATTATACATACATGTATGTTAAAAGTGACTATGTCCCTTTCGCCGTTGTTTTTGATGAGTAAGAATAATTTAGCTACATACACAGGATAATACTCAAGTTCCCCTACATACTTTCCTTCAACACACACACTTTGAAATTTCTGAACAATCTCGGTCGTGGGTCCTCAATAATCTTTCCTGTCGTTATTTCAAAATCGAATGGGTGGTTTCGGAAATGCCGTTTTTTTAAAATATCCACTGTATACATACAGGGAATGAGTCCATGCCCTTCCTAGCGACCATTTTTGAGTATTGCAATAATCTGGCCAAAAGCCTGTGTAATAAATATTTGTGAAAACTTATCTCAAAATATACTTTATAGTACATACGTCAAAAGCAAGTGACAGAAACCCATAGTGGCCATGTTTTGTGAATATTCAACATAATCTGAACAATCATTGTATCAAATTGTATAAAGGAACGTTGCAATCAAGTTACAGGAAGATCAGACCAGTTATCTCATTCTCATAAGAGTTTGAAGTTGTTCCTTCATGTGACCATCTGACCCCTTTTCGACTAACCAAATATAACAATATGTATGGAAGTCAACACCAAGAAGCACAGTGAGTGATCACAAAAGCTCAACCTGAGAACATGCACTTTTGAGCCGAGTGCAAAAATGAACTATATGTATACCATGAAACAGTCGTAAAACGAAAATGTATTATGATAATGAAATAAGTAAAACCGAATAATCATAAATCCGTCGCATAAAAACTCAATATTCTAGATTCAAAAATGCATTGTGTCTATGCCTACTCTCTCGTGTATGAGGAAGAACAATTATACAATTTTTCAAGGCTATGGTTATGTAATTGTACAAAAATAGCGACACGTGTTATATAAATTATTTGCAAATAAAATTCAGGTAGCACACACACAGTCGACAGCTATGACTTTGTTACTTTAAACACAACAGAAACAACATACAATCTGTCTTACACCAACTGAAAATACTATACAAAATGGTTGTAAAATATTGTTTCTGTTTCAATAACAAAAGAGAGTGAACGCCACATATATAAGACAGTGCTTTTCCACACAGACCTCTAGGAACCAACAATCCATGAAACACAAGGCATTTCAGGAGGCTCAATGGTTCATACATAAGGGAACAGCCGTACTGGATAACTAGGAGAATCAAAGGGAACAAACATCAGGGGACTTTATGGATGGAATACATCACAGGACAAGTCAAGACAGCTGGCAACAATACATGTAGGCCGAAACTTGGGAGAAAATAACATAAGTGATATAATTGCACAGGGGAAAGGGAAATTTAACATACATTTCAAACACAAATAATAAGAAGTCACAATTATTCTGTACTAGTTGAGGGTCTTGGCCATTTTTCCAGTCGAGACTGGTATTTCCTTACAATGGAAGTTCTGTGGGAGGTGGTGATGATGGAGCAATGGTGCTCGACATCCTCCTTGGATCGTCTGGATCCTGAATCACATTTCTGCTTATAGGCTGTTCTTTGTGGTGTGCTGTGTATGTATTGACAATTTGTAGCATTATTTCGGGAATGTATTCATAAGTTTTTGGAACTTTCACAAACTTGAAGATCCAGTGATTCGCTGCTTTTGAATATGTCCTACTGTAGCTACAAAGAAAATTGTAAAAGTAACTTTTGAAGACATTAACACCAATGACTACCTGTAAAGACAGATAGTGAATATTATACACAACTACAAGAATGAAATTCAAATAGTAAAACCCACATAAATATTATTCAGGGATAAGAATGATCACTGGCAAAACTGACAACAACTGCAACTAGAGGGTCGTGTTAATTCCCAACAGGTTAAGAATATCACTATGATTATAATGTATACATTTCTGGAAAGAATATTTTTGGAAGTTTCCACCATATACGTTCAGGGGAAATGGCTCTGCTCCCGATTTTTTTTTATAATTAAATTTTTTGGACAATCAAAACCCTAAGATTTTTGTAGAACCCCTAAGTATTAAGTATATTAAAGTTTTCTTGTAATTTCAAGTACGTAAATGAACCAATACTTTTAGTTTTTTTAGTGCATAAAACTTTCTTGTGTACAACACTATGCATACTTACTATGTCTCTCCGTTCTTGTTTTTTCTAAGAGGTCTATCAATGTGATACATGTAATCCATAGCAGCCAAATATGATCTGCATGGATACACTGGAACCCTGAATGATAGAAAATAGTAAATCTTTTATATTTTGCTACACATACTAGTTTACTGTAAACAAGATGTCAAAGGGCAACGTCAAGCCAGCTAATTGTCAAAAGATGAAGAGAATAGGGATATATAATGCTGTAAATTGCACATCTATTTTATTTATTCTCAAAGTAATGGTCCAGTATGTCAAGCCCACAGCAGCGGGCTTAACAAAAACTTGTGCCGAAAAGACTCATTGTAATAATCTGAAGTTCCAACTTTATGTCACACTGATAATTTCCCCATTTTCAAGAACTAAACATGTAGATTTTTTCGGTATAGAGAAGAAGGGATAGTGTATTTTTATCCCCCCCCACCTAGACGACCATCACTGCAGCACGGATAGAATTACACAGCTTGAGAACTGCTATAAGAGGGCATGACACCTGTCAACTACCGTACCATACTGTATTACCATACTATCGCCTACTCAGCGATAGGCCCTGTCGA
This sequence comes from Mactromeris polynyma, assembly GCA_032209605.1. Lineage (NCBI taxonomy): Eukaryota > Metazoa > Mollusca > Bivalvia > Venerida > Mactridae > Mactromeris > Mactromeris polynyma. Next base: position 2,466,722 of record JASFXZ010000048.1, read on the forward strand.
AAACAGCTAATTGTTTTCATCAATGTTGGTCTTTTTTCTATTCAAATCAGTAGGCTTCAAATTCAAGGACTTTTAAAGACATACGTGCGAAACTTGTTAATATTTTTGGTGCAGAATTTGAGATAACAACATGAAAATGTAAAGTTCTCATGTGCCACCACAAAGTTTATTCATGTGGATGGAAAGGATCGAAATTTTCCGGACACAAAATAAGAACAGAAAACGACAACCAGTGATGTAGGATGTAAAAAAAGAGTGAGCATTATTTACACCTATAACACTACATTACATTTAGGAAAATATGAAATAAAATCAATAAATACTTTTGTTAAAGACTTGCACATTAAACAAATAAACTAATTGTGTCCACAGGACACTGATATATGGACTTTTAAGTTGAACATTTGTAGATTGCAATAAATATCAAACCATTCCTAGAATGTCAGTGGCTTACAATTTAATGTCTGAAGGATGAGTAAATAATTCAACAAAAGTGTGAAGGTATTTGTAATACAACTTACTCATTATCGAGGAAATCTGCGTGTGTGCGTCAGTAACCACTTCTACATTTACTCCAGCTCCAAGTATGTCAGCCATGGCTCTTTCAAAACCTTTTGCCTCCATGCGACCAGACTTCAGCTGGACCTCTCTGTTGTCTAACTTCCATGGCTAGAATTTGTTTACCATCCTGGTTCATCATGGTATATGTACAGAAGTTGGCAGTGTGTCCATGACTGTCCATTCTTCCATCTCCTACAACAGTACAAAATAAACAATCAAACATGGGACTTGTATTTATAAGAAGGGAGTAGTGCAGATGAAAATACACTTTGTTATAACTAACACCACTATTTACTTAAATATAGGCTATGCATACCATCGACTTTTTCTATGATAAAAGTGACTTCAGCATAGTGCTGTAAGCAAACCACAGAACAGCACTAATTGAACAATGGTACATTCTGATTCAATACAATAAATTATTATGATAATAAGACACAAATATACATGTATGTTAAGATGTGATTTGTAAAAGAACAAATGGAAGTCTTGATATACCTGCTATGACAATTCTTGTGCTCCTGTGTTCTTCCTGTGCTGAGGCTTTCATGTTCTGCCAGTATACAACAGGGACAACAAAATTACTCTGTATCTGGTTGAAAGCAGTCTGAGATAGTAAGCCAACCCGAAGAAACTTGAACAGCAGTGCAACTTTGGCATAATTGTTGCCCGACAAGATGATTGACGCAGCCATCTTAAAATTTCCTAGCATTACCCCGTTTGGCAGGACAGGTTGGCTGGACCAGGTGTAGTTTGAATGTGCATTTTTGCACTCCTGACATTATCAAGAAAATATTTGTAAGATAAACTATATAAGACTGAAAATTAGATATCACAAAATCTGCCACGTAAATTTCATATACCTAATCATTCTTACATGAACTGAGAAAATCAACATTCAGAACATGACATTGAATGACTTGTTGGCTGGATTATCTAGCATCTCATGTTTTCTATTATTGAAATTATGAATACAGAAATATCCTGAAAACTACATTGAGTTATAATGTCTGTACATAGCATGTCTCTCAGTGGACGTTGTGAATGAAGCCACGTTTATAGAATTAATATATTTCATTCACTTAAGTATCAAGTAGATGGACTTCACAGTACAACAATAAATGCAACCTTTCATCAAAAACACACATAAGTAATGAAAATTGCCGTAAAGGTCAGCATATAAAGTATCAAATATAACCTGGGTATATAAATACTTATTCCGCTTGAATGGTTTGTTCAAAATTAATGGAGATTATTTCACTATACAGTCAAACCTGTCTGTAAAGACCATCCATGGGAACAGCAAAATGTGGTCTTTGTTTACAGGTGGTCTCTATAAACAGATTAAATATCATTGAAAATGGTCTGATGGGAGACAAAGTTGGTGGTCTTTGCAGACAGGTTTTGCAATAGTGGTCTTTGTTCGCAGATGGTCTTTAACACAGGTTTGACTGTAACATGGATGAAAATCTCATCCATTAATTGAACCAAAGATGAGAACATCATTATCTGTCTATGTTACAGAAATTTACTCTCAATACTCAATAATTTTCATTTCAATTATATCATTCTATATGGGAATAAATAACCTACCCATCTGAGCTTGACTTGAAGCCGACACCATAACCATTGGCTCCTTCTGGTCTGATGGTGTCACATGACATAAACGGATGGTTTCCCTAGATGCAACATCACTGTCTTTTTTACGGGTGGTTTCCTTAGATGTAATATCACTGTCTTCTTCGTCGAAACCAATGTCATACACATCAGCTTCCAAATCCATTTCCACAACTAGACCTTCAGGTGGTGCTCTAGTGAAGTATTGACAACATATATTATGTTACCCTTTCAACAGCAATATTTAATTTACAAAGCAGATATAATAATTATTGATTTGAAAGAAATCAGTTTTGTGCTATATATGCTATACAAGAATCAGAATTATGATATTCTTGAAAAATGAAATAGTCATTATAACTCAAAAAATGGAAGCACATAAATCAGTAGAAAAACAACAAATGTGTCCATAGGACATAATATGCCCCCACTTAAACATTAAACAAATGCTATTATTCTCCCAATAGTCTGTAAATGTGTATCAAAAATTACCAAGTGAACAACAGATTAGGGCTATAACTTTGCACTTACAAGGCGGAGCCAAACATGAAACCGCATGTGCACAACTACACATGCTGGTAATATTCCTGTAAAGTTTTGTGAGTCTAGCTGATATACTGTTGGTTATATGCACGACACAAGATTGCACGCTCTGTATGCTATATGATCAATAAGTCAAGAGTCATAACTTTGCACTTACTAGGCAAAGCCAGACATGAAACCCCATGAGCGCAACTACACATGCTGAAGAACATTCACTGTAAAGTTTTCAGACGGACAGACAAGGGCAAATCTATATGCCCCCCTTTTAGAGCGGGAACATAAAAACATGATCGGGGCTCAGCACGATGTACTTGACACAGCCAATGAAATATATTGAAAGGGAATGCAAATAAAATGTCTTTAAAAAAATACAACATGACCTTAACCTCTGACCTATTGATCTCTTAATTTATAGGGGGTATCTTATTGTCATAACCAGGAGACCTATCAAGATTGAGGACCATACGCCCGAGTGTCACAGATTTCCTAACAGGAAACCATGTTTCAAGTCAATGTCACCATAACCTTTACCTCTGACTTACTGACCTAAACATCAATAAGGTTCATTTACTTGTCACAACCAGCAGGTCTGTTATAAAGTACAGTTTGAGGACCAAGAGAGAATAGTTCTATAATGCTATACAATGCATATCTAGTACACCCAATTTTGACGTTTGACCTCTAAGTGTGACATCGACCTTTGCACGATGTACACAGCTTATTAGTGTGTAAAGCGGAGGTCAATAATAATTATGAGTACTGAACATACCAGCCGTCAAACTGGTTTAACCAGTCAATCAGGAGATCTACTGGATCAATATTCTATATCCTGAAAAATAGCCAGGTTTTGAGGGTCGCAGACACCCATCAGGATCCAGGGCAGCGTTCCTGTAGGGTGGGGGCAGAGTAATGGTCAAGAGAAGATGTATTAAACCCAAGCGGGCTCAACAACAACTAATCACTCGACAGAAGCGGTGATTACTATAAGGCACTATACTGCCGGGCCTTAATAAATAAAAAAGACTTTAATGTAGACTGACTTTCACATTCATGGAAATGTCCCAGTCAGATGGAATGTATTCTGGATCATTTTCATCCATCACTTCTCCAGCATCTAGCTCTCTTACATCAAATCTACAAATTACAGATAATTGTGATATTGTAAACACAAATACTATGACATTAATTTCATGAAATTATTTCTGTAATATATATATATATATAAATACACATGATATTTTAGCTATTGCTTATGCTGGTTAATATCAATATAGAATGCTAGATGTCCATTATATCTACACGATATGGACATTGCTTAATCTGGTAGTTTGATGCAACTCTGGAGCGGCAATGATTGTTGCAACAACAGTCCTTCTTTACAAAGGGGTTCTAACAGCTGAATGTTCTCAATCCTGAAGATTTGCTTGGGTTGGGGGACTGCAAGCTGCTCTGATCGAAGCTTCAATGACCCAACATTATCAGATGCAGACGTCTGATGATCAAGACTATTGAAACGCATTCGTACACAAAACGTTTCGTACCAGTCGCAATTCGGCACCTACCCCCCAAAATATTCATCAGATTTACATTGATCTCAAAGTGACCCTGAAGCCACTTACAATGTAACTTACATGATACATCTTCAAATGTATTCAAAGAAAGGAAATATTAACAGAAATACACTGTGACACTCACACTTCTTGTTACAACAAAATATCTGTACATACGAAATTTGAAAGGAAGTTTCCAATTCGATTGGACATCTGCTTCCCTTTGGATTAGCTGCCATACTTGAAAACTTGGTCATCCTATTACATTAAAAAGAATACTGTGTTAAACTAACAAAACTAGCAATAATATGTACATTTGATAACCATTTCTGGCATACAATATATAAAAATGTAAATAACATATTGTTTATCAATTCAATCCACTTACAGTTTTATGAAGAAAATACAAACTTATAACAAGTGAGTGGTAACCAAGCAATACTGGTCATTCTTGTGTTTTAGCATGTTCTGTAAATCCATAAACTGGCTGTTACATATAACTATTATGCAACACTTCCCTGAACCATCAATTCTGCTATTGTCAATGATACAAAACAGTTACAATGAAAAACTGCTAACCTTGGTGCATCAACTATGATGGGTTTGTGGACTTCTTTAGGGGTTGATGTTGATGATACAGCAAAAGTTCTGTAAAATATTGAAACATGATACATTGTATTTGTTCATATCTGCCAAGTGTAGCAGTAATCATCTCTAATGGAGCTATGTTATAACAATAATCATTATCTGTATCTTACATAACATATTCAGACAAAGAACATACACACAAACATACCTACATAAATTAAAATTACAAGAGCATGCAAACAGATTAAGAATTATACTTTTTACAAATTATAGTCTCACAACAATCACATAATGTCAACATTCATCAGCAGTCACACATTACTAACAATGTACCATGGTGTTCAATGTAACAAATGGATTCTTTAAGTTCTACTGACAATATACAATGCATAATGATTATTAATACAAAAATAACAAAATAATAATGCATACACATGTTTGTAAGTAATTTTGCATCATATTGATTTTGCTGATTAGGATAATTTCAGTGATATTTGTTTTACATTGCCTTATATAAATACTAACCCAATATCTGATTATGATGACAGCGCTTCAATACCAGACATTTGCACCTCCCTACAATATATAAATACTTAGTAGTTAGTGTCTATTATACAACAAATATATATATATTATTTCATATGAAATTTATGGATCAATATACCATAATTGATTTTAACTGAAATTTGATCTCTTGGGCAATACTACTTTCATTGCTACTGACTCTTTAGAAGTAAACTTATTCAATATTTCAAAATGAAATATTATTAGTGAGCTTTATAATTATATTTTTGGAACAAACTTCCCTAAAAGATATTTCGATAAACTATTATTATATATTTGTTTTCAAAGTTTTTGAAGTGAAATGACTATGGGTGAAACCACCAGGGGATGAAAAGAAAATTTAATGATACAATAACTACCACATAAGCTAACAGGAAGGTCTATTTTGCTCTCAGATTTGTTCACTACAAAACAATGAACATACGGATGTATTTCAATGATATTGGCATTGATATTGCTAAATTTTATATACTTTTATGGGAAGAAAGATGCCAGAGTGCATACAAACTGAAGGCCAAGTACACAGATCTTCAAGCACTGTGTAAAGAGTGTGGGTGACAGACTTGGCTGTTTCCAGTAGAGATGGGCTGCAGAGGGTTCACACTCACAGCCCAATCTGTATGGACCACATTGAGCTCCCTAGGCATAAGTCGGGAAGCAATGCAGAGCTTCAGTGAAAGAGCTCGGGCAGACTGCAGAGAAAGCATCCAGCTGGTTATGGATGAAAAGAGATCAGAAGAGCTGAAAGCTATTCACTGAGGGGTAGTGATCACACTACTGATCCGCTGTCCTGAGCTAAAAGGATCGAATCACCCTGTGATGGACGGCGCTCAGCAGATGACCTCATGTGGATGTGCAGCTTATACCTAAGTTATAGCTGTTTTACAAGCTATAAGTTATTAAGTATTATAAATACAATAGCACAATTAGTTAACATAACTTAGCAATACAGTACAGTAAAAATCCCTCACCTTTGGGACAAGCTAATACTTGACGATTCAGACGATGGGGCTTTGAATGTTTTTTTCCTCTTTCTTTGATGTGATTCTTTATAACTACAACATGAAAATAACATTGCTCATTTTATTCTTGGTATAGCTCAGCTTTCATCACTGTGAAATCAGTGTTTGCATTATTTTGATCTCTAATCAATAGGTCAGCCAATCGCACATCTATCAGGGAATACGTTCTTTAGCTAAATATGTTCATACTTTTGAATTTGACTGCGCATCTTCCATCTTAGTTTTGCGTTATTTTTCGTCGTTCAGGCATGTATTTAATGTTCATAACTATCATTTTTTTTAAATATGTATCGATGGAAATATATCGAGGATACATCGATACCGTTTCATTTGTTGACAGCTCTAAACTGAGGAAAATGAATAAACGACGTACTGCGAAAATTGAAAAGAATAATATTGAGACTATCCCTCACCATGAAATCAGCATCTCGGCGACTTCTTCGTCTTTTTCCAAGCCATTTTCGGCCTTTATATTAACCCATGTGTCAATAAATGGCCCAATCCTGACGCTTTCGACACGTCTCTGTTTAGCTTGTGCAGCTTTCTGCTTCTTTTTAGTCGAACCAGTAACCGTTTTCGGCGGACCAGGCATTGTTTAGTCTTCGAATGTCGCGATCTTCACCTTGTGATCTCACGAGACCTTCCCACAATGCATTTCGAAATTTTGGCGCGAAATATAAATAGCTCTAACTAGGCGCGTAGGCCAAGATAGGAAATACCTGTTTTAAGCTTAAATTTGTATGGTTATAGAGGGTTCTTAAAAAAATAAATAATGCAGAATGAAAGAACAGGTCTGTACAAAGGTATTAACATGCAAAATTCCGAAATTTACGAGGATCGATTTTTTTGATAAAGTGACACTCACTACCTTTAAGTATATATAAAGAAGTGTGCTGTCAAATAATGATTAAGACAAAGAATAGTGTGTGTATCTAGCGTAGAAAACCGTTTGGCCGTTTAAATGTGGGACAAATGATGTATCGCTCACTATGTGATGATAGCATGTGAACGGCTACTTAATTGAAACGTTTACCAAAGTTTCAACCTAACGCTCAACTGTTTCGTTAAAATAAATCAGTTACAATACAATTCATTTTATAATGTATTTCTAATATATTTGACTCAGTGCAATTTTGTTTTCATTTTTGAAAACAATCTAAATCATACATATACATTGACAGGTTTTGAAGCGGATTTTACAATTTAAGTTTGATGGAACATTCTACCTGATTCAATGCGTTTTACCAACATTGTGAACCAGGAAGTGTACAAAATCACGTGGGCGATCAATGCATACACTTTACGGGTAAATGAAGAATTGCAGTACGCTTCGTGATACATTAAAGTGATATCATACTTTTTTCGGCGTAGCAGTATAACATTTTTGACCAACCAAATGTTGTCTTCGATGCGGGCTTTTTTAAATCTGACCAATCATAGTTCACCCAAGAGGCACCAAACCGGGTTTTCGTAAGATGTACGAACATGATCAGTTGGATATTGCATCATCTATTTACGTCAACAATATTTTTTATTGCAAAACATAAACAAATGTTGCTTCAGACTTTGTAATTGTTTACATTAATGTTTAAAATGAAAATATGTAAGTAAATTGTGTACTGAATGTTTTCTCCTTAAGGACACGATTCTACGAGAAAACAACATATATAAAATGACCCTGATAAGACAGGTTCATGATTATAGATAGATCCTAATTCATATTTTGTAAGGATTTATTTTTCAACATGTTGCAAAAACATTATTTCATTTAACATACCGGAATACATCATTCTATCTACGCTCTACGTATTGAACTTTTCAAATTAGCAATTATATATATAAAGTTATATATATTGTGAACCGACTGAATTTGTAAAAACATGTTTAAATTTCATTCCAATAAAATTAGTATCATATGTGTTAGTACTGTAGAAGAATTTCATCGAAGTCTCCATTCCTGAGAAATAATGGTTACTTAATCCCTGTATTTTACCTTGCAATCAAGATACGTAATGATGGTATATGAAATAACTATCTAACTAACTGTGTCATGTAATATTGATACTTTTGATCCACAACATGAAAGCTTGGAGAGGATGCAGATGTAATGTAAGTCTTGAAATAAAACATTGCTGTACCTTGCGCGCATGCAGGACCCTCATAATCACCAGTACATCCCTCGGTGCAATGTCCGTTGTCCTTATCACAACGACTGTTAAAACATCTATCTGGACAAGCGCTATTGCATTGTTCGTTGTCGTTGTAGTAACCGTCCTTACAAGCTGAACAAACACCTAGAGTTGAACACACACAATTCGCCGGACATGACAGAGAACAGTTATTGATATCGCCTTGATTATAGTACGGTGAATAACATTCCTGGCAATCTAGTGCAGATGTGCATGTTTTACACCTTGATGGACAGTGAAGGGAGCAGACTGTACATGGATACTCATTGTAGTATGGTCCCTTGCATTCATGGCATTGTGTACTCGAACCACACGCTGCACAAGTTGCTGGGCAATCCACACAACGCTTTTTCGTACTTAGATACTTTCCGACGACGCATGTTGTACATTTGGTATGTTTGGTTTGTTCACAGTTTTCGCAATCATCAGGACATTTGTTGTAACATTTATAACCACCGATACCAAGAATGCATCCGTGTGTACAAAATTCTGTCACCCAACGTGTTGGAACAAATGCTGAGCCACACAATTTATCTACACAGCATCCACAATTTTCACATCCAGGTACGCGTGTTATAGCTAAAAGAAAAATACAAACAAAGCTCCTACATATAAACCATAATACATTGACCCAGTACAGATGTATCAAAACGAAACAACGCTATTAGAAATTAAATGCATCCTGCAAAATGTATGCTATTACAATACACAAAACATGAACCATAAACTCTCTGCATCTGATATTAAGCTTCGTTAAGTCGTCAAGCCGAATTGCAGCTAAGATAAACCCTTTGCTCGTAATACAAATGTATCTATTTTAAAATATATTAATACCAATTGATGATTGAACAGCTAACGGACAGCACAATTAATTAGAAAATCAACACCTTATGTCCGTTGATGAAACCTGTTTCGTAAACTGATTGATATTTGTAAAGATTATCATATTTTATAAGCATATATAGGTTTCATGTTTAATATGAATAAACCATGTAACTGACATAATAAAACAAAAATGCACACTGAAACAAAGACAATGACCTATCGTGTATACCCAATTTGAGAAGTCATCTAAAAAACCGAGGTCAAAGTTGAACCTTGTCATGACAAAATTAGAACAATATTCATGGAATTAGTATTTTCGTTGACCTATGACAGATACATAGAGAAATATGACTTACTTATTTGCAAACGGATGAGGAATACAAAAGGTATTCCCAAATGCACGCCGATCATTTCGATTAGTAGTAGTCCTATCTGAAAAACGACGCAGTATCTGTTAAATCATAAATAATAAAAGGAACAAAAAAGCTGAACCTGAGTTACCATCTTGTCATCTCAGAGTATTTCAAAATTTACATCATGCAGGTATGGACTTTTCGCCCATCCATTAATGATTCTCGGCTCTTTATCAACATGATGTAGCCTATAATACTATGTGGTATCTAATGTTTTAAGTTTATATTGATGTTTGTCCCTTGTTTCATGTTGTGGTATATATTTTCGGCGCAGTCGTACTAACATGGTTTTGCTATTTGCATATCAGTTTCGTAAACCAATCAAATCTTACGTTAACCACCAAGGCAATTTTTCTTCAACTGAAAACAATTCGTTAAAGCCATTACCTAAAAGTTGTTTATTGTTATGTAGTTTTTCTTCCGAAGCAAAGTAATGAACACAATTATTGCGTAAATGGTGTTATGTTTGACAAAAAAAATCATGATCACGGTAGAGGCGTTATTCTTATGAACCAGATGAATATCCTATTGTTTGCCTTAACAACTGCGTATAGCGTATCTCAAGACTTATCCAGTAACTAGTGTTGTTAGTCACCGTACGGGGAATGGTCCGGTGTTGTCATTTTACGAAGACTTTCTTGGTTTTATGTACAAGTTTGTACCAGACGCAAACGTTGATATTGTTTCAATCAGACCAATCGCTATGTAACACGTTTATTAACATGAATGCGTGAGTTCATGGCTTATGCATGTTATGATGAACTAGATTGAAACAGACTTTACTGTATCTACGACAAATCATACTACGGAGTGATTTTACTCAGTTTCTTACGCAGTGATCTCCCCTTACAGGTATCGCAGTGTATATAGTATATAGCGAAATTTAATGACCGGCGGTCGTATCACTTAGGCAAGTTTTAGGTTGTACAACAAATTTTGGCATGGTTCACGAATAGTCAGAAATGGCCCCGTTCGCATAGTGGTCAATTCCCATTTAGTTTGGTGAAACTACCCTTGGTATATACAAAACAAACATTATTTGTAACAAATATTGTAAATATATCATTTGTTTGGTTGCTATGGCAACATATCATCCGGGGGTATTGTTTTCACTTATTCCATATAGCTGACACTATATGAAACATGAATGACAATATATTTTAGCATACATGGAACTCAAATTTCCATATCCTTAATGTTATGAACAAGATTGTTATCATGGAAACAATTTCAAAAAATCATATTTTATGCTATATATAACCTATATTTCATTTTTGGGTATATATATATATATATATGTCATTAATTTGTAAAATTTGGCAATTCATTGCAAAAAATCATATTTTATGCTATATATAACCTATATGGCACTTTTGGGTATATATATATGTCATTAATTTGTAAAATTTGGTAATTCATTGTACTATATGTGTTTATAGAATATGTTTTCTTTGTATTTTACAGCTGCAAGTGGAAGTTTTGCATTTCATACTAACGATCTTGTATATTGTGCTGATCATAGAGTGTGCAGAATAGTAACATATTGAAACAATGAAGTACATTTCATAGTAAGCAGTCTGTAAGCATATGGTAACATATACATACATTGTCATAAACATTCAATCACTGCTTTGCATAGCCCACGTACCATACAACCGCTGCACAGTGGGCACACATACCTACTACCCTGGATCAAGGTCGGCATTTGCAATACCAACCAAGAATTTCCACACTGATGAATTTCAACCAAAGAGTGTATTGTTTGGCCGAGACATGACGACTTTGTAAGCGCACACGGATATGTTGACTGTTTTCCTTATGTATACGTATGTACTCGTCACCTTCAGTTTGAGTTGACACAAGCCACATGTAAGTGTGCGAAGTGTGTTCTCTGTAAGGCGCGGAAAGTCCTCTATATCGGTGTCATCAACTGGGACCCACACAACACGAATTTTCTCAAGGTTGCCCTCCTCAATCTCTGCCTTCAGAGAATTGCCCTGTGTGGCCAAGTGCAACATTTGCTGTGCTTGGCGCTCATCGCCGTCCGTGGAAAATGAAAGTGGTGGCAAATATTTGTTGCAAACAGCACAGATGATTTTGACAAAGTCGCCAATGGAACCTGGCTGTTTGGTAACACTCTGTCCAGGTACTTCCATCGCTTGAGCCAGGCGTTTGCAGACTCCACCACCCATCTTATCTGAATATTGTGAATGAAAAATTGAACATTTTGAGTACCTTTCAGATTTTTATAACAGCAGACAGCAATGATATCACATATATGAATTGAACATCAAAGAGTAATGTAAAAATGTCGAGTGACACATATATAGACCAAAATTATTATGTTCTATGTTTGTGATTTAATTGCTATACATTGATTTATTTGTCGATATTCTTATGCTTCATGTTTACATTTTAGTACTGTTAATATAACACTTATTTATATACGGTAGTACTCGTTAAGTTTAATTAATTGCATGCCGAAGATTTGAATAATCTACTAATATCATTGGTATAATTTTCATTCTAAGAACATATTTAAAGTGCTTATAATTTGCTGGACAAGATAAACACAATAGAAACACAATCTTATATCCAACTACGCTTTATTTCGTAGTCGCTAACAGAATCACGTAATTTATTCTACATGAAACCAAAAACGTTGCTACTTTTATGTTTAATTTAGTCCAAATTATCCAATTATCCTATCCGTTCCCGTGCATCCAATTTGTTACGTATCTACATAAAGTTTAAATGATTGATAAAATATCTACATAAACATAACTTACAGACGAAATAACTTTGCGTTAAAATAAAGCACATACAAATATTTTATTGAACAAATTTATCATGCAAAGTATTTTAAACAAATGTTAAGTTATACATTCAATATAAATTGTCAAATCTTACCTAATATTCGCTGTTTATTCGTTGTTTACATCTTTGAGAGTCGCTCCAGACGCTTTTTTATTTTAACCCAAAGATGAAAAAATAAGGGAAAGAAAATATGCTCGTAGAAATGTCGGCCTAGACGCATTTTCACGTTGTTTTTGAAATCGTTCTATAACACAATTACACTCTAAAAAAGCATTTCTTTTAAAAAGTATATGTTAGGGATAATGTGTTTAAACTAAAAGGATTGAATGTACGGACATTCTGAGCACGTCACTGTACACAACGTCAAGGTAAAAATCGTTCCGCCTGAGCGTGATTTTTTCTTTTTTTGAATGTGGCGGCAGCGTTCACCAGTTATGAAATTAACATATTGCGGTTTAGAGAGGTAGCTATGGTAAAAATATGATTAATGGTGAGGAATGGCGCCACATTCAAAATTTCATAAATCCAACCAAAATGGACAAAGAAACGATAATTTTCGTTCAAATGGCCATATTTGCACACACAAATTCAACACTAAAACACAGAACTTGAAAACAAAATTTATTCAGTATGAACGTATGATAGTTACACTTTGCAGAATTAATGACATTTATGCTGACATCCAATGATAAATCTGGTGCCAATCAAGTACATTCGTGAACCAACCCTAACCTTGAGATTGCAACAAATGTGCATACTTCATGTTACGCCGACCATCTTTTTTAAAGATGTGTCTTGTTATCAATGTATGTCAGCGTTTTTATAAAGCTGTCATTCATTTCTCTATACATATTTTCTTATCATTGAGACATTTTTGCAGTTAGATTTCTTAATTATAACATCACTTAATACATAATAATATTATGACGTCATTTGGCAGTAAGAAGGAAATTCTCTTCTGTTCCGCTTTTTATTAACACAACTTAATCCTACCTTAGTATAGTCGTAACTTCGTTTCGTTTTCTCATTACAGTAAAACTTCGAAACCTCGAACAGTTTTGGCTCGAACACAGTAGAAACCTCGAACAGGTTGTTAAGACCCGGCGAAACCCCTCCTTATTTCATATTATCTAACAGTAGATCACTCGAACAGAGATAGGTCGAACACTCAAACAGGATTTGTGGTCCTCAGCTATCATTTCATTCATTGTTCACCATAGATCGGTCGAACAATACAATAATTCACACCCTTCATTGACCGCTTAATAAACTAAAATTTGTTGACGGGTTAGAGTTGCGACACATGTTATTCGCACTGCGTGATAATTACATTCCAGTTGTACATGTACAGTGGAAACTTCCTAATCCGAACACCCCTCGGACAAAGAATAAAGAGGATTCTTTTACATTTCAATAATTATTGCCGTTTTTAACTGTTGTATTGATGATGCCTATTCCTTTTTTTCTCTTTTGATACCAAGCTTTGTTGCATCTAAGCCTTTGGTTTCCTATTTAATGTACTTATTCCGTTTCCACAAACCAGCTAATGTCATGAAAATGAGTGTGGCCACTGTAATTTACATTGACATTTCTAGGAGTAGTCATTTTGTGGTGTTACGCTTCACATTCCTCGTTAAGTTCTATTTTCCGAATTTAGGATCTACGTAGGAAAACCTTGTTTGTTGAGTGCATACTCTCATTTACGTCTGTGTTTAATTATTGTCTAGCCCGACACACCTAAGAACGACCATTCTCAACAACGAAAATAAAACATGCGCACAAATATACGATAGTTTACCTAACGTGGGCTCCAATTTCATTAACAAAAACGAATAGTGCGTCCAATAACGACTTACCTTAAGGAAATATTTGGGAATATCTACCGTATAAAGTGCCTCAAATTACTGACAAATTTACGGAGGTTAAATAAATATTGTGTCTGTCTATAAGATGAAAATATGTTAAAGTCTTCTTCAACTCATTCAGCGCGTTTCACTTTCCTAATTGGCTTAATGCGTCCATAACTCTGTAATAAAACAGTCATCTAATTGAACAATGATATTACAACTACCTAACAGAGTTATCAAAGAAATTGATGCACATTTCATTTGGTTTGGTATGGCTCTTCGATACATTGGTGTATCCAATTTCAATACCAAATGCTGATGAACACTTGAAACTATTACTTGTAAAATGTGATCCATATTTTTTACTAACCTTTTTGCAAATGTGTTCACTCATTCGTTGCATATATTGAAATCTATACTGAGATACGGGAATCAAATGACATTGAACGTGTAATGAAATGGTCGACCATAACAACAAACATGGGGACAACAATGGAGAACATATTACATTGTCCTTTTACATCAATGAGGTAGCCAAGAAAGTCGGTAATCATAGGTCGAAAGGGAAAAAATAATATGAATATTACATCAAGTAAATGTACTGCACATGGGGACATATGTTTAGGGAAAAGTTCAGTGGATATTCATTGCAGTGTTCTAGAACATGACAATGATTCGTGCCCATGCTTTTTCTACGGAGACAAAGAGCCTGGAAACTATTTAAATGTGTCGGCTTTTGTAATATGACAACAATACTTGTGTTACATCGCTTTAAAATTTATCATATTTGTTGTTAAGTATATACATTTAATATCACTTGGATCGTGAGCAAACCAAATCGCATTCGTAAGTCAACACATTATTTTCTTAAAAAGGTAAGGTATTAACTTGTAAAATTACATTGTCAAAGTTTTCGCATAACCAGTTTATCAAATTACTTTTTATTCTGATAATTGATGGCAACGCTCTGGGATGGATTTCTATTCAGTGGCAGGTTTATTGTCAAACTGCTGAAAAGAGACAGAGCATAAGCATCGTACTAACAAAACCTTGTATGATTTTTATCCAAATAAGTGTAATCACTCTAAATAAACAACTGTGATTCATTGTCAACTACATTTATACTGATGTAAAATCAAATTTACTTATAACAACGAACATGAATTAATTACCTGAAACGAATACTTCCAAGTCTATGATAACAGTTATATAGGAGCCGATATAATCACTGATATGTATGACAATATTAACTTACGAAACACGTAATACACCATCCATCAAAGTGTGGGTAAATGCATTTCATGGGCGAGTGCTTTTTGTACTTCCCTGTCTGTAAACTTGATACCATATAACACGTGATTTAAAAACAGTTAAGTTCCGTTATTTAGACCACCCATTGTTACGAGTCGGTCCAAATAGTGAAACCTATCAAACTGGTTGTGACATTGATTATTAATACACGTAGCACACATTATACGATTTATACAGTATGCATTAACTGTGTAAGCAAAGCAGCAAGCGTGGTAATCTTAATTTTGATTTTTACTCCGAATGAAAATATACAAAATTAAAAATTAAAAACCCACATCAGTGTGTAATAATCTTTTGTTTAGTTGTTCAAGTTATCTTCTGTAGTAAATATTGCGTTGTATCAGTTTTGTTAGCTAAATAAGGTTATAATCGCCAACCAGAAACGTATATCGCACAAAACGTATCTCCTATTATCCAAAATTACGCACCACCAGAAACACGATACAAACTGTCATTGGTTTTGGTTTGCAGCATTTTTTAATCTAAGATAAAGTAAACTGACATTGATTTCTTCGATCAATACATTGTCTTTTATACACACCAATACATCATTTAAAACAAGGGTGCATTTAAGTTCTCATATTTTTTATACAAATATAATTATGTAAATGCTATGTCTTCTTTAGTTAGACACACCAACTGGTAACATGTTAGATCAATGGATATAACAAAAGAAGCAATGCAGTCCGATAACCAACCATACAGCATTATTATTCACAGACAGACAGCCACTACCACATATCTGTCATAAGCAGACAAATAGGCGTGCAGGCATACCATATGAATATAATAATCTGTATGGTCTTATTTTCCGACACATTCACAGAAAGTCATGTATAATTTTATATAAATGTATAAGCTTTGATATTTCAAACAAAATGTTAAACACTCGTGTTGGTCGCCGGTAAGAGTACCGCCCGTCACGTTACCAGTAATATATCGCGAATCATCATGTTTAAAGAGGCATTCGGTTGAGTTTGTTCCGTCCTTGTGTATCACATCAATGCATATTCATGTAATCGATCGATGAGGGTTTATATTCAGGGTATGTATGTATATTATGCTTTGCACTCAGGAGCTCCCGTTTTACTTAAGCATGGTGTAAACCTCTTACTGAATAAATTGAATCACTACATAAAAGAGAGAGAATAACTTACTGCAGGGAATGCCACATACACAAAGACAATGCCTTTCCACATAGACCTCCTGTAAAACAACAGCCCATAAAACTACAGGTATTTGAGGAGGCGCAGGGGTAAACGCGTAAGGGAATAGGGTCGCAAGGAATTGTCTGGCCAATCATAAATGATAACTAAGGAGAATCAAAAAGGACAAACTGAGTGGTTATTCGGACGGAATACATCACAGGATAGGTCAAGACAACTGCAAGAAATAGGCCGAAAGAAGTATAGAAGAGGAAACAAACATGTTCAACATGTAGGATGGATTGGAATAAGACATATAACAAGGAAAAATGTATGTGAAGAATACCCAGTGTTTCCGAATGCATTTTGCTATTATACGTATAACAGCTGAATTACAGGCAGCATTTGCAACTTTAATTCGAGATATCTTTTGTTATTTCTTTATAGACTTATACAGACGTATACATGTGCTTATCAAGAGGCTTTGTGTTTTATGCCTCGTAGATTGTCAATATTTTTGTTGAACTCAGTAAAGATATAAAACTAACATCGACTTGAAGTTTCGAATGACTGTAAATTCGAATGTGACATGATGTCTACACTGGACATTTAGGCATTTTAAACAACGCCCGAATGTTTCATAACTTAAGCTCTAGGCAAACTCTGATCCAACTCTTTGATAACCAGCATCACATATTATAGAAATACTGGAATTATAAGTGCTGGAAAATCGCTTTCGTAAGTTCCAAAGATTATTTTGGGTGGCCATCTGCATTCTGACAAAATATAAAGCAGCTATCCTTTAACCAAATAGTACACACAATGTGAAATATTTCCAAAATATTATATGCAAACAAGTATTATTTTAGCAATCATAAAGTATATTTAGCTTAGACGTTCAACGATCAAATGTCAAATGAACATAAGTATACATTTAAAACACGTTGTTACATGTAATGGAGCAGCCGCTTTGTTAAAGTTGTACTATACTGGAAAGAGATGCCGAGTTGCAGAATAGGCTTCTTGTAAACAAGATACTATTAACACCAATAACTGAATCTTGATTTCATCACAATTGATATTCGTATTGCAGTACAACGTAACACCTTATTATACTATAATCACAGACCTTACAACAACATAAAAAACAGACTGTTTGCTTTATTATTTGTTTACAGCAATTTTATTGCTCCTTCTGTCAGTAATATGCTGTCCAATTAGTATTTCAGACAACATTGTGACAGCAACAAACATATTTGAATACAGATGCACACAAAATCATACATCGGTGATTAAAGTGAGTGCTTACATTCAGTGATTAACTAATACTATGTTACACTTTCTACATTTGCACATACACAGTAGTCTTGTTGTAACTGTCTACATGGAAACTTATTTCTGAAATATATATGTGTTCGTAAAACTTTGTATCATTGCTTTTTACGCAAGTTTCAACAATTGTTCAGTCTTATACGTCGGTCAGTTGACCTAACCAGTTTTCCTGGAATTGATTATCAACCAGTACTACCTTGCTCATCCGCAAGCAACTGACAACTTATCAAAATGAGGATGACATGACCGTAAGCTAATGTCATGGAGGAACATATTCTGCCCAACCCGGGAATCGAATCCGGACCTTCCGGGTGACAGTCTAGCTCTCTACCAACTGAGCTAGCCAGGCTGGCAGAAAATAACATCGTATATACACATAGTGTATATGCTTTAAAATATTTGTATATATGGATTGTTGTTTTCCCGGGGTTCTGTGTGGAGAGGCATTGTCTTATGTATGTGAAATTCGCTGTAGCAACTTATTCTCTCTCTTATGTATCAAAACTGAAATAATACTTTGAATATCGTTTACTGCGGATACTAAATACACCATTCATAATAAACTTATTGTTAAAGGAAGATAATTCAGATTATTTGAAAATTAACTTGCATGGATGACCTCACTTGCACTAAAAACCCGAAACCGAAACAGGAAGTTATTAGGTGGACAAATTTCCAATCTGATGCAATACAGTCGGACATATTGAAAAACGTATTGACGAGTATTTGTTCGCTTGGTTTACAGTGAAAGGAAGGTTAGTAGTATTAATGTTTGATCTACATAAATAGTTTTACATGTTATATGTATAGGATAGTGAATTTCGCGGAGGCTTGCTTACTTGCTATATTAAAATATTTACTCTGTCTATTTTAGTGTATATGTAATGGTTAATATATTAAATGGTTTTAGTTACAAGTACAATGTATCTACTTAGTCAATTTAAGTGTATTAATTTATTGTAGTGTGTATGTAATGGTTACTATAGTTACTAGTACCTACGGCTTACAGACTTTTCAACCCCAAGCCTTTTCAACCCCACTTTTCAAATGAAGACTTTTCAACCCCAAGACTTTTCAACCCCTGATTTCAAGACTTTTCAACCCCTACCTGTTGAGACTTTTCAACCCCTACTTTGAAGACTTTTCAACCCCTACTTTGAAGACTTTTCAACCCCTATTTCTTTTTTTATCATTTTCTAATTTATTTAATATACTGGTATCTAACAATTCACTTATTTCATGCGTAACTGTAATTCAAAAATAAAGGAAAACAATTCCTCTCAAAATATCATCGAAAAATATATTTAATGACGTAATCACATAAAACAAGTCTCTGACGTCATTCAGTATACACGCGTTCAGCGTGTCCGTTCAATCTGGGACCAATATATACATGTTGGTCCCAGGTTGAATCTCTCTGACTCGGATTGCAATCAAGTGTACGGAATTTAATACATTTTGATTGATAAAGGACTGAGCTCCTCGTGCAAAGATAAATATAATTTTTAAAAGTTCCTGTGTAAACTGAAAATGTGTTGATAAGGTCTGAAACATGAATCATTTGAGATGGAATAAACTCACTTAATTGGATATGTACTTTTGAAGAATTTTGCTGAACATGCTTAGTAAATCTGTCATATAAGTAACTTGCATGTTAACGGTAAATGTTACCATATTTATTTTTGTGTTTGCTGCAGTGTTCATGAGGGTTCTTATTTAATACATCAAAAGTGTTAATATTTTTCATTCGTTTTGTAAATTGTAAACAAGCAGCGTATGAATTTCATTTAGGTTTTTCCGCTCATTTGCGTAGTATATGCGCACTGTGCAATATGATATTTACTGTTTGAAAATAAAACAATGATATTGCAAATATTTGATCGTTGCGTGCACGTCATATGATGCATGTTTTTGTCACTAATGGGTATAAGGCATATCATGTTCCTGAAAGAGATATTTGAATTTGAAACATAACTACTTATTTGTTATTCAGGTAATTAATACGAATGCCTTAACTTTAATAAAAACGACATTATTTAGCTGTATGCGCGTTGAATTAGTCATGTACTGGAGATTAACATTTTTCCTTTTGTAATGTTACACCACTTGAAACATAAACATGCATGTATATATATTTTGCGCATTAAACTACAACGAAAGGTATAGACAGTAGTAAATGTATATTATTGTACATCACAATTCGCAATTCGAAAATTGCATTCCTTTAATTTGTCATTATATTTTGTTTGATCATCATAATAATTAGCAGAATATTTGTTTAATACAATTAAATGTTTGTTTGTTTTTGTTTGTTGCACTTGTTTATTGGATCAAAGGCAATTGTGTTCTATTGATGTAACCATCACACTTTTAATTATGTGTAAACTGTCAATTGTACGTTGTTTAAGGTGATATATGCCCGCTAAATGCCTTGATATGGTATTGTTATTATATATATATAGGTGAATGAATCAGTATATTCTCGGATATGTAGCGGATCAGTGGTCCAGTGGTAAAACGCTGGACTTGTAATCCCGGGATCGCTGGTTCGATTCCCCGCTCTATCACTGACCGTACTAACAGTCTTTCGGACGAGACTTTAAAACCCGAGGTCCCGTGTATGATGCTTTACATCGAGCACGTAAAAGAACCAGGGGTGCTTCTGGAACTGGGGCATCTTCTGTATCATGCACTATCCTCCAAATCTAATATGACTAACATTCTTCCGGAGGCATCGCCCATGTGGGAAACCGGTGGCGACGATAAATAAAAGCATATACAATAGTATATTCTCACAATTGTCTAAAATTGGATAAGTCGTTAAGACTTATATGAATGTATATCAGAAGGTCCTTCTTAAAATGCCTTTATCAATTAATATTTGTTTTTCATATAGTACCTAAGATTGCAGATGCCATAATAATTATTAAGATATATATTCTCTTTTATCACCGATTTTGATAGAGTAATACAGGTTGAAACAAATAAATATATATAATGTGTCTTAAAACATAATGATTTCCGAACTTTGTTTAGATTTAACCAAATACTCAACTCAATCATATTTATTGAATAAAACATTCGTAGGCCTACATGTGTATAGCATACAATATAATATATAATGTAGAGAAAGTCGTAAAAGAAATAAAAAAATATTAGTTTACAAAGAACTTTCATGAATGTGAAACAATTGTGTTACATTAGCAAAGTGGTCAATGAAAATATATATACATGTACATGCACCAGGTATATCTCAGTCTATCTGTACCAATAAAGAAACACAAAGTCAACATAATTATACAGATGACATTAGGAAAGGGCAATTATTGAGTTCTAAAATCATTGCATAATGAATTAATTTTGAAAGGTTTATCAATTCAATCTTTGAGTCAGTGCTTAAATAAAGACAATGTATTGTTATGTTTGTTGACTGTGTTACGTTATGACGCGTGCTCGCTTAGCGAGGTGATTAACAAGGTGAGAATCCGCTGTAGCGGGTGATTAGATAAGATGCTAAGATTTAGGAGTGCTACTATTTATATTTATTTTTCAGAAATAAGGAGTAGTCAGTAAGTTTGCCGCATTTATTATTTCATTGCGTTTAGAATACAAGTAAAACTATTATTAATCACCTGCTAAGGTATATAGCCCTTAAAACAATTATATATTAAATCATTAACCCCACCTTCTCCGTTTAAACTAGCCCCATCCAACCGTCCTACCCTGGTTTTAGAGTATTGGCCTCTCCGTATATTTACAAACTAAATATACAAAACTAGAACGAAGCTTCAATCATATTCTATTTATTTAATTTGAGAAGTATTGCCTGCTGTATGATATGTATAACATTGTATTGATATTGCTGTTTTCACATTTTTGCCACTATGTTGTGTATTGATATGTGTCAATCTCACGGGCCTCCGGCCTACAGATATATTGAAAAATAAAACGTACAACATATTATGCAAAAGTTCAGCCGTCTATAATACCAATGCCTCCATCTCCTGTGACCCATATGTGCGGCGGTCAAATAGGCCGTGCACGTGCGGATATCAATGCCCTCTAATTTAGTTTTCCATATGTGTATAGATACTTTATTATAAAAACATCTGCGTATTTATTTGACTTATAACTATTACTTACCTTACTCACTCATATCAGAAGGCGTGTAACGCTTCTGCTTCCCCATTCACAAAAATGTACTCGTGCATAAAAATAATCCTTTCATTGACTATGTTCTACATAACGTCTTTCGTTGGGATATAAACCGTCACAATCCAGGTGTGTAGCTGTGCGGTAAGCTAGCATGCTTGAGCCACACATTTGTTCACCTTTATTATTATTCCTATTATTAATGTTATTAATATTTGACCATGTTGTAAAATGCTCATATCTATTGTTATCTCTTTTTTGTGTGTGTGTAAATTCTATTCTTTATACTTTATACTGTCCCCCTATCATCAATCCATCCCTTAATTGTGTAAATAATAATAATTCAAACTTACTCTAACAAAATATTTAATGTTAACTTGACCAGAACTAACCAAATTATAATTATACAATACCAACGATAAATGTCATAACCCCATGTTGTAACATGTGTACCTGGGTGTAATAAAGATATGTTCTGTTCAAAAAAAAAAAAAAAAAAAGTTAAATACATTTTTAAAATCGACCTAATATCATTAATATAAACAGCTTTTTAATATAACAAATGATCAATGATTAATGATCGACTATACCAATAAAGACAATGTAATTGTTATGTTTGTTGACTGTGTTACGTAACTACTCTGGGACAAGTATGATGAACGGGACATTGTATGCGAGGATTTCCTGCGTGAAATCGGCGAGATATACGGTTAAGTGTATGTGCAAGTAATTGTGACAGTGTGAATAAATAGTGTGCCAGTGTGAAGAAAAAGTGTTTCCGAGTCAATTTATGTGCCAGTTTGAATAAAAAGTGTTTGAATAGTTTCAATTGGTAAAGCGGTCTCGGCAAATTCCTGAGACTGCTTTACCAATAATACGTATTACCATTTCCTTACATGTATAGTGTCAAATTTTCGTTTCGTTTGAACTAAACATACTCCGTGAGGTCAAATGGTAACATAATGTGAGACTAGTTACGTGCAAGAGACTTGATGTTTTATTCTATTCTCTTGGCTAGGTATTCGTCCTTTTTTCCTTTCTATATGCTGTATATAGTATTCAGTATTCTTCCTTTATGTATGTATATATTTATAAATAATTGTTAAACCATATATCTCCAGAAAATGGATGCAATAAAGTTATGTATATATAAATAAATAATTTTTGAGTGTAAATGACAGCGTAATTAGACTTAATAAGAATAACAAATCACATCATCAATTAAATACCAATTAAATTCCACCTGCAGTTTTAGGCCTAATAAAATGTGATAGAATGACTGTGTGTATTTTGTGTGTATATATCTTTATTAGTATTCATTTTGGAATGTAAATAAACTTAAAAATTAAACTTAAACAACGTGATTGTTAACATTTTTCCAGGTAACAAATGTGATAATTGTCCAATTAAAAACATATTCCAGGGGTTGAAAAGTCTTGATTTTAACTGGGGTTGAAAAGTCTTAGGCTAATTAGGGGTTGAAAATGACAGTGGGGTTGAAAAGTCTTGGATATTTTACCATAGGGGTTGAAAAGTCTTGGGGTTGAAAAGTCTTGGATATTTTACCATAGGGGTTGAAAAGTCTTGGGGTTGAAAAGTCTTGGGGTTGAAAAGTCTCGATACCGTACCTACTTAGTCAATTTATGTGTATTAACATATTGTAGTGTGTACGTAATGGTTAATATCTTAAATAGATAAGCTACTAGTACCTACTTAGTTAATTTATGTTTACTTTTTGAAAATCAATGACCATGAAGAGGTTAAGTGTGAGGTTAGTGAGCTGTTAAATTGATTTAAATCCCCAGTACTTTTACTGACATTTGCAAGGCTGTACCGTTCTATATACTCATTATTTCTTGTTACAATTTAGATCAATATAAGGTTCCCTTTTTATCCATGTGCTATTCATTAGATTGATATAGTACTCATGCCCCACTTTCGCCCGTGTTCACTACTTACTTAGTCATGTGGTGTATTCAATCCACTACATTTTCGCCCTGGTTGTTCCCTTAAATTGTCTATGGTAGGTTTTGATCGCTAGTCAGACAATTCCTTACTTCCAAATTCCCATTCAATTCGAAATGTTTCGTAGTTTTTTTCTGGGATTTATGCTGATAGGTATTGTCTTGTGTGTGCTTTTTAGCAATACTATTAAAATTACATATTACAGCAAGGTGAAATTTTCACTGTTTTATCGATATACAGTCCTTCATCTAATGCTGCTATAATTTTATAGAAATGTTGAAAAATAATGAAGTTATTTAAACTTTTGGTACTGTGGAATTGTACATGTTGTCCGTTTAATCAGGTTAAATGCACAAGCGTTATTTTTAAATCTACCTCATGCTATCAAGATGTAAAAAACAACAACATACAATTAAGTTTTTATCCCAAAATAAAGAGAACAGAAACAAGTGTGAGTACGGAAAATCTAGTTTTTTACATTTTTATATAAACTCGACATCATAAGCTAGGATACTTTCTTTTCTTTCCAAAAATACTGTTGATATTAAAAAATACTTAACATAATTATGTATGCTTTTACCGGAATAAAAAGCATCATAAAAAGTCATTCTACATGTACAACTTTACTATACAGTGTATAGAGTTAATCCATGCATGTGTCTATTGATAAATCCCATAGCGTTCATACATAATGCAATTATTCTACTACAAATCATAAAGCTTCAAACGTATGAATATTATCTGGTAAAAATATAACACTACATAAGAATGATTCTTGGTTCAAGAGCTAATATTCTTAAGAGAATAATATTACGCATACTTCTTGAGTGTTTATGCTACAAAAATATCATAAAACACCCATGTCCTTCAGTCTCAGTTATGATTTATTTGCCGCCTTTGTCCGCTTATTGTTGAAAAAGATAATCCAGATACAAATGTCAAATCAGATGCACGAGTGACCTCCCTTGCAGAACAAAAATCTGAAACCGAAAGAGGAAGTTTGTAATTGGATGTAATAAAATTGGCCATGCAATATCCTATATATATATACTCAATGACATATAAGTGAACCTCAAATGAACTGAACAAATCTTATTTTATTAGTGATTACGTAATAGTTGACAGTATGGTAATTATCAAGTCATGATGTCAGACGAGTTGGATCATGTTGACATATCTATAGTGTTAGATCTGACCAATGTTGTTCATTGCAGGGGCGGATACAATATCTTCGGTAAGGGGAGGCGTACATAATGGATGGGGATACAAGAGACGTTTGTGAACGGCGTTTTCCCGCTGATTTTCAAGAACAATCTACCAAATGGTGCTCAATGCATCGCCAAGCTTAATAGATATACTATACGTTGATAGGGTAAGAAAATGTTTTTTTCAGCTTTAGGTTCATAATCCTAAACAGGTCTTTCAACAGAAATTGTTTAAGAGAGAATAATTTCAGTATAAGTTATTGATATCATATAGACTTTTTACATAACTTTGCAAGATTTTAAAGAGGAGGGGAGTGCACGCAAGCTCCATCCCGATTCAATCTACTAATTGGGTTTGATGGCTCGTTTTGTCAAATAATTGAAACAATGATTGGTTTCAGTTTAGATGGCGGAGTGCATGTGTGTATATCTATATATAACTCTTAGTGACGTCAATGGCTCGAGACTTCTTCCGATCTCTCCCTCTAACCTTCGATTTTATTGCCCTGTTTTTAATTTTAAGCCGTATGCACGTGTGTCTGCTTCCACGTTGATTATTTGACTTTAATACTGGACAAGGAGCATATGCACTACACATTTATTTCATCAAAGACATAATCTTGCATGTACATGTGTCATTAATTAAGAATGTATTTGTTCTCTTTGAAAATCTATGCCGCGCTTTTGTATAGTCTCAATTATATTTTGCAGGATGGCAGGTTCGCAGCAGGATCATAGCAACTTATCTTTGATACTCACAGAAGTACTCAGTGATATAGGAGTAAACGATGAGATGGTAATGAGGAGACGAAATGGTATTTTGTTGAGAGAATCTTTAAATGGTGTTCAGTGTGTAACGACAATTGATGATCGACATGTTTATTACTTCGGTAGTCAGTCCGAAGGAACAACTACAATAGGATTACATTCTGATGACGATGTACTGGTGTGTTTAAATTCGCATAATGTAATCCAAGACGGGACTAAATGGAAACCTAATATAACGAATCTGCTTATGGTACAAGATGAAACTACAGCACCAGGTTACTCTCTGCTACAACTCTTGCAAAATGACGCTCCTCTCCCAGCAAGCTATGTTCCTGACAATGCATATTACAAGGATGGTAAAGGGAGGATTCTTTTGAAACATAGGATATTTGGTCATGGGTTTGATGATCGTGATAACATGGTACAACATGGACCAGCTTCACATGTACCAGCCCGTGAACATATCCGCGAGAGTGATTTTGTTCCAGCATTTCATTGTGAACGTTGGCCGAGAGAAGGCAGACATTGGCTACATCGAAGAAGTGTAAGTGGATGGCCAACATTACAATTAAAGACAGTGTCTGAAAGATCCGGGTGTTACCTTGTACCAGTAGGTAGCAAAATTAATGATCTTAATGAACTAGAATGGAGAATTTCAACGTCTTATGCGGAGAGATACTTAATGTTTAGTTTAAACATCACACACTTGCGATGCTACGTGTTACTGAAAATGTTATTAAAATCACACGTAAATCGTGGTTGTGACAATGTGATATCAAGCTATATGTGCAAAACTGCCGTATTCCACTGTGTAGAAAATACTAACACTGTACTCTGGCAAGGACATAATCTATTACTTTGCCTCAGTCTGATATTAAGGGAATCATATAATTATGTTCTTAATATAAACTGTCCTCACTTTATCATTCCCGAGAACAATCTCATGTGTGGAAGAATATCAGCAGAACAACAACAACGGTTGTTAGATAATATTCAACATATTATAAACAGTAACGGTAGAGTGTTGTTTAGAATACAAACAGATAATATCGGTGCAAGACTTCAGATAAAATTGAATATAATTCGAGAAATTCCAGGAAATTTACGCTCTGCTATATTGTTACGTAGCTACGTCTCTGGTCACATTATATATTTAGCAACACGGACAAACATCGCTGGACATTTAATGAATATGATGAATATAAATAATGAAATTGATATTCGAGTACTATTACAACACTTACTGTGTGCGTTTAACAGAGGTAAGGAACACTATGCAGTGTCTAGTCATATAGAACAAGAAGCATACATATTGATGTTACCTTTATTGTGTTCTACAATAGGGTCTGTGCTGGCTACCTTTGATATAATGCTGAACAAACCATTCTCTGGCATTGCATTCGAATGGTTCAAGTTAGGAGTTAACTCGGATATATCGTCTGGTTGGTTGAAATTAGCAACTGCATATTACAGAACCGGTAACAATAATGCTACGGAGGCTATATTACGTTACATCGACCAGAGATATGATAGAAATCTTGTGAAGCCCACATGTGGATGCCATAGTGAAATAGCGTCATACGTTGTACCAGGCTTTGATACTATAGCAGACCAAATAAAGACTGATGCTATCGGACGTTTTGTATCATATTGTGTGGTTTTCATGCGTTGTGAGGTTAATATCGTACCACATGAAATGCAGCTAGAATACTCTCGGTCAACACAAGAAGATATTCAGTGTCGCAACATCACGGATAAACACTGGATGGATTTTGCAGTAGTTGATTCACTTCCATACTTGTACTTTCTACAATACAAAACATATGGACGTTTGAGAAATATAATAGAACAAGAGAGGGCTCTACACAAACTACAACAAGTTACGCGTGAAGAACCAAACTTGTTTCACAAAGAGACGGCTTTGAATCTACTTGGACAATGTATGGAACAAGAGAATCTACCAAATGAAGCTTTCAATTGTTATGACAGATCACTTCTAGTACGACCTCGTCATAATGCTGCACGGATCCACCGAGCCAGAGTGTGTTTATGGTTGTTCGTGAAATTTCATGACGGCATTAGTAAAGATGCCTGGATCAACTTTATGAAATAAAACATTGAGTTAGTGTTTTGAAAGATCACTTCTAGTACGACTTTGGAATTTCCGCACAGCACAGCGAGCAATAATGTTATCATAGGGATTTAAAATAATACCGGTCTTTACACAACCGCGATTTCTTTCAAATTTATAGTGTTGAACTGTCTGGATGAGTTTAATCTATTGATAAAATTTGTATACAAACGGTGCGTATATGAATATAATTGCTTCAATTAATAATGCCGCACAATTCCACCGAGCCAGAATGTTGTCATATGGATGTATAATCTGTAATTAAGAACTTAGTAATTACGTCATACAAGAAATTTCATGACGGCTTCAATAAAGATGACTGGATAAACTTTATGAAATATAAAATAGAATAACCTGAATATTTAATATTTTCAAAATGAAAAATAACAGTCATTTCTAAAGCGATATGACTTAAAGTTTAAAACAAATAAAATAACTAGAAAGAGACTTTGATAATGCTAATTGTCTGTACGAGTATTCATCAAATTGGGTGACCAAAATGAACAGTAAGTATCGAAATAAGTGTAAGGTGCATGTAGATGATAATTAAAAATGAATATGTATTCACCTATTGCTTAAAACACACTTAACTAACTATCCATGCCCAGTAAAACAATAAACTTCAAATACACTGCTTTACACCATGAAATTGTTGTATAGGTTAGACAATGAGTCGCATTGTCTTAAAGATACGCTAACGAGACTTAAAATACGTATAATACATTTCATGTATCATTGTATATGCTATGTATATATGTTAACGACGCAAACTTCTCACAACGCTTATCTCCCTTACAATGTTTTACATTGAAAACAAGTTTCTATATATACAATCGGCCCACGTTCATTCAAATTCATCGAGTCCGAAATTATTTTTTATGTAATTTTTAATAGTAGATAGTTTCGACTAGCCCATTTCAATTCCACGCGCCTAAAAAGATACATCGGGACGTGACACTTATTTGAGATGCAACCACAGATAGAAGGGTGTCGAATAAACGAGACCCGACTGTTTTTAGTTTATATATGCTTTTTATCTTTATATCTGATAGATAAAATCAAAGTATAAAATCAGAAATCAGAAATAACAGATTACTGTTAATAAGGACAACACGGAAAACACCAAACAAAACAAGCATAACATTCTCTGTCGCTCGCTTTATTTTCTGCCATCCCCTCGCAATGCCATCTAGTACTTACGCTCAAACGTCAAAGGAAAACTCGCTTAAATATGGTTCCGACAAAAACATAACAAAGGCAGGTAATTATAAATAACATTCTCTATCGCTCGTTTTATTTTATGTAATCCCCGCGCAATGCCAGCTAGTGCTTACACTCAATCGTCAAAGGAAAAATCACTAAAATTTTTGTTCAGACAAAACATAACAATGGGAGGTAATTATAAAATAATTGAATAAGAGATACAGTTCATGAACTCGTCACTTCTACTCATTGCCATTTCACCATATTTAAAGTTGAAAATCATTCTTAACGATAGTTTTACAGTTAAGCTCCAAACAAAGATAAATGTGACCAATGCACGTTCACAAGACAGTTAGTGGATCGATGGACACGTCTGTACTGACCGATATATGTAGTCAAAGTATCATCATTAAAACGTACGTAGTTCTTCAGTATTTTGTTACAATGTTTATAGTTTACATAATTAATAATTCCATGTAGCAATACTAATGCTCGATGACACCTCTGCTGTATATCAGCACGAAAAGAAATATTAATAGAGTATACAGCCTAACACATCTACACAAAATCATAACTACACAAACAGAAACAAATTGTAACCGATGGCCTCAAAAGGAACGTTTACATTCTCTGGAGTAAAATAACTGCACATGGGGAAATGAGAATGATTTCTGTCTCGACATATATATTCTATGATAATGTACCTACATTAATTACGATTTGTCTGGTAGTTATTGACAATACGAGGAAGTGCAGGACAAGAACCATAACTCGGGTGGATTATTGTCGAATTGTCTCCTTTTTGTACAAGGTAAAATTGTTTGTCCGGACAATACATTCAACACAACTGTACTTAATTTAATGAAAATTGATATGGTGATATGAACAGTAAGGATAAATACAGAGCACAAGAACCACACCTTGTTACTCATTTATCCCCCATTCAACTATAACACACGGCGGTGGGGATACAACTGTCACACAAATTGCCCTTCGCATGTTTTAACAATTGTTGATTTCAGATGAACACTACACTATTGATCAGATGACTGGTATTTGCGGGAATTTGATATTGGATATATAAAGCAACACTAAATACATGTTTTCCACACGTATCGTCATTGTATTGGTTTATATCGACTGTTAAGATATATTAATTAACGCCTTGTAATTCAGTACAAACTAGGTGTTGTATTTGAAAGGTAGCCTTTTTCCAAACTTGATGATATTGATCAATCCTACTGGAAGTCCATGAATGTTTAACAGTTCCATAAGTTCTTCATCCGCTCACGTGCATTCTTGTCGTTTTTATTTTGATGTGTCTTTAAACAAAACAATCACACAACTTTGTGATTTGTTTTGTTAGAAAGTGCACACGTTAGAGCTCGTGCCTATTGTTTGGTTCTCCTTATCCTCTGTAAGTTTTCTGTCCATGAGTTGTGTGTAACATAAATATACCGGAAGTATTTAAACTAAAGCATATTCTTAGACTTTAAAGTAATCACACATGTGCAAAAGAGTGTTAACATACATTGGATGTGTTTGAATTCGTAAATGTTATATTTGATCAATGTATACTTGTTGTATGCTACATGTGTAAGACAATTTTAACAAGTGTGTATTATCGGAGTTTAAAATAATCAGAAAAGAGTATTTACATACTTTGAGTCTTGTTCTTATCGTCTAAAAAATGTTATATATTTATATATATATTGATTATATGTTACATGTATAGAACGTATTTATCCAAGAGAAGAAATTTTGCAATACAAAACTATGTGTTAGATATGTGAAAACGTGTTTTTTTTCAAATATTTCATGAAAGTCATTGTGATTTTTGTGAATGCAATATATGTCAGAAGAATGTTCGAATTGTATAGTGTATTGTGATAACAAGCAATTTACATCAAGCATTTTACGATGTTTATACAACTGAATACCTCTATCCAATATCTACACTATGATATGTACATGTATCAAATGAATAACCGGTGGAGGGAATTTTAATAAGCTTGTTGCTTCCGATTTTATCCACTTGACTATAACATGCACTTGTATTGTCATTTACTGTGTATTACATGACAATTTAGACAAATAAATATGCTTAAACTAATAACCTGGTTTATAGCGTTTTTGTCATTTCAATTAAGCCAGTCTTTGAATAGCCAATACTGAAGGAAATTGGTCTTACATAAAAGTTCTGTGAAAGTGAAATTATTCGTGTTTATGGGTATGATAAGGTGTCTTATTAGACGATTCGTAGATGGAAAATAATTGGTTGTTAGGTACAGTCTGTTGAAAATGCAGTAAAATCAGGTCTTCCTAAGACAACAACGTGTGACAAAAATGTATTCAAGAAAACAACAGTTCTTCAAAATGATTCTAGATTATACAGTGCGTGATATTGCACGCATTGTTGGTATTTCACAATCAACGGTTCATTTCTTTTTAAAGAAAATAGTGAAAGTTCTGTGAGAAAGATCTCAGTAAGAAAAGGATGGGACCAAAATATGGACAACTAGACATGGCAATAATTGAATATTGCAATATTGGTGTAACGAAGGTTGTGTATGCCATATTCTTCTGCGACGAATGTACAGTAGTACATATACTATTAAAAGGGGACCGAAGTGTGACTGGAAGGTTCTACCATGATATTGTATTGAAAAAATACGTACTATGAGAAACGTCGTCAAGTCACATGGTTCAAAGATGTTCGACTATTTTATAACAATACTTCAGTGCAAACTTCTAGTATAGTAACATACTATTTGAAGACGGAGAAAATTAACTCATTCATGTGATATATTGATGCGCACTTGTTGTTTTGTTCCCCAGACCTTCGGTATTTTAAATTTTACATATTCACTTTAATTAACAGATGGTATGTTGATAAAATGTTGAATTACATCGTCAAAGATTAACTACATGTAACACATTTTTTTTATCAAACTATTGCTTATCACATTTCCCAACCTTATGCTGTTGAATAGTGCGCATAAATGGAATTGTACTACTATTAGATTTCGTCTCCGTTTCAAACAAATAACCTTCTATGTTTTTTTCATAACCGTACATGTATCATTTTGTGTAAGCAATCATA
The DNA here is from genome assembly GCA_032209605.1 of Mactromeris polynyma. Taxonomy (NCBI): domain Eukaryota; kingdom Metazoa; phylum Mollusca; class Bivalvia; order Venerida; family Mactridae; genus Mactromeris; species Mactromeris polynyma. Next base: position 2,499,573 of record JASFXZ010000048.1, read on the forward strand.
TGCAAATGATTTAAACTGTAACAGGTTCGGTCAGAATGCTACCGGCTGTACAAACACGCATGGCCGGTATCGACTTTACAGAAATGCCAACATAATTATTTCGGGTGCAAGTTGTTCATAATGTGACTCAAGCTTGGTGAAAGTTTTTGGTGTCGCATGGGGGAGACAATAACACAAGAAAGTGACTTGCGAAGTTTATGTCAACGTTCAGCACCGTACGGACACATGCTATTACGACGTAAATTGTGTTTACCTAGCAAGCAAAATAACGCAAACCACAATGTAATACAGTTTAACCAATCTGAAGTGTTGCGGTTGCCGGTTCGAAGAGTAATCTTGGGTGTTCTGCTATGCAGCCTGATTGGGTGTCTAGATCTAGTAGGCTTTCAATTAAATTTTATGATTTGATTATCTCGTTTATTTAAACAAAATCTTTATTTAATCAAATTTGAAATTCCCAGATGAAACTAAAATGAATTGTTATGTTAAAGTTTTACATGGAATATAAAATCCATGTCACTGAAATAACTTTAACCATGAAGAACATTGTCATGCGACTTTTTACATTTCACTATAATTACGCAAACATCAAGGGCGGTGAATTTGACAACCATAATTAAAATAGTTTTACAAACTGTTTCTGAAAGTAGTTTAATATACATGTGAATCTTTTCTGAAGGCAAATCGGGAGATTGCACCTCGAAAAGCGGGAGATTTTCTTTGTGTGGCTGAAATTTTGTCAATATCATGTCTTCATCCGTATCATAAGCTGTTAATAGCAATATTCTGCGAATTAACTCGTAATCTGGGGGTCATCCGTTTAATAGAGTCGCCAATTAACAATGTTATTGCCAATTGTCATATCTGAATACAATAGAAACGTGTGAGACTTGAATACACATGAAAAGCGAGGGTCGCATCGTATTTTGATCAGTGTCACCAAGCGCTTGATTCCATGGTTTAGAGCGTCTATATAACCCCAAAAACGTAATTTTCGGACTGGTATTCCGATTTTACACTTTCAATTATCAGTTTGACAAGTAATTTCAGCGAACTAGTCGGGAATGAACTAAAAATACCCCATAATAAAAATGATCGATGTTTACTTTGAAAAACCATGTCGTTCTTGGGAGGTTTTCAAGTACCGTCGGAAGAAAAATTAGTGTCGTTGTGTGTTATTGAGAGGTGACGTTCGTGAGAGGTGAAATTGCGTTAAAAACCAACGGGGGAATACAAATGCCGTTGTAAAGAGGGTGACGTTCGTGGGAGGTGACGTTTCGGGAGGTTAGACTGTAAACACAAAGTTAATTATAACCCCTATGCGGACTATCAATGGAGTCAACCACCGAAGAAGCAGCCACAGGAACTACAGAAGACATAATATCCGGTTATTCTGAACGCATCCGAAACGCGTCAAAACGGGTTCGTTTGTCAAATGGAGACAAGTGCGGTCGGCAGCTTCGCAGCGTCATGGATACGATACCAGCGTCGGTAGTTCAATGAGAAATCCATGAGAAATGTGTGAATGATTCATTAATAATTATTCGTCACTAAAATGATCGCAAATGACAATTCCATTCGCAAGTGGGTCCCTTGTCCTGGGTTTAACCTTGAAAATCAGGTACTGTGTCATGGCAGTCCACACATTGTCAAAAGGATTTATGTCCGGAGATTGCGCAGGAGTAGTTATGCATGGGATTAAGTGCATGCAGTCGATTAATGAATTATTTAACTGTATTTGTTACCTGTCGGGACTGTTTAAATACGGTCGCTAGTCGCGTTATAGAAAAGTTGTTTAATGGATACTATTTATATAGTAAAAACGCTCGGGCGGGAATTTAAGTGGTCGTTTAATAAAGACAACATTTAACACAGGTGGTCGCTCGAGCAATGTCTACTGTACAAACATTTGTCCTCCCACGGTAGAAAACTCCACCACATACATATACCTTAAAATAAAAACTGAACTGTTGTGCAATGACCATTAATGAATTTAAAAATGTCCAAAATATTACTGTTAATGTATGTAAACAAACACATACATTTGAACTCACTCTGTACGTTATGTACATGTACTAGCTAATAAAGTTTGAAATAAAAGCAGTAATGACATTCTCCTAGTTATTCCCTATGGTCTACCAGGCCATTCCCTGTGCGTCTATTCCTTAACACATGTTCCCTTTAACCTGCTTAAGTGATTTGTGTTTTATGGTTTGTTGTTTTCCCGGAGGTCTGCATGGGGAGGCACGTATTCTCTCTCTTTTGAAAGGTATAATGGCAATTCCAATACTGCTGTTTTTTTCATTTTCGACACTGTTTCGAAGGGAACGAAACGATGAAAAACTAGATACGAAGCGAACACAAATGACGGGATACGTAACGGCGAGAGTATAAAACGACCTGTATTTGTTACAGAAAATCGTGACATGAAAAAAAAATACGCACATAAAGTAGCGACGCGCAGTTTTAAGAGGCAGTCACACAAATACATTCACACCAAAAAAAGCTATATTTTCTTCTGGAGTTCTACTGTTGTCAAATTTGCGTCTTTAATCAAGCAAAAAATAATGTACTCCAAGTGAACTGGTTCCAACTTCATAGATCTTGTAGGCATACGTTTCAACACTTGCTTAACACGTCTGACTCGAGATTTAGCCATACACAAAAGTTTGCAAACACCACGAGCTGTAATAGAATAACTATGTTCACTTTTTAAATTCCAAGAAATTGCTGAGGATAAGTATTAATTCGATCCTTGTTCAGAACTCGTAAATTAACAGACAACATAATTTAGATTCCATGTAGAAATCTAAATTATAATATACGCCAATGAATGTTTATAAATCAAACACTTTTATATGAATGTTAAGGAATCAAACGCATATTGATATTAATACTGAAAAGTCTGATAAAAGTATTTACCAAAATTACAACAAATCTGTTCAATAATGACATCTGAAGTAACATAGTGTAGGCATTTGTTAGATCGTATGATACAACAAAGTTTTTGCAGAAATTATTATTTGAATATGAAAACAGAATTGACAATACATCAGGTAGTACATGTTTATTAAACTGGACAATTGCCCCGGACTTAATGATTATGAAATTTGTTCTCTTGGACCATTTTGATGGTCAAAGTACGTACACGCAAACTTTCCAATAAAATTGTTGATTATTGAAGTTTAAATACTTTTTGTCTATAAAATACAAGCATTTATAATTAAAAATGCTAATGTTTACTATAAACATACAGTCAATAAATCAATAGATTTGGCGGTGTATAAAAGTAAAAAACTGGATAAATATCATAACTTGTCGAGAATATTGATCATTCAGTAGTTTATTTCACTGCATTAAAATGAGCAAGACCAAACAATTTTTAAGGACCCAAAATGGATGAAACATTGTAACAAATACTTGTATAAGAAACATTTTAACACTTACTGGTTGATGGATACATGTACCAGAAAATGTATGTTTCTTCTTTAACATAAACGTTTTGGAATGGTCCTGTGATTGTGTTTGATGTTCATTTATTTACGCGCTCCATGAAATTGTATTGAACATGTAACAAACTTTTTGCATAATATATGCGTCCGTCCAAATAACTGAACGGAAGCAGAGTTGTAATTCTAGAATGTATGTTAATTTATTAATTTTATGAACACGTAATTGTGCAATAACAAATACAAAAAAAAATTACTATAAAAATCTAGAAACCATTTGCTTATATCCATTTGTGCAAATTATCTTTATAAAGATGATTATTGTTTATCGTTATGCGATCACACTATATGTCTTCCCTCCATTGTATGACATGACTCTTTCCATTTGTATATGTATTGTTTTATGTAATTGACACCTTACGTTATTCTGTATATTTTTTATACCCATTTTCACGATTTTTATGTTTCTTTTACTGTGTGTTTAGATATGTTTTATTTTAATTCCTACCCATTGTTTTTATCTATTTCGTTGAAATGTACCTTGCTCTACCATATCCTATTGAAAACAAAATAAAACAGCAAGAAATTGTCGATAATAATAACGATACTGAGCAAAGCATGCATATATATTTCAACACTTCACATATGTTGAAGAACCAAATCAGGTGGTTGGAACACCAGCTACTACTAACACAGTGAAATATCTGCAGGGAAACATACTTATATGATAGGATAATCCCATTTATGATGTTGGCTGGCGAGAGTTTATTGCTCCACGACAGTTAAATCGGTTACATAATTTTACGAGAGTAAGTTGTTTTTAGGTAATTGTTGCCCAATAGGCCCCGTTGTGGAAAAAAATGAAATATGAAGAAAACATCACATAAGTATAGAAATGTTTGTTATTTTAAATATCCTTTTTAATGTTAAGCCAGTAACTTTTTTCAGTAATTGAACTACACTATGCAGTAAACGTTGAACTTTGATTTATTATCAATACATCCTACAATTATCTCTACACTCCATTGGTACCAGCATCCGTTGGGTGCGCAACTTGTTTTAGTACTTGAATTAAACTTTGCAGTAAACGTTGAACTTTGAACCATTATCAATACATCCTCCAATTATCTCTACACTCCATTGGTACCAGCATCCGTTGGGTGCGCAACTTGTTTTAGTACTTGAATTAAACTTTGCAGTAAACGTTGAACTTTGAACCATTATCAATACATCCTACAATTATCTCTACACTCCATTGGTACCAGCATCCGTTGGGTGCACAACTTGTTTTAGTACTTGAATTAAACTTTGCAGTAAACGTTGAACTTTGAACCATTATCAATACATCCTCCAATTATCTCTACACTCCATTGGTACCAGCATCCGTTGGGTGCGCAACTTGTTTTAGTACTTGAATTAAACTTTGCAGTAAACGTTGAACTTTGAACCATTATCAATACATCCTACAATTATCTCTACACTCCATTGGTACCAGCATCCGCTGGGTGCTTGCAGCACAAACCCCGCTGAGCCGTCGGCAAGCCATCCGCAATTGCACAGCTCAAATCCCATTGTCCGAGCTTGAAGCAAGTCCCCTCTAGTTGCTATTTTACTGCCAATGCTCTCACATCTAGCATTTCCTTCCTCAAATGCTAGAGACGCCCACCCATTACCGCCGACCGCAAGGAACACTGTAACAGAATGATAAATAGTTGGTGTGATATTTTACGAGCTTTTAAATGTGTACCTACACGTAGGCTGCCTAAATCTAAATCGTTTTGTCGGAATGTCAAAATTATACATATGCCTGTATATGTGTATTGATTAATATTCCGCTACGTATATTTTGAAATGCGTCATCTCATTACTCAGCATCTCGCTACTCAAATTCACCACAGTTTATTTGTATTACGTATCTGTGCAATCCTCGATGAAAGAACGAAACACTGCCTTCTGTAAATGCTAAAACCGATTAGCTAGATATTCAATGTTTTCCTCGACACGAACGATATTACATATATATATCCACTGGAAAATCCCAACTATTATAAACAATGAAATTTAGCATCAAGAACGAACGGTGATTTCGTAAGGTCAACTATCAATAAAGATATTTCTTGTTTTCATTGTCTCTATCAATTTAACATGATATGAAAATGAACAATTTATTAATAGCTTTATATTTACCTGGATAAACAATTCTACATAAGGTGACCCAATTTGCATTCCTGTCCAAATTATCTGTATACTCGTGTATCCTTACATATTGTGACAGAAGACATGTTCCTTCACCCAAGGATGCAGCTTCACACAGAAACGATTTCTCTGTTTTACAGAGTGCAACACACATCATCAAACCATCGGTTGTAATGGACTTGTCGACTTGACTTTCTTTCAATTTTGCATTAAATCTTGCTCGAAATCTCAAAGATGTTTCTCCTAGTACAACACACAAACATGCGCTCACAACTACAACAACTTTGCGCCAAACTTTCATCATAGGAATTAATCGTATACTTTGTTCACTTAATTCGTATATTAACTTTACAACGCCACCATCACTGGCAGTATAAACTGTTCAACTGTTTCGATATACGAGCAATATCTTCGCTTAATTTAGGTATACATGTAGAAGAGCGTGAATAATTCAACGACATATTCCAGGTTTGCAATGCTTCTTCAGACATAATTGCCTTAATGCATTAAGCGTTTTTTTTTACATATCAATAAAGACCATCATAACCTTTACTTGTTTGGATAAAATCACTTTTAATGTTCTGTCAGGTTGATTGGTAATGGTATTCAGCCATGTGTACAGAAACGTCTGCAAAACTAAATAAACTGTAACGACATCAAAGCATTTAATCTACTTGGTATCACACATTGTAGCATGCCCTCCATTACGCAAACCGTTTTTCTAAATAACCACCATATCACTTATTTAATAATTTAAGGCATGTACGGAAATATTTTTCAAATGAAGGTGAAAGCAACCATACTCAACATTGTGAGGTTCACGTTTCAACCTAGTAAACGCGAACCAACGACCTTCGAATCTTGAGTCATTTGTTCTATTACTCGACCGCTACGCCTCATATATTCAAATGATCAACAATTCAATACTTGTTATATGTACTTTTATGTACCCTTTATATTATCCGATCAATACGGAATGACAATGAATCCGCTCAAACATTGCATTGGTACGACGACATTCAGGCTGTAAGAATATGAAAACACATAATCACGTGTGGCACCACACGGCAAAACTGTCAGATTTGTATAATTTATCATCAACAATGACGTATTTTCCTAATGTTTATCGCATGTGATTCCAAGGACCACGTTAGATCGTACTTACTATCGAGGCTATGTCCTGCACGAGTGAACACCTTATGATCATTAGACCGGTTTAAGTGAAGTGAGTAGAATTCGTATAAATAATAAAGGCAGTCGATGACGATGTGATAGAAAGCGCAAAGCTATCGATTCAAAAGATCAATAAACTCCAATACGGACAGCATTTTTGTATTTGTAAATCTCAAATCAAAGAATTTTAGTATTTAAGTATTTAAAAACGCATTAATGCAATTTTAGTTCGTGCTTTCCAGTACATGTGTGCAGTTTACCGTGGACAAACGGTGCATTATTCTCCAATAAACTCAAAGTGAAAACAATACTTTCCTAAACTAAATCCCTGTGGATTACCACAACAGAAAGTATCTCCCTTTGTTAACATTGTAAGTAAAGCAGCGGTTTTCTCCCTTTGTTTAAATTTTAAGTAAAACAACGGTTCTCTCCCTTTGTTAACATTGTAAGTAAAACAGCACTTTCCTCCCTTTGTTTACATTGTAAGTAATGCAGCAACTGTCTCCCTTTTTGTTTACATTTGTGATGTCTTCTTCAGTTATTCATATGGAGAAAGATGTTTAGGCCATGGATTTTGCGGAATTGTTCAATGATCTTGATGACTATGGTAATTTTCAACTAACATTGGATAGGATTTTTAGGTTTGTTTACACGAAGAAAATGAACTTCAAAACACGTAAAGAAGACAGACAATGTTATCAAACTATTCAAAAACTTTTGCAACAATTCAGAAGGACAGAAATCATATAGCCTAATAAATGTAATATTTTGATTTTTACTTCCATTTGGAATAAAGTCATGTTTTGAGGAACAGGAAAAATCAGTCATTGGTGCTTCCGGGATTCGAACCCGGATCTACAAATTGCTGGTCCGTTATGCTTACCACTCCACTATTGAAGTCACAAGGAAAGATGGCAAATAATATGAGCCATTAACATTGGGTTGTGTTCGGCGTTCCATGTAGCAATTCTCTGTTTTGTAAGCTTTCATTCCCGAAACAATTAAGGCGGAGATGCGTTTTCACTGATTTTTGTAATGCAAAAATTATTCATGCAGTATAAATTATGTACGCAACAGAACGTGTTCTTTTATACGGAAGTGACCGAGGTACAAAGTGAACCAGGTTCGAAGTGACCCCGGTACGAATTTACATTGGTACGAAGTGACCCCGGTGCGAAATGATATTGGTACGAAGTGACTTCGGTACGAAATGACACTGGTACGAAATGACCTCGGTGCGAAGTGGCCCCGGTACGATTTGACCCCAGTGCGAAATGACCGTGGTACGAAGTGACCCCGGTGCGAAACGACCTTGGTACGAACTGACCCCGGTACGAATGGACCAAGGAACGAAGTGACCCCGGTGCGAATGGACCAAGGTACGAAATGATTCCGGGGCGAAATGATATCGGTGCGAAATGACATTGGTACGAAGTGACCCCGGTGCGAAATGACATTGGTACGAAGTGACCCCGGTGCGAATAGACCAAGGTACGAAGTGACCTAGGTACGAATGGACCAAGGTACACCAGTGCGAAGTGACACCGGTGCGAATATACCAAAGTACGAAGTGACCCCGGTGCGAATATACCAAAGTACGAAGTGACCCCGGTGCGAAATGACATTGGTACGAAGTGACCCCGGTGCGAATGGACATTGGTACGAAGTGACCCCGGTGCGAAATGATATTGGTACGAAGTGACCCAGGTGCGAAATGACATTGGTACGAAGTGACCCCGGTGCGAATGGACCAAGGTACGAAGTGACCCCGGTGCGAATATACCAAAGTACGAAGTGACCCCGGTGCGAATATACCAAAGTACGAAGTGACCCCGGTGCGAATATACCAAAGTACGAAGTGACCCCGGTGCGAATAGACCATGATACGAAGAGACCCCGGTGCGAAATGATATTGGTACGAAGTGACCCCGGTGCGAAAATACCAAAGTACGAAGTGACCCCGGTGCGAAATGACATCGGTACGAAGTGACCCCGGTGCGAAATGACAGTGGTACGAAGTGACCCCGGTGCGAAATGATACTGGTACGAAGTGACCCCGGTGCGAAATGACATCGGTACGAAGTGACCCCGGTGCGAATGGACCAAGGTACGAAGTGACCTAGGTACGAATAGACCAAGGTACGAAGTAACCCCAGTGCGAAATGACATTGGTACGAAGTGACCCCGGTGCGAATGGACCAAGGTACGAAGTGACCCCGGTGCGAATATACCAAGGTACGAAATGACCCCGGTGCGAATATACCAAAGTACGAAGTGACCCCGGTGCGAAATGACATCGGTACGAAATGACCCCGGTGCGAAATGACATTGGTACGAAGTGACCCCGGTGCGAATGGACCAAAGTACGAAGTGACCCCGGTGCGAATATACCAAAGTACGAAGTGACCCCGGTGCGAAATGACATTGGTACGAAGTGAACCCGGTGCGAAATGACATTGGTACGAAGTGACCCCGTGCGAATGGACCAAGGTACGAAGTGACCCCGGTGCGAATGGACCAAGGTACGAAGTGACCTAGGTACGAATAGACCAAGGTACGAAGTGACCTCGGTGCGAAATGACATTGGTACGAAGTGACCCCGGTGCGAATGGACCAAGGTACGAAGTGACCCCGGTGCGAATATACCAAAGTACGAAGTGACCCCGGTGCGAATATACCAAAGTACGAAGTGACCCCGGTGCGAAATGGCATTGGTACGAAGTGACCCCGGTGCGAATGGACCAAAGTACGAAGTGACCCCGGTGCGAATATACCAAAGTACGAAGTGACCCCGGTGCGAAATGACATTGGTATGAAGTGACCCCGGTGCGAAATGACATTGGTACGAAGTGACCCCGGTGCGAATGGGCCAAGGTACGAAGTGACCCCGGTGCGAAATGATATTGGTACGAAGTGACCCAGGTGCGAAAAGATATTGGTACGAAGTGACCCAGGTGCGAATTGACATTGGTACGAAGTGACCCCGGTGCGAATTGACCAAGGTACGAAGTGACCCCGGTGCGAAATGATATTGGTACGAAGTGACCCCGGTGCGAATATACCAAAGTACGAAGTGACCCCGGTGCGAATATACCAAAGTACGAAGTGACCCCGGTGCGAAATGATATTGGTACGAAATGACCTAGGTACGAATATAGCAAGGTACGAAGTGACCCCGGTGCGAAATGACATTGGTACGAAATGACCCCTGTGCGAAATGACATTGGTAAGAAATGACCTAGGTGCGAATATACCAAGGTACGAAGTGACCTCGGTGCGAAATGACATTGGTACGAAATGGCCTAGGTACGAATATAGCAAGGTACGAAGTGACCCCGGTGCGAAATGACATTGGCACGAAATGACCCCGGTGCGAAATGACATTGGTACGAAGTGACCCCGGTACGAAATGACATTGGTACGGAGTGACCCCGGTGCGAAATGACATTGGTACGAAGTGACCCCGGTACGAAATGACATTGGTACGAAATTACCTAGGTACGAATGAACCAATGTCATTGCGTACCGGGGTCACTTCGTACCAACTTCATTTCGCACCAAGGTCATTTCGTACCCGGGTCACTACGTACCTGGCTCACTTCGTACCTCGGTCACTTCCGAATAAAAGAACACGTTCTGTTGTGTACATAATTGATACTGCATGCATAATTTTTGCCTTACAAAAAGCAGTGAAAAGCATCTTCGCCTAAATTGCCGGAAATCAAGCGTTCATGTGAAGTTTTCTTAAATAAATATCAAGAATGATCTCCCTTGATAAGCTGCTTTGTTGAAGTCATTTCTTTTGAATGGATTGTCTCCCTTTCACGCGGAAATGATACCTGCAGAAAATGATCAATAATTGATATTGGCCCTGTACAATACAATAATAATACCACCTCAAAGTCTAGAACACCTCGGTATTTAGACCAGATTTCAAGGATGCCAATGGTGGTCTTGTTATCGAAGATTTACTGTAAAATGCGAAGTTACATATAAACAACTATCAGTTGCTCAGACTTCTTATGTGTGTATATAATGTAGAAGTATATATATATATATATTGTAGGTGTTGTAGGTGTGTTACGAATCATATTCACATTCACTCAGCGGACATTCGCTTAAGAAATCAGGATGCTACTCATCCATGGTAAGAACTATGCAAGTACTGGTTTGTACTGGACTTCTGGTTATTCAATAGTTTAATCCCACAGTCGAGTTATTCAGTGACAGCGAAGGTTTTGTAGAAGAAATCGAGGCGGTAAATGTTTTGTTTTATCTCAAAATATGCAAATATATGTAAGATAAAAAATATGTTCGTCGTTAAGAATATTATTTCTAAGCAAATACATGTGTTTATATATACATTAATTGAACTATGTACGGCCGCTTAAAGTTATTTTATAAAACGCAAGTATACATTTTACCATTTCGAGCAAGCATTTTATACCCATACGCTTATTACATTGACTATTTTTCGTCGTATGATAGCCATTTGGAACTTGTAATAGGTTTTAGGAATACGACTATAGCGTGCGTAACATAGTGGCCGCGACCAATCAGAAAAAGAAATCAGAGAATGCGCAACTGCCCTAATGCTAGCTTAGCCACCGAAATAATTTGTTTTCGTTAACTTATTCCTGAAAATGGTCCCTACTCAACTTTTACAACATATAGCTGAAACTAGAATGCACATAAAAAGAGTGATCATATTTACATGGTACGACACATACATAGACAATGCTTTCCTAGGGAAACAACATTCTACAATGACCCTATACTGGTATTACGAATTACTGTATATGAATGTTCTTTTCTTTAGGCTTGTTCGCCCATACATCTAAATGGTGACAACACTTGCTGGAACTGCAGTGCTGATGCTTTGAGCAATGGACAATGTGGAACTGGGAATGCTTTGCCTACACATTCCACATTAGCTACGACAATTGGTACATGTAAGTGCAGCAAAACAGCAGAAAGCACCACAGAGCAATTGTTTTAACCAAACATTTGAGACTGAATAACGTATCGAAGAAATGTAAATTTAAATGGATGATGTTTTCCATTCCATGTCTATTTAACTTTCTTCGATACGTTATTCAGTCTCAAATATTTGGTTAAAACAATTGCTCTGTGGTGCTTTCTGCTGTTTGTTTTGTGAAATGTTAGTATTACAGTATTTTACTGACAGTTCCATTCCGTAATTCGCTGTATGGCTATTATATTATTGTGTTTTAAATGTTTGTTTAATTTACCATCCCCTGTGTGCTATTCTTTCACTTTATGTTGTGCACATGTTATTTTCCCCTAGTTTTGGCCTATTGATGCAAGCTGTCGTGACTTGTCCTGTAATATTTCCCATTGATCTCCCCCCCCCCTGTTTGTCGTCTTTGATTCACCTAGTTATCCCTTATGGTCGGTCAGGCCATTCCTTGTGCCCTATTTCCTTACGTATGTACCATTGAGCCTCCTCAAATGCGTTTTGTTTTATGGATTTTCGTCTCCCTGGAGGTTCGTGTGGAGAAGCACTGTTTTATATATGTGGCGTACCCTGTAGCAACTGTTTCTCGCTCTTTCACATTGAATCTATCCAGGAATAATATAGTATGTTCCAGATCTTAAACCATTATGAAAAACATGATTTTAACAGGTTTATTTCAACCTGTTTTGATAGTTTAAGTTGAGCTGATCTCCACTCATTTGAAACAATAATTCAACAGCTTACTGAATAATAAACACAATGTGTTTGGTCGGCCATTACTTGCGCCTGTATTACCAAACATGTTGACCCTTGCACCTCCTCAATGCCTAAGTAGACTATTTTCGTAGACTGTATTTGTCTGGGGTATGTTAGGGGAGGCATTGTCTTATGTATTTATCGTTTTCTGTAACAACTTCTCTCTCGCATTATTATCGTTAGCCTCAACTGCGTCGCAATGATCATAATTTGAATTTGAGTTAAGGTTTAAATGAAAAACACTTCCACTATCTCTCTTCCAGTAGCATTTTCGAAGCTACAGTTAAACCTCAATAATAAGACCACCGTTGTATACTTGAAAACCGGTCTTCTTATTGAGTAGGTGTTAATATTTAGGTTGAATAAAAAGAGCAAAGCATTGAAAATGGACTCGAACATTGTGTTATTAATTTCGAGTTAGTTATTACTACAGCTGGTGTTAAGTGCTGTGTGACGGATGTAAATATTTGCAATGTACTTCGTCCTAAGTGTATTTAACCTAAATAAACTTTATATAAGTTAAATTTACACGAAAATGACGTTAGGTCGCTGTGGTGTAGTTGTTAGCATAACGGACCGGCAATCCGTAGACCCGGGTTCGAATCCCGGTAGCACCATTGACCAATCTTTCGTGTTCCTCAAAACGTGACTTTATTTATTATAGAGGTGGTCTTTAAAGACGTATTCGGGAGTTGCCATTGCGCATTGCGCTTTAATGCGCATGTTCTTTTCGCTTAGTGTAGTTTTTGAGTTGGGTTAAAGACGTATAAGTGAGTAGTTTGATATTTACTTTTAAGATGCAAAGATTGTTACTGAACTTTATAGTCACCAAGCACAATACAAATAATGATATCCTTATGTTTAATTGAAGGATTTCATTATAGTTTGCAGTTTTATATACTTTATTATTACAAAAGAAAAGTCATTGATATTTAAAATTCTGCATTTGAAATTATAAAATGATCTTCAATAAATATTTAAAACTAACACATTTTATGAAAATGTCAAACGATAATTGGTTACCAAGTGCATTAAGGGTAAATTATTTTTCCAACTTTCACTTTCCATATATATTACATTTGAAACACTAAAAAACAATTTTTATCTTAAAATCAAGCAAGGTGACATATTATTATTTTCATATTTTCATTCAGACAGTGACTCTCATATAGTAAACCAAGTTGTAAGAAAATCTCTGCCATAGAAAAAATATAGTAAACTTGTATCGATGTTGCTCTATATTCATATGAAATATTCACGATCATAAAAACGAGCAAGGTAACCTATCATTTTTATTTCATATTGTGGTTAGATACATTTCACTGATCAAATATACAAAGTTTAAAGGAAATCTCTGCGTTAGAAAAAAACTGCCTAATTGTAGGATACGTCTTCAAGTGAGGTTTTACTGTATATCAAATAGATCTGGGGTTAGCACATTTGCATTTTGTTGATCTTGTGTATGAATGTAATGACTGGAAAGCCATGTCCAACTTTCATTACGGTTGACAAGGGAGACAAATCGATCAATTAAATTTCTGGTTGTCTGCCCTGACCAAATTAACCGATTAATCTGATAAGAGATAAGACCCCATGCTGGGAGATACCATAAACTATATCTACCCAGTCTTGTAATTCAGTGTGGGTGATAAATCCGAATGCAGCGATTAAACAAGCTGTTTATTAACATCGAGTGTGCTTTTAGGGAAGAATTTGGGCGATCTATGACTTTTTATAGAAAAGCCTAGAGATAAGATATTGGTGTGGTTAATTTAAGGGTGACAATACATCGGCTTTTAATCTGTAAAGGTGTGAAATTAAACAAAATTAATTAAAATGTTACAAAGTAAAGCTTGATTACAATAAATGAGTACATGTATACTTTTTTGGATGCTATTGTTTAACCTTATACAACTGTCATAAATTCTTGATCGCTTCAGTGAAGTATTTGATTATATTATACATTTTTAAGTTTAAGTGTTTATTCATGAGAATGCAAAATTTCAAATCAGCTGAAAATTCGGCAAGGGGTCCAGGGGGGCCGCTGAAGCTCCTGGCTTTTAAGCATATAAGATGGTTTAAATTGTCTCAAAAACGGCCCTTGCGAGCGTCAAATCAATCCGCGGAAAATTATCATGCCTGATTTATTACACGAGTACAGTAGAACCACTCGTAACAGGTCTCTTAAGTCATGTATGTCATGTTTTATATTGTTGTTGTTTTATCTATACACTAAAGGCAAGTGCTAATCAGTTCATCTACTGTCTGACAGAGATGATTATCGATTTTACACACATTTTGTACTTATGCACGTGTGTGCGCGATACTTTCAGTTGTTTATCCTAAGTTTTACCTTAATTAGTTTTTTATACCAGGATTAGCATTTGTTTCTAGTTTCTTATCATGTGTATAAAAGTATGTTTTAAATAATAATTGTTATGTCTCTTATAACTCCGAATTAGAGCGGCATTGTACATTGTAAATTGTTTTCATTATGTGCATTTAAGTGTTATTTGTACAAAGAAGAGACGTTAATAAACACATATATACATGTATAGTCCTACATATTGGTCGTAATTTTATACTTTAAGTGAAAATTATTTAGCGGAAGTGGCGAGTGAGGGGAAAGGTATCCAAATTATCAGAATAATTTGTAAAAGTAACTCGACAAAAGTACTATACATAAGTGGTACGCCATCACATTTGAAGGATAAACAAAGTGGAGCAAGCAGGGTCAATCAGGAGTGAAACAGTATCCCGATGTCCTATTTCCACAATCTTGGATTTCTAGAATCGTACCATGATGCGACAACTGCACCAAAAATGTTCTTATACAGTTGGAACTGGTTCGTTCGACATTCTTCTATCCGAATATTTGGTATCATCCGATATGAAATAACTATTAGGTCACGTTGTATCTTACGTACGTCGAAATGAAATGTGCTGTTCGAAACCATGTACATGTATTATTCGAAATAAACTTTCGGACCCGATGAATTCGAACGCACGAGGTCCGACTATATATTCCCATACACATTATTGTACAGTAAAACCTCACAAATAAGACCACCTTTGAGGTTGAATAGAGATTAAAACGGTGAAAATGGACTTGAAATTGGTGATTCTTAATTTGAGGTGGTCTTTAACTGAGATTTACTGTGTACTTAAACTCAGGAGTATTAGCTATAATCAGAATCTGGACCTTTTTTGATCACAGGCAATCAAAATGCTTTTGGGTACGTGGTCGAAACACCGAATGTCGTGTTTACCCCATAAGTGTTGATAAGCAGAAAGGGAAAAGTAGTTACTTACCGTAAGACAAACCCGCCCGGTTAGTTGCTTTGGCTACGGGCATTTGTACCGTAACATGTTGGGAAGTTGTTCGCAACAAAAAGGAATTGAGCTCTCATGGATATCTGTATAAGTTTGGTCAACATCGGATGATAAATGAAGACGCTATTGTGTTCACAAGCTCAATCTAGAATTTTGTCCAATTTTAAAGGGCCATAATCCAATCGTGCACGAGCGGATCAGGCTGGTAATCGAGGTCTAACTACTGTATAAAAGAGCTTAAAACTAGACAAAATATCCGATGTATTGGATATTATATGATTTTGGCATTTTGACATTACACATCTGCTTGTTATATATCCCTATTCATGACATTACATGTAACACGCTGAGCAAAACTACAGAGCTACCTCTGTGAACGTTTTACGGTAATATCCCCATTTTTTTATATTCGATGACAATGCTGAGTAAAAAAAGATATTAACATGATCACCTTTGTTGACAGTTTCTTTGCAACTGATAGAGATCTGAAGTCAGAGCAATTCATCATATAATTATCTGCTCTGTTATTTTTAGAGTTATAATGGATATGAAATGGTTTGTCAAATATGACCTTGACCTCTGATTACATTAAATACCAAATGTCTTAAAACTGTTGGTAATTAAATTAAAAATTGTAGTTACCAATGTGATCTTATTTTGCACCATTGCATGAAGACCACTAGAGCATTGTACAAGACTTATTTGCACGAAACAATTCCGTTATATCGGGTATTACTTTATAAAACATTTCTTGATGATTCATACGATAGCATATATCACACAAGGCTTGCTGATAAACGTCAGCATAATCCATAGAATAATATTGACTCTTCTCTTCTAATAGTTTCGCGTACTCTTCTTTAGATGATGTAAGCATTGTCAGGTAGCGGCCAAGATGTTTTACGTCGTTAAAATCATCCACACTAATAACTGACCCCGTCGGAAAACATTGACGACGATTTACCTTTCTGTCCACCTCTTGTAACAAAAAGTATGTCGTATTTGAAATTCTCGAAAAGTTTTTCAGTGTGATAGTTATCGCATAAGGCATTTTCGAAAGCCAGGTAAAATGCATAGGTATTATTCAAAATATCGAAACAGTCATCATGTATTGTCCTTATCCCACAGTCCCATTTTGTACCACAGGTACCCAATACTGTAACATCGGTATGTTTTTTTAATTGATTAATGTATTCCATTCGTTTGGAGTTAGTATCACAATGAGACGTTATTATAATTGCCCCTTTTGTCTTATGTTTAGCTATGTTTCGGAAATCCATTCTTACAGAAGCATTTAGTTTCTTTATCTCTCCGTATGGTAGATTAATATCCGTGATCCATTGGTCGTATGTCATTGTCCAGTTAAATTCTCCTTTCCAGCGCGGCATCTTTAAGTTTGCTCTTGCCTTCTCCACCAATACCGGTGATTCGTGAGCAGCAAATATCCATATTTGCCCTTTTCTTTTTCTCAATTGAACTCTTTCCAAATGTTGACCATCAAACAATACAGCGTTACTGGCTTCAACTAGCGATGTGTTAAATGTAAGTTCACAATTGTTGTACTTACACTTAGAAAAATCTTTAATCATTGCCCGCGGTCTCTTTTTTAAAAATGATAAAACGTTATACCAAAGAACTAGGTACTCCTTTTGGTCCGCCTGTTCGGGTTCATTTTGATGTACAAAGTGTTCATCATGTACAGATGTTTGATTGTCATATCCATTGACCTGAAATAATATATTATAATATGAAGACTTGTATATACAGAGCAAAACCTGCAGTATTGTCAGGTTACTCTAGTGATCATGAGGTTTAATTGTATATTGCTCAGACTAGAATAGAGTGAAAAACTGAATGAAAATGTCGAACAGGGAATGCCACACACAAAAGGCACAGCCACCCCAAAAGAACAATGAGACATTGGAATATATATTCAAGTAAACATTTATAAAAACAAGAGGGACACAAACATGCATGGTCAATGAAAATAGGAGTAACTCCTTGGAATAGTAAATGTATGTAACAAACATGAATAGCATACATACAACATTTCCAGATTTATAAAACTGTTTTGTTTCCGTCTTAAGATTTTAATTAAAGCGATATGACATGAAATAAATATTTGTTCTCATTGAATTTGACAGTATTTAACAACAAAATAATTTTCACTCCAGAATCTTCTGTGGAATGTTAAAAGTTCTGAAATCAAAACAATCAGGAATTATTTTGATGTATATATATTCTTAATTCTCTTTTTGGCACAACATTAATCAAGATGCGCAAGCTTCTCCGTGTCACTTCGATTTCATGTAAAAAATAGGTTACTTCAGGTACTCACTCGACGAATTCAAACTAATAGAATGTCAACAATATTGATATCAGCAGTATTGATATTATTAGTATTTGTTAGTTGAAAACAGCTGTCAGGATAATGAGAAAATGATCTCATTGGTAAAATTACACTTATAATCACCTTTACTGCCAGTTGAACCATTTTATCGGCTTTCATGTAGTAACATTCCACCGAAATGATGATCAGGACCAGTACTAACATCCCAGATATTATCCGAAGGTAACAAGATGCTGAAAAAAAGACAAAGCTATATGCAAGCATATTTGTAATTTGCATGTTCTATCTGTGCTCAAATGAAAAATAGAGAATAAGTTGCTACAGGGAAACCCACATACATTTGACAATGCCTCTCCTCTAAGACCTCCAGGATTGGTGGAGGCGCGAGGGTAATTACGCTATGCAACAGGAGGACAAGGAATGGCATGGTCGACTATAACGGATAACTAAGGAGAGTTAATGTGGACAAACTGGGTGAGGGCTTAAATGGATGTTTTTTAACCTTCAATTGTGCCGACCATTTTCAAGATATTTCTTGTCTAGTTTTTCATTGATAAAGTATTAGGTTTCCTGCATTTTCATCGGCTTTTTATCTGTCGAATATACATGCATCCTAAATGTCACATATTCGTTGTTTATCTCATCTGCATTTATATGAGCGCTGCTATGGGATTTACAAGCTCTTCTGTATTTGACGTCATTTCAAGAGAACGCAACATGTGATGTCTCTAATTGCAAGCAGGAAACAATATTTACTCCATGTGCACATTTCGTTTTCATATTGCCATATGGAACAAATATTGCTTACTCTCAGTCCACTTTAATTTCACATGTGTCGTTTTCTGGAAATGACGTCACTTCAAGTAGAGGTTGGAAATCGTACAGGGGTGCTCATATCTAAAATGCTGCAAATTAAATTGAAGCTATTCCGTTGGTTAAAAGCTCGCGTATAGTATTCTATATACACGGCGCTGACACTGTATACTTTTATGACGTCATTCGCCCCATGGCCTTTTTAGCGGTCGGCTCGACGTGACAATGTTATCGCTTGGTTCCACAAGTTACTGGAAAAAGGACATTTTGTCTTGATAAATATGGAAAACATCACATGAGATTAGTGGAAGTATTTGTATTAGAATCGGGAGAGCACTTAACCATGTCTATTGAGGTACCTTATGGGGTATACAATACAGGCAATATACTTGTGTATACTTGAAATAAAAGAAATATGATCTACATAACGTATCTCTGCTTTACTTGATTCGGAAAACGTTTTAACTTTCGAGACTAAAGAAGACAAACATTTGTATAAAGCAGAAACCCAACACATACATAGGTCTAATTATTAGATCTTGGATATAATATAGTTATAGTTCAAAGCCTTGCTCAGTTTATTTAGTTCTGATGAATAATTGGGTTTGGTGTATTATAAATTCGTTCCACTTTCAAGTGTTAACCCTTAAACATGAGAAATGCTGGCAAAAAATACGGTTTGGCTGCACATAATTTATTAATTACATACCCATCTGGTGACCTGGCACGGTGATTATGGCTAGGACGGATAGTAATGTTGGACCCGCGTACCCGGTTGTCAATTACCCAAGGGTACGATACCGAATGACATCTTAACTTTCAATAAAGGGTAATGTCTCGAACATCTTTATGCATTTTACATCAATTATATCAAATGATAGATCGCAAGCATTAGAGAACAGACTTAAAATATTTAATTCAACGAGTTTCAAATCGAGTAACATCGAAACAGACAGTGTGCTTCTATGCTAAATAGTGGTAACAAATTGCTATCGACTGGCAATCGAGAGACAACATTTGAAGCATTCATCAATGTTTGCCTATCATATAAACGCTGCCATATCAAGAAACAGGGGCTAAGATAAGTGTTGTCTGACGTCATGGGGAAACGCCAACTGCGTCTGAGTTATCCGTAATTGTTTGATGTCCATCTTGCCATAGGCAGTTACTGACAACGTGTGAAAGACAACCTGGTCTGGATATTACGTCCCTCGCCATTATAGTGACAGTGCGTGCCTTTAATATCACATACATGTTGGTGTTTTAAAAATGAACAATGTGATATATTGGGAATACTAAATTCACGAACTGAACATGTTTATGCAATGTTAAATCTTGAGTTAAATTATATTCGCCAAGTACATAAAACAAGTACACACATGAATAGATATTCAGCAAGTGAACCGATACTATTCAATTAGCAATAGCTATTAAAATATAATTAAAAAAGAGAAAGAATCAGTTGCTACACGGAACGCAACAGAAATGAGACAGTGCCTCTACACATACAACTGTACCACCGGCAAAACAACAATCCATAAAACAAGGGTGCATACGTAAGGGAACAGAGGCACAATGATTGGCCTAGTCGACCATAAGGAATAACTATGAGAATAAAAGAGGACAAACCTCAATAATAAAACGACCATTGGGATCATAGAAAACTTGTCGTCTTATTGAGATGGTCTAAATATTTAGTTTGAATAACGAGCAAAACTGTGAAAATGGATTTGGAAATTATTTTATTTTTTAGTTTGTCTTATCACTGAGGTGGCTTTTAAGTGAGGTTTTACTGTAATTTTCTTTAATAATTGGTGCAGAACAATCAACGTCAAACTCATTTAAATTCGTATATCTTACTAACACATTAAACACGAAAGAAAATTGTCAAAGTTATTCAAGCGTGATATAAATCACTTGTTCAGCGATCATACAAATGATATGAAATATATACATTTCGGCGACGATCCATGACATTGAGATTGTGCCATAAAGCGGCAAACAAATTTTGCGTAAATAATGTTTGCAAAAAGCCTTTTTATTGATTTGGTAAGGAATGACTCTCTTTCAGTTGAAATTATTTTCCATTTCGCTCACGTTGATATAATTTGCCATATATAAGACATTCAACTCCTAACTTTCTTCTAAGAATCTTTGCTATCATTGAAGAGCTCTGGGGATGGGGAATGAAACGGAAACGTTTTTGATTTTGAAGTTTTGGTTAAGTAAACACTCAATCGTTACGTTTATAAATAGAAACTAACTGGTTGAATTTAAGAAATATTCTTTCTCTTTTACTTTCATGCAAATTTTGCTCTTTCGATGGATAAATGTATTTCCAAACTTAAAATATTTTAAAGGATGTTTTTCAAAGTAGAATGACGTGTTTGAAATGAAATCAAATTTATTTGATACGGGGATCGAACATATCTTGATAACAAATGTTTGCAACTGCGTACAAATATTTTCAAATTTAAAGCAAAATGTTAATTCAACGTGATATTTAACATAAATTTATTGGAATACGCGAAGCTGCACCAAGTAGGCATCTGGGAACACACAGTTAAATAATTAAAATAAATAAAAATCCAACATATACGAAAGTCTGCTTTTAACCATTCGAGCGTCCTATTATCAATTAGTTGAAACATAAAACGGTAAATCGAAATAACCTCAAACCGATTATATTATAGCATTGACTAAAATATTGCCGACGATGATATGACGTATAAAAGAAATATTAAGTTGTTCTAGGTTACTCCAAATACATAAGAAAATGGCTCTCAGTACAGAACCCAGAGCAACAACAATCTACGTAACATCAGGAATTGATAAGGTGCAAGGACAAACACGTATGGTACTTATCTGTACTCTAGTACAACCTTAATAAGTAAGACCAAGAGAGATCCAGTACGGGTCAGAATTTGCAATATGGAAAACATGTTTTTTCATTTTTTGAATATGCATATATATAAAAGAGAGAATAAGTTACTACAGGGAACGCAATATACATAATACAATAACATAAAACTACCATCAGATAGCACCAAATAAATTATATACAGCGATTCTTTCCGGGGAGTATGTCACTTAACACCATTTTTTTCTTGCGTACACATTAGAGACAAACCTTAGCACGCCTCCGACTGGAGAGATTTTTATAGAATAAACCTATAGTATTTATTATGAAACCAATGTTGCCACTGTTTACGGACAAGTACGGTAGTTAAGACATTTAATACATACAGTTTGTAAACGAAGAATGGCGTTTGTTCAGAAAGCCTGTTTATTTCTAGTGAAATGATACTTATCTTAAATACCGACCTAGCCAGTACTTGCACCATATTATTAACGTTTCTCGTCGTTATGGGATGTTGCAATGCAATACCATCTTTTCTACAATCATGCGAGAAAAACTGTACTTTTTTATTTTTTTGTCTGGCCTATCCATCGTCTTTCCTGAATGTTTTAAGAAAATGTAGAATGATTTACCACACTCAGATGACTGTAGGTATTTTTGATGATCTGGTGCTCGTACCGGCTATATCACTCATTCCAAATTCAGTAGACCAAAGCCACGGTAGAAAAGCAGACATTATATAAAAATAATTATATTTACTCACCAAAATTCTGCCTGGAACGAATTTTGGTTGTAATATCTGGTTCTCGCAACAACGTAAAGTAATTCCCTTTTTTCCTCATCGTTTTCTTCACTTCCTTCGAATTAATGGTCATACATTTAATCTATATCTACACTCTACTGCTGGCAGGAGTACTAAGCATGAAGTGAAAAGTAAGGTAAAAGTTCCGCATGTGAAACCACAAGCAAAGGTAATTGGAGTAGACTCAACAAACGTATTCCCCAATTTTTCACATGCGACACTGCTACAGTTATTTGTTCGTTTTTGTGAAAAATATATAACTTTTAATATGCACATGAAAGTGTCCTATTTATTTGTTACTGTCTCAATATAAAACTGTTTTATACTAATACCAATGGTTTGAATGGTTGACTTGTTCAGTTTAATTAACAGTTCAACCAAGACGACAGTAGTAATAAATGACTGAAATACCTCGCATCACGCTACGCTATTACGGGATGATTAATATTAAGTTTAACCAAGCGAAGAACAAGGGACATTCTCATTTTATCAGACCAAATATGTGTTAGAAAATACAAAACAATTCCAGTTGGTAAATTCTCATTTCCATCAAGGGACTTAAAACAATGTCAAACAACAATGGCAATTGAAAATACCTTCTGCTTATGTGGCTGTATTAAAACAACTAGACACAAATTTAAGCAATTGTAATCGTCGTGTTCGAACGGGCACTTTATTCGGACAGAAAACATTTCGGACCTGTTGAAATGTTATCTTCAAGCTTTATTCAGTTCGTTGTATAAAAATACCTAGTTTGAAGATTCGGCAATTCTCCAAGTAAGCGGAATCAGATTGTACGAGTTTGTGGTCATTTCTTATTTTGATATAAATAATTAAACAACTGAGAGCAGTGTCAGATTGTGGCTGCTTGCTTCTTCGTGCTGGGTTACACACAGTGTCTTTGTTGTTATATACGTAATGATTAATTGCTTTTCGTGATTAGTTACTTCATACTTTTAATTAATGTATGTTCGTTGGAAATCAATGACCATATAGCGTGAGGTTATCTGACAGTTTCAAGACTGTAAATCGATGGATGTATGGTTATTATTTTTTTTATGTTTTAGATGTATGTTAAATTATCCAGTCCCCATGTTCAATTCTTGGACTTGATATAATGTTTGTGTTATTGTATGCCCTCTTTCGACCTATTGTTGCCAGCTCCGTGATGTGTTCCTGTTTGTCCTCCTTAATTATCTGTGGATGTACTTTATGGTCGGACAGGCCATTCCCTGCGCCCTTGTTCCATTGCATAGTAACCCTTGCACTTCACCAATGTATGATGTGTTGTGCACTGTTGTTTTCCTAGAGGTATGTGTGGGGCGGCATTGTCTTGTGTATGTGGCGTTCCCTGTATCAACTTATTTACTCTTTTAAATACTTAATATTATAATGATCTAGATTTTAATTTTTAATATAGGGTAAGTTTAATTAAATTCTTTTCGATATTGTAACAATGCTTGAGTAAGACATCCGTCAGATAATGTGTCACTTGTCTAGTTGACATCCAGGAGCACCTTATTCGGCATATGATCAAATTATCTCGCCAATTATTATTTCGAAAATCGGACGGCTCCGTGCAACACTGTATAAATAGGATCAGTGACATTCCGGAAAACATATGCATGTTTTCATAGCATTAGCTTGGTGCATACTATTTACCTTTTCTTAACGGCACCCGAACATTGTGGTCGATATTGTTGGTATATTTCCTGATTATGATTGAAATATACAGAGTATTTGTGATTATTGCAAATTTACTGTTAACAAATTACCTCTATTCAGCTACACGTGCCTTCTGGTTCGAAATCACAATTGTTTATTGATACTCAGAGTGAATATTACATTACCATCATTTCCGAATAAAAACGCATCTAGTTAAACTTCGATAACTCGAGGACGCAAGGGTCCATCCGAAAAACTAGATGTACCCGATATTTCGAGTGACCTAGAGTTACCATCATATTCTTTTAGTGTTTTTATGAAATGCCTTATTTTCGTAGTTTTCACATTTGTACCAGTTGTTTCATATTTGTTTCATAGTATCATATTTCTATATGAAAATAGGGGAAATAAAGGACGGGACTCGACACATCCGGGGCTCTCGAGTTGTCACCTGCTTGAGTTAGCGGAGTTTAACTGTAATTGTATTCACTGGCAAATGCATGTAAATGAAATAGTAAACTATACTGTGAAACGTCGGTCTGTTAACATTGTCGTCATTTTCTGCTTATACTGCCACTTCCATGTGGCGATTTCTAAACTATGAACATGCTTACGGTCGAACATATCTGGTATTTGTGTTATCGGTCGCATATGCTTATGCTTATTTTAACATTTTAAGAATAATGATTGTCTCTCCGGGACCGTTTGTAAATGTTGCGTATCCCTCCCCGTGAGTGACTCTCAGGGACCGTTTTGTATTGTTGCGTATCCCTCCCCGTGAGTGACTCTCAGGGACCGTTTTGTATTATTGTGTATCCCTCCCCATGAGTGACTCTCAGGGACCGTTTTGTATTATTGCGTATCCCTCCCCGTGAGTGACTCTCAGGGACCGTTTTGTATTGTTGCGTATCCCTCCCCATGAGTGACTCTCAGGGACCGTTTTGTATTATTGCGTATCCCTCCCCGTGAGTGACTCTCAGGGACCGTTTTGTATTGTTGTGTATCCCTCCCCATGAGTGACTCTCAGGGACCGTTTTGTATTGTTGTGTATCCCTCCCCATGAGTGACTCTCAGGGACCGTTTTGTATTATTGCGTATCCCTCCCCGTGAGTGACTCTCCGGGACCGTTTTGTATTGTTGCGTATCCCTCCCCGCGAGTGACTCTCCGGGACCGTTTTGTATTGTTGCGTATCCCTCCCCGTGAGTGACTCTCCGGGACCGTTTTGTATTGTTGCGTATCCATCCCCGTGAGTGACTCTCCGGGACCGTTTTGTATTGTTGCGTATCCCTCCCCGTGAGTGACTCTCCGGGACCGTTTTGTATTGTTGCGTATCCCTCCCCGTGAGTGACTCTCCGGGACCGTTTTGTATTGTTGCGTATCCCTCCCCGTGAGTGACTCTCCGGGACCGTTTTGTATTGTTGCGTATCCATCCCCGTGAGTGACTCTCCAGGACTGTTTGATATCGTTGCATATTCCTCCCCGTGGGGGAATTTCTGAGTTTATATAATACCGTTGTTTATCTCTCCCAATGAGCGTCTCTCTGGGAACGTTTGTTACTGTTGTGTAATCCTCCCCGTGAGTGTCTTTTCCCAGATATCTGTGTAGAAGGTCTGCTTTATTAATAATATATTCATGGTTCTGAATTTGTTCACTTTTAATGAACATTTCCTATGTTCCTTAATGAGTTTAAGTGCGAAGTTATGTTAAGTGCGAAGTTACATACACAAACATAGCGTAACTAAATATTGAGGCTGATTTAAAGCTATTAAATGATTACACCCGTTAGATAATTATGGTCAAACGAAACAAATTATCTTAAACAAGGAATGGAATATACATGTTTACTAGTGTTATCCATTACGTACGACTTCTCATGTGTGTATATATTGTAGAAGTATACGCATATTGTAGGTGTGTTACGAATCCTACGCACATACACCCAGCGGCAGTCCACTTCGGAAATCAGGGTGCTACTCATCTGTGGTAAGAACTATGCAAGTACTGGTTATTAACCATTGCTTGAAATTTTTAAGATTTACCTCCGTTGCGTTTTGGTCGTCTAGATTAGTATGTGTGTAAATTGTCGCATATTAAAATTATTTCTAATAATACTCGTTGATAGAGTTATGATGACTGATACATCGTTTGAAGATCTACTGGCGCTACTAAAAGCGGTATTTTATATGTTCTGTCTTTCTCGTGATTAAATGACGGTTTCAATATATCTAAACTGCAGTTAAGTTATACTTTCTGTTAGTTTGATAGTGACATGTTTCAAAACCAAAAGTAACTGAGATCAGTCATCAAAACGAAATAGGGAGTTTGACCGTTGATGGAATGACTTAAGACTTCAAACGTGTTTTCATGTCAGAAATCGACATATTTAATAGTTTAAGCCCAAAGACGAGTTCTTCAATGATAGCGAAGGTTTCGTAGAAGGAATCGAGGCGGTAAATGTCATTTTTATTTCAAAATATGTCAAAAGTAGTAAGATGAAAGTAAAGAAGATGATTTCTTAGCAAATACATGTGTTTATACAGTCATACATTAATTAAACTATGTAATGTCGCTTTAAGTTTGTTAAATAAAAAACTAATATACATTTTACCATTTCAAGCAAACATTACATACTCATACGTTAAATACATTGATTATTTTTCGACGTATGATAGCCATTTGGAACTTGCAATAGGTTTTAAGAATAGGACTAGTGGCCGCGACATAGTGGCAGCGACCAATCAGAAACAATTACACGGGCGCAACTGCCCTACTTCTAGCTTAGCCATCGTAATAATTTCTTTTCGTTAACTTACTCCTGAAAATAGTCCCTACTCAACTTTTAGAAGATCGCTAGGAAAAAACTTTTTAACTACGTATAGTTTAAATTTGAATGCACATCAAATAGTGATTACATTGTTACATGGTACGACACATACATAAGACAATGCTTCCATAGGGAAACAACAGGTACAATGACCCTAAATTACTAACTATATGAAGGGTTAAACTTTGTTCTTCAGGCTTGTTCGCTCATACATGTAAATGGTGACAACACTTGCTGGAACAGCAGTGCTGATGATTTGAGCAATGGACATTGTGTAACTGGGAATGCTTTGCCTACACATCCCACATCAGCTACGACAATTGGTACATGTAAGTACTTGCATGCGCATTAAAACAGCAGAAAGCACCACAGAGCTTAACCAAATAATTTGAGCCTGAATAACGTCTGGTAGAAATTTAAATGGATGCTGCTTTCCATTCCACGTCCACTTAATTCCGTGCCTTTGTGCAATTTTAGTCTTACAGTATTTGTACTGACAGTTCCAATGCTTTACATCGCTGTATGGTTTTTATTTATTTTTTGTGTTTTTAGATGTATGTTAAATTTCCCTTCCACCCTGTGCTATTCTTTCACTTTATGGTGTGTACATATTATTTTCCCCTAATGTTGCCAGCTGTCTTGACTTGTCCTGTAATAGTTTCCATCCATTAATTTCCGCCCCCTGTTTGTCGTATTTGATTCACCTAGTTATTCCTACTGGTCAGCCAGGCCATTCCCTGTGTCCTGTACCCTTGCTTATGTACATGTACCATTGAGCCTCGAATGCCTTTTGTTTTATGGATCGTCTTTTTCCTGGAAGTCAGTGTCGGGAGGCACTGTGTTATGTATGTGGCGTTCCCTGTATCAACTTTTTCTTTCTCTTTCACATTGAATCTATCCAGGGAAAATAATATTGTGTTCCAGATCGTAAACCATTATGAACAAAAGTAGATCTGGGGTTAGCACATTTGTATTACGTTGATCTTGCGTATGAATGGAAGGACTGGAAAGCTTCGGCAATTGTATAATAACAATCTTTCGAATTTTGCAGTCACATGTGTAGACAAGACTCCTGTTGGTACATGTACTATCGCCTCAGCAATTGTTTGTACAGACATTTAAAAGGCCAGAATCTCTGGTTGTATGCATTACTGTGGATTTTGAGTTATTATTCGCAGATTATATAAAATAATGTATATATATTGTATTACCTTTTACCATAATTCCTTAATTTGTCGCTATATACCCGTCCCTCTGAAATTACGATTATTATAATATCTGTTCACTAAATTTCGTCGCTTTATTTCCAGAACCCCATAACTTGTTTTTCGTCTATTTAAGAAAAAGAAGTTTAACCCTTTTGAGATAATAGCTACATACGGGGTAATGGTGTTGCATTTTATGTAAGTTATGTGCATCCAGAACAATATAGGAAGTACGAATAAAAAGAGCTTATAAAGACGGTTACCAACTACGTGTATTCAAAACCGCCCAAAATTGAATTATGGGGTTAAGGAAATAAGGCGAATTAATGAAAAGAGGAATATCTAATTATACTTCATTTGAAAATTAATTGAAAAGTAGAAACCTTCTCAATAATGTTTAAAGCACCCTATCAGACCCACGTAAAGTGATCTGCAGAACATTAATATATAGAGTTCTCACTATGTTGTTCTTGATTCAACCTCAATATTAAGACCACCACAATAATACGACCAGTTTTCAAGGGTGGTCGCATTATTGAGTTGTTTCTGTATTCATTGTGCGATAAAATAGTTTTTTATATATATGTTTAGCAAAGGAATTACATTTAAATGGCTATTCTCCTCATAGTCTCCTGTTGTTAATTTCAATAATGCATAGTACTCATTCCTTATTATTTTGACTGATTGTGCTCACTGGCTAACCAAACAGTGAACCGATTAACCGAATGTCAATACAATCATTTATTGTTGAAGCGAAATTAGCACATAATTGATACATATACTGATATATATTCAAATATGTCGGAGAAGGAATAAGTTGCTACAGTGAACGCCACACACATAATACAGTTTATCTCCACACAGACCCCCGGGAAAACAACAATCCATAAAACATAAGGCATTTTATGAGGTTGACGGGTACATACGTTAGGAAATAGAGGCGCAAGGAATAGCCAGTCAGATTATAAGGAATAACTAGGATAATCAAAGAGGACAAGCAGTGAAGGGGGGATTAATGGGTGGAAAAGATCACAGGACAAGTCAAGACAGCTGGCAAAAATAGGCCGAAACTGGGCAGAAAATAACATGAACAATATATACAGTAGACATTGCTCGAGCGACCACCTGTATAAGGCGACTTTTTTTATTAAACGACCACTTAAATTCCCGCCCGAGCGTTTTTACTATATAAATAGTATCTATTAAACGACTTTTCTATAACGCGACCAGCGACCGCATTAAACCAGTCCCGACAGGTAAAAAATATAGTTAAATAATCCATTAAACGACCGCATGCACTTAATCCCATGGGGCATTACACACATGATTCACAACTGCGAACAAATTAATAAACAATTAGGCGTGATAAATGCGACCTCGTAATTACTCGGCGACATATAGTTATATCAAAGGACTGAATGTCCTGAGAGGCGCTTCCAATGCATCCATAAGTACGAAGCAAGTATTTTGATATTAGATATTCAAAAATAATGAAACCGATAAATTATGTTCATATCGGGTAAATACTTAATATTGTATGACTAAACTTAATTAAATCGACGGACTGTTCATGTAATGAGGCTGTAAGGTAGTAAACCTATATTAACATTTACCTTTGAACATTTTGGTACACTATATTTTTCTTAATCATTATAGTATGCTTGCATTAATCTTGCTTATTTTGTATAGAATACTCAGTGGTGTGGGGACTGGGGCGGCAAGGGTGGTGTCCGCCCCCCCCCCCATAATTCGGCAAGCAACGGTGAACATTCGTGCCAAGTTTTTTGAAAATCCTCCAATGTTCCAAAGAAATGGTTCGGACAAATTTGAATAAAATACCAATGCAATTATGTTGACTGTTTGCACGCTTCACAAAACACTTAATTTATATGTAGTATAATTTAGAAATTCAAGACATTATGGAACAATAATTAATGCTTCATGAGCGGCGGAACACTTTTGCACTAGTTTTTGAAACTGAATTATCTCATAACTAAAATTTAAACTTCTGCATTTTTCAATATATGATATCCATTTTTCTAAAAAATCATGCTGAATATGACTACTGTTTGTTTTGTTGTATCTCAAATACCAAATACTGTGTTGCTGTTATATTATTGAAAACAATGACAATTGCATGTATTCTTGTTGTATCCAACGCAAAGTTTACGCAGTTAATTGTTTCGGCATCATGACTCCCATTCATGCAGAGCATAAACTTGTTCAACCGGTATAGACAGTATTGAATACTATGTTTAATTGATGTACAGTGTCTGCATGCTGCTGATTTAAAATGATTATCTAGCAGAACAAATAGTAAAATATCAATACTTTCCCTCATTAACTCAGACTGACGTAACATTTTACTTGATATCAAAAAGCAATATTAAGATCGAATAATGTAAGTTTATTTCTTTCCATTCCTTTGTAGTTTTTGTGTACTATCAGCACAATATAGAAACAGCAATAAATAACATATACATAACAGTAAAGTACAAATACGGTATTATTTCTTCTCAAACATATTCATCTACGAGTTCAAAAGTGTGTCTATGTTCCAAAAATCCAGTATAACCACTGTCTCCCTGAATATATACATATGAATGGAAAGAGGATGGTAATTATACGTTTTGATTGTTCAGTCGGACATTCATTTGTACTTAACCTTTCGATATCTATTAAGAGACCATTTTATTAAGCGACCA
This sequence comes from Mactromeris polynyma, assembly GCA_032209605.1. Classification (NCBI taxonomy): domain Eukaryota; kingdom Metazoa; phylum Mollusca; class Bivalvia; order Venerida; family Mactridae; genus Mactromeris; species Mactromeris polynyma. The sequence continues at coordinate 2,530,683 of JASFXZ010000048.1, forward strand.
CTTTTTGGCTGTCCCTTCGGTGGTCTCTTAATACAATGTATACTGTATAGTGAAATAATGCACAGGGGAAAGGGAAATATAACATACATTCAAAACACAAAAATAAAAAATAACAATATAGTGAATTATAGCAGTATAAAATATAAAATATTTATTCCCAATGAGTTTTTTTATAGCCTTTATGAAACATATGTCAATCATACCGCTACCTCCAACGTAGAGGATGTGGTCGTTCTTTCAGGCAATACCATACGATACAAGACTCAACAACGGTAGAATATCACATCTTTGGCTATAAGTAGAGCAGTTATAAAACGAACAAGTATTTGGGTGATGCGTTCGCTTCGTGTTCCCTGTAATGACTCCGTAGTAGGCCGGATATGGGAGTCGTCAAGCGTCACGAATCCCAGATTGGTTATTTAGCGGAAGTGGCGATTGAGTGGTATCCAATTTATCAGAATAATTTGTAAAAGTAACTCGACAAAAGTGGAGTAAGCAGGGTCAATGAGGAGTGAAACAGTATCCCGATGTCCTATTTCCACAATCTTGAATTTCTAGAATCGTACCATGATGCGACAACTGCACCAAAAATGTTCTTATACAGTAGGACCTCGTTCGTTCGACATTCTTCTATTCGAATATTTGGTATCATCCGATATGAAATAACTATTAGGTCACGTTGTATCTTACGTACGTCGAAATGAAATGTGCTGTTCGAAACCATGTACATGTATTATTCGAAATAAACTTTCGGACCCGATGAATTCGAACGCACGAAGTCCGACTATATATTCCCCTACACATTATTATACAGTAGACTGGTCTTCTTATTGAGTTGGTCTTTATATTGAGGTTGAATAGAGATCAAAACGGTGAAAATGGACTTGAACTTGGTGATTCTTAATTTGAGGTGGTCTTTAACTGAGATTTTACTGTGTACTTAAACTCAGGAGCATTAGCCATAATCAGAATCTGGACCTTTTTTATCACAGGCAATCAAAATGCTTTTGGGTACGTGGTCGAAACACCGAATGTCGTGTTTACCCCATAAGTGTTGATAAGCTGAAAAGTAGTTACTTACGGTAAGACAAACCCGCCCGGTTAGTTGCTTTGGCTACGGGCATTTGTACCGTATCATGGTGGGAAGTTGTCCGCAACAAAAAGGAATTGAGCTCTCATGGATATCTGTATAAGTTTGGTCAACATCGGATGATAAATGAAGACGCTATTGTGTTTACAAGCTCAATTAAGGATTTTGTCCAATTTTAAAGGGCCATAATCCAATCAAGCACGAGCGGATCTGGCTGGTTTTCCAAAGGAATCGAGGTCTAATAGACATCTAACTACTGTATAAAATAGCTTAAAACTAGACAAAATATCTGATGTATTGGATATTATATGATTTTGGCATTTTGACATTACACATCAGCTTGTAATATATCCCTATTCATGACATTACATGTAACCCGCTGAGCAAAACTACAGAGCTACCTGTGAACGTTTTACGGTAATATTCCCATTTTTTTAATATTCGATGACAATGCTGAGTAAAAAAAGATATTAACATAATCACCTTTGTTGACAGTTTCTTTGCAACTGATAGAGATCTGAAGTCAGAGCAATGTATCATATAATTATCTGCTCTGTTATTTTTAGAGTTATAATGGATATGAAATGGTTTGTCATTGAATACCAAATGTCTTAAAACTGTTGGTAATTAAATTAAAAAATTGTAGTTACCAATGTGATCTTATTTTGCACCATTGCATGAAAACTCTGACGTAAGACCATTAGGGCATTGTACAAGACTTATTTGCACGAAACAATTCCGTTATATCGGGTATTACTTTATAAAACATTTCTTGATGATTCATACGATAGCATATGTCACACAAGGCTTGCTGATAAACGTCAGCATAATCCATAGAATAATATTGACTCTTCTCCTCTAATAGTTTCGCGTACTCTTCTTTAGATGTTTTAAGCCTTGTCAGGTAAGCGCCAAGATGTTTCACGTCGTTAAAATCATCCACACTAATAACTGATCCCGTCGGAAACATTGACGACGATTTGCCTTTCTGTCCACCTCTTGTAACAATAAGTATGTCGTATTTGAAATTCTCGAAAAGTTTTTCAGTGTGATAGTTATCGCATAAGGCATTTTCGAAAGCCAGGTAAAATGCATAGGTATTATTCAAAATATCGAAACAGTCATCATGTATCAACTTTCTCCCACAGTCCCATTTTGTACCGCAGGCACCCAATACAGTCACATCGGTATGCTTTTTTAATTGTTTAATGTATTCCATTCGTTTGGAGTTAGTATTACAATGAGACGTTATTATAATTGCCCCTTTTGTTTTATTTTTAGCTATATTTCGGAAATCCATTCTTACAGAAGCATTTAGTTTCTTTATCTCTCCATATGGTAGATTAATATCCGTGATCCATTGGTCGTATGTCATTGTCCAGTTAAATACTCCTTTCCAGCGCGGCATCTTTAAGTTTGCTCTTGCCTTCTCCACCAATACCGGTGATTCGTGAGCAGCAAATATCCATATTTGCCCTCTTCGTTTTCTCAATTGAAATCTTTCCAAATATTGACCATCAAACAATACAGCGTTACTGGCTTCAACTAGCGATGTGTTAAATGTAAGTTCACAATTGTTGTACTTACACTTAGAAAAATCTTTAATCATTGCCCGCGGTCTCTTTTTTAAAAATGATAAAACGTTATACCAAAGAACTAGGTACTCCTTTTGGTCCGCCTGTTCGGGTTCATTTTGATGTACAAAGTGTTCATCATGTACAGATGTTTGATTGTCATATCCATTGACCTGAAATAATATATTATAATATGAAGACCTGTATATACGGAGCAACACCTGCAGTATTGCCAGGTTACTCAAGTGATCATGAGGTTTAATTGTATATTGAGTAAATTTGCTCAGACTAGAATAGAGTGAACAACTGAATGAAAATGTCGAACAGGGAATGCCACACACAAAGGGCACAGCCACCCCAAAAGAACAATGAGACATTGAAATATATATTCAAGTAAACATTTATAAAAACAAGAGGGACACAAACATGCATGGTCAATGAAAATAGGAGTAACTTCTTGGAAAAGCTATCTCATAAATGTATGTAACAAACATGAATAGCATACATACAACATTTCCAGATTTATAAAACTGCTTTGTTTCCGTCTTTAGATTTTAATTAAAGCGATATAACATGAAATAAATCATGTAGCCAACTTCTAACATTATACAATTGTATACTTAAATGTTTTATCTCATTGAATTTGACAGTATTACAAAAAATAATTTTCACTCCAGAATCTTCTGTGGAATATTAAAATTTCTGAAATCAAAACAATCAGGAATTATTTTGATGTACATATATTCTTAATTCTCTTTTTGGCACAAAATTACTCAAGATGCACAAGCTTCTCCGTGTTACTTCGATTTCATGTAAAAAATAGGTTACTTCAGGTACTCACTCGACGAATTCAAACTAATAGAATGTCAACAATATTGATATCAGCAGTATTGATATTATTAGAATTTGTTAGTTGAAAACAGCTGTCAGGATAATGAGAAAATGATCTCATTGGTAAATTTACACTTATAATCACCTTTACTGCCAGTTGAACCATTATATCGGCTTTCAAGTAGTAATATTCCACCGAAATGATGATCAGGACCAGTACTAACATCCCAGATAATATTCGAAGGTAACAAGATGCTGAAAAAAAGACAAAGCTATATGCAAGCATATTTGTAATTTGCATGTTCCATCTGTGCTCATGAGAAAAATAGAGAATAAGTTGCTACAGTGGAACCCACATACATAAGACAATGCCTCTCCTCACATACCTCCAGGATTGGTGAAGGAGCGAGGGTAATTACGCGAGGCAACAGGAGGGCAAGGAATGGCATGGTCGACCGTAACGGATAACTAAGGAGAGTTAATGTGGACAAACTGTGGAGGCCTTAAATGGATGTAATACATCAGAGGGCAAGTCAAGACAGCTGGCAGCAATATACCGCAAGGGAGGGCGGGGGGAGATCATAACATGATCACTATATATAAGTGTAAACTATGCCAAAATGAATGTTGTAGTCGAGCAGGCAATGGCATATACAGAAGGCACAGCCTTCTCCAAAAGCACATGGAGACATGAATAGTCACATATGGAAACACCCACTAACGCAAACGGGACAGAAGAGGAAAAACTGAAACATTAGGTGTAGATATATCCAAGGTCAATGGCAAAACGTCATTGTGGGTACACCTCGGATTAAGGGTGTACCCAACAATCCACTTATACTCAGCCCAATGAAAACGAACTGTGTCAATATGAAACTAATTGGTTGAGAAAGTCCGTCGAGAGATTTTCCGTGTATTCACATTTAAATGCAAAACATTACGTCGAACTAAATTCATAAATAATTTAAATACGCCGTGCGCTTTGTTGCAATATTCGATTATTCTCAATGGTAATACCGTATGCCATAAACATGCTGTGCTGCAGCACATCTTATGCTATTGTGTTTTCAGCGAATCATGATCAACTCTTTTTGGCGCAATCATACTAACATGGCTTTGATATTTCCATATCAGTGTTGTAAACACCAAGCAAATCTAACCATATTCCCTTCAACCGAAATACGTGTGTAACCTTGACGCGGATTGGTTAAACTTTCGAAAAGGGGTACTTTAACTTACCGAAATCCGCTGAATTTCGGTGAATATACCTAAACAAATCTTAACCTTCAATTGTGCCGACCATTTTCAAGATATTTCTTGTCTAGTTTTTCATTGATAAAGTATTAGGTTTCCTGCATTTTTCATCGGCTTTTTATCTGTCGAATATACATGCATCCTAAATGTCACATATTCGTTGTTTATCTCATCTGCATTTATATGAGCGCTGTTATGGGATTTACAAGCTCTTCTGTATTTGACGTCATTTCAAGAGAACGCAACATGTGATGTCTGTAATTGCAAGCAGGAAACAATTTTTACTCCATATGCACATTTCGTTTTCATATTGCCATATGGAACAAATATTGCTTAATGTCAGTCCACTTTAATTTCACATGTGTCGTTTTCTGGAAATGACGTCACTTCAAGTAGATGTTGGAAATCGTACAGGGGTGCTCATATCTAAAATGCTGCACATTAAATTCAAGCTATTCCGTTGGTTAAAAGCTCGCGTATAGTATTCTATATACACGGCGCTGACACTGTATACTTTTATGACGTCATTCGCCTCATGGCCTTTTTAGCGGTCGGCTCGACGTGACAATGTTATCGCTTGGTTCCGCAAGTTACTGGAAAAAGGACATTTTGTCTTGATAAATATGGAAAACATCACATGAGATTAGTGGAAGTATTTGTATTAGAATCGGGCGAGCACTTAACCATGTCTATTGAGGTACCTTATGGGGCATACAAAACAGGCAATGTACTTGTGTATACTTGAAATAAAAGAAATAGGATCTACGTAACGTATCTCTGTTTTACTTGATTCGGAAAAACGTTTTAACTTTCGAGACTAAAGAAGACAAACATTTTTATAAAGCAGAAACCCAACACATGTACGTAGGTCTATTTATTAGATATTGGATATAATATAGTTATAGTTCAAAGCCTTGCTCAGTTTATTTAGTTCTGATGTATAATTGGGTTTGGTGTATTATAAATTCGTTCCACTTTCAAGTGTTAACCCTTAAACATGAGAAATACTGGCAAAAATACGGTTTGGCTGCACATTATAAATTACATAACCATGACCTGGTACGGTGATTATGGCCAGGACGGATAGTAATGTTGGACCCGCGTACCCGGTTGTCAATTACCCAAGGGTACGATACCGAATGACATCTTAACTTTCAATTAAGGATAATGTCTTGAACATCTTTATGCATTTTACATCAATTATATCAAATGATAGATCACAAGCATTAGAGAACAAAACAAAATGACTTAAAATATTTAATTCAACGAGTTTCAAATCGAGTAACATCGGAACAGAAGGTGTGCTTCTATGCTAAATAGTGGTAAAAAGTTGCTTCATCCTTGATGCCGCATCTATGTTTGCCTAGTATAAGACCTTGACTGTTCGGTAAATTTTCAAATAAGGTCGACATTTAAATGCTGCCATATCTAGAAAACAGATGCTAAGATAAAATGTGTCGTGCGTCATGGGGAAACGCCAACTATGTCTGAATTAACCATAATTGTTTGATGCCCATCGTACCATTGTCACTTACTGACAACGTGTGAAAGACAACCTGGCCTGGAGATGAAGTCGCTCGCCGTTTTAGTGGCACTGCGAGCCTTTTGTATCACAAACAAGTTTACAAGTTTTATTTCCTAACAACCAGAAGGCCATATACCCATGTGGTACATATAAACATACTTTTATATAAACATTTACATTATTTATCAATTTACACATACAATTAACAAACATTTACACATACAATTAACATACATTTAACATACATTTACACATACAATTAACATACAAACTTGCATATATACATACATTAGGACAAACATTAAAACAAATATACCAGAAGAATATAGACACATGTGGTACATATCAACATGTTGGTGTTTTAAATATCAGGAATACTAAAATCCCGTAATGAACATTTTCATGCAATGTTAAATCGTGAGTTAAATTATATTCACCATACAATACATCAGTATTATTACTAGCCATTCAATTTATTTGCTGAATGTTGAGAACGAGATTGTACAACCATTAAATAGTAAGTAAGTGCAATATTAAAGTCAACGCCATAAACTGAGTATAATACAATATTCAGGATTACAATATTCGACATTTATGACTAGTTTTATGTTTTATGAATGATCGCTTCATATTTCACAGAAGAGCAGATTTGTGTACATAGAAACAATGACTAAATAAATACATATACCACTTTTATTCCTCCTTTTTCTGATCAAAGTACATATTATAACAAGTACACATATGAAAACAATTCAGCAAGTGAACCGATACTATTGAATAAGCAATTATAGCTATTAAGATGATATTGTAAAAGATATTGAATAAGTTGCTACAGAGAACGCCACATATATAAGACAGTGCCTCCCTACACAGACCACCGGTAAAACAACAATCCATTAAACATAAGACATTTGAGGAGGCTAAATGGTACATACGTAAGTGAACAGATGCCGAGTGACCTGGCCGACCATAAGGAATAACTAGGAGAACAAAAGAGGACAAACCTCAATAAAAAAAATTACCATTTGGATCATAGAAAACTTATTGGGATGGTCTAAATATTGAGGTTGAATATAGAGCAAAACTGTGAAAATGGACTTGGAATTTGTGTTAATTTTGAGTTGGTCTTATTACTGAGGTGGTCTTTAAGTGAGGATTTACTGTAATTTTCTTTAATAATTGATGCAGAAAATCAAACTCATTTGAATTCGTATATCTTACTAACACATTAAACAAGAAAGAAAATTGTCAAAGTTATTCAAGCGTGATATAAATAACTTGTTCAGCGATCATAAAATTAATATGAAATATATACATTTCGGCGACGATCCATGACATTGATTTTTTAAGGTTGCTACAGGGAACGCAATATACATAAAACAATAAAATTGCATGTTCCTAGTATACTACCATCAGATAGCACCAAAGAAATTCTGTACAACGCTTCCTTTCGGTGAATATGTCCCGTACACCTTAAATTACTTACGTACACACCACAGACTATCCCTGGCCACGCCTTCGATTGAGGGGAATTTTATAGAATAAACCTACAGTATATATTACGAAACCAATGTTGCTACTGTTTACGAAAAACAACAGTATTTTCGACATTCAATACAAACATTTTGGAACGAACGATTGCGTCTGTTCAGAAACCTGTTTATTTTTAGTGAAATTATAGTTTTCTAAAATACCGTATCCAGTACAAGCAGCAGATCCTTATATGTTCACGTTGTTATGAGTTTGTGCGCCCACTTTCTCCAATCAATCGAAATGTGTACTTTTTTAATTGTGATCTGACCGATCCCTCGGCTTTTCCTGAATGTTTGAAGTATCTACCACAATATCTTGACTGTAGGACTTTGATCTGGTACTGGCTATATCAATACTTTCAAAACGTATACTTTCGATATATGTAACTGGGGTGTCTTACCACAGTCAACCACTCTATAAATATCTACACTAAATGGCGTAGTTTCAGTAGACCCAAGCCACGGTGGATCCGCAGACATTTATTCATCGTTGGTAAAATGTTCAGTGTTCATTAACTGTTTATTATTAAATATAAACTAATTATATTTACTCACCTAAATTTTGTCTGGAGCGAATTTTGGTTGTAATTTCCGGGTCTCGCAAAAACGTTATGTAATTCCCTATTTTCTTCATCGTTTTAATCACTTCTTTCGAGTTAATGGTCAAACACTTAATATATATCTACACTCTACTGCTGGCACGTGTACTAAGGATGAAGTGAAAAGTAAGATAAAAGTTCCGCATGAGAAGCCACAAGCAGAGGTAATTGTCCCCAGAGTAGACTCAACATTTTATTTCCCTATTTTTCACATGCGACACTGCTACAGTTATTTGTTCGTTTGTGTATGAAAAAAATATTCATTGCACGTTTGAAAAGTCCCTGGTCGATATAATTTTATATTATGCACATGGAAGTGTTACTGCCATAATATCGTTATAAAAGTAGATACACCTGTTTACACTTGTACTAATGGTTTGAATGGTCGACTTGTTCAGGTCGATCAACAGTTTAACCAAGACGACAGTCGTAATAAAATGACTGAAATACCTCGCATCGCTATATCGGGAGGATGATAAATGTTAATGAGCGAAGGAGGAGTTGAAATTATCTCTTATTAAGTTTAACAAAGCGAAGAGCAAGTAACATTCTAATTTAATCAGATCAAATATGTGTTAGAAAATACGAAGCAATTCCATTCGGTAAATTAAAATTTCCATCAAGGGACTTGACAATGTCACACAACAATGGCAATTAAAAATATCTTCCACTTATGTGGTTTATTAAAAAAACTAGAAACAAACATAAGCAATTGCCATCGACGTGTTCGCACGTGCAGTTTTTTCGGACAGTAAACATTTCGGACCTGTTGAAATGGTAACTTCAAGCTGTATTCAGTTTGATTTATAATATACCTAGTTTGAAGACTCGACGATTCCCCCATTGAGCGGAATCAGATTTACAAGTTCGTGGTCATTTCTTGTTTAGATTTTTATTTTGTAAATAATTTAGCTACTGAGAGTAATGTCAGACTGAGGCTGCTTGTTTCTTCGTGTTGCATTATACAAACTGACTTTGTTGTTATGTATGTAATGATTAATTGCTTTTCGTCATTAGTTACTTCCTACTTAGTCATTTAATGTGTGTATTGTATATCAATGACAATATACCAGGCTAGTATGAAGTTATCTAGCTGTTAAAACGATTTAAACCCCCAGTATTGTACAAAGAGTTTCAAGACTGTAAATATAATATATGGTCATTAATTTGATTATGTTTTAGATGTATGTTAAATTATCAAGTGCCCTTGCTCAATTATCTAACTTGATATAATGTTTGTGTGTTGTATGCCCCTTTCGGTCTGTTGTTGATAGCTCCGTGATGTATTCATCCATTAACTCTGTCCCAGTGTGTCCTCCTGAATTATCTGTGGATGTCCTTTATGGTCGGGCAGGCCATTCCCTGTGCCCCTGTTCCCTTGCGTAGTAACCCTTCATCAATGCCCCATATATTTTGGACTGTTATTTTCTCGGAGGTCTGTGTAGGGAGGCATTGTCTTGTGTATGTAGCGTTCTCTGTATATACATATTCCCTCTTTTAGATATTTAATATGATAATGATCTTTATTTTAATATAACAAAGGGTAAGTTTAATCAAAACGTATTCAGTATTGTATCAATGCTTGAGTAAGACATCCGTCCGATAATGTGTCACTCGACATCCAGGGTCACCTTATGCCGCGTATTATCAAATTATCTCACCATTTATTATTTCGAAAATCTGTCACATCCGTGCAACATTGTATAAATAAGATCAGTGACATTCCGGTAAACATATGCATTTTTTCATAGCATTAGCTGGGTGCATATAATTTACCTTTTCTTAACGGCATCCGAAAATTGTGGTCGATAGTGTTGGTATATTTCCTGCTTATGATAGATACATACAACGTATTTGTAATTGTTGCAAGTTTACAATTAACAAGAAACCTCTATTCACATACAGCTGCCTTCCAATGTCTCATTTACAGATGTATAATGGTTCAAAATCACAATTTATTATTTATTATTATTATCGGAGTAAATATTGCATTAATTACCATCATTTCCGAATAAAAAAGTTTTATGTTTAATGGATGACCGCTTCATAATTCACAGAAGAGTAGAAAAAATGTATACATACATACATATATCACTTTTATTCATCCTAAGTCTGATAAAAGAACACACAACAAGTACACACATGAAAACAATTTGGCAAATGAACCAATACTATTGAATTAGCAAAAGCTATTAAGATTATATTGTAAAAGAGAGAGAATAAATTGTTACAGGGAACGCATCAGAAATGAGACAGTGCCTCTACACATACCACCGGCAAAACAACACTCCATAAAACAAGGGTGCATGCGTAAGGGAACAGAGGCACAATGATTGGCATAGTCGACCATAAGGAATAACTATGAGAATAAAAGAGGACAAACCTCAATAATAAAACGACCATTGGGATCATAGAAAACTTGTCGTCTTATTGAGATGGTCTAAATATTGAGTTTGAATAACGAGCAAAACTGTGAAAATGGATTTGGAAATTATTTTATTTTTTAGTTTGTCTTATCACTGATGTGGCTTTTAAGTGAGGTCTTACTGTAATTTTCTTTAATAATTGGTGCAGAACATTCAACGTCAAACTCATTTACATTCGTATATCTTACTAACACATTAAACAAGAAAGAAAAATGTCAAAGTTATTCAAGCGTGATATAAATAACTTGTTCAGCGATCATAAAATTAATATGAAATATATACATTTCGGCGACGATCCATGACATTGATTTTTTAAGGAATGCCTCAAAGCGGCTAACAAATTTTGCGTAAATAGTGTTAACTAAATTAAATAAAAGCCCTTTTTATATAATTAGTAAGGAATGACTCTCTTTCAGTAGAAAATATTTTTTCTTAATCGCTAAAGTTGATATAAGACATTCAACTGCTAACTTTCTTCTAAGAAACTTTGCTATCACTGAAGAGCCCTGGGGATGTTGCAACTGTTTACGAACAAGTACGGTATTTAAGACATTGAATACATACATTTTGAAAACGAAGAATGGCGTCTGTTCTAGTGAAATGATACTTATCGAAAATACCGACCTAGCCAGTACTAGCACCATATCATTAACGTTCCTCGTTGTAATTATATTTTGCAATGCAATATCATCATTTCTCCAATCATGTTAGAAAAAGCTTTTTATTATTCTGTCTGACAAATCCGTCGGCTTTCCTGAATGTTTGAAGAAAATGTAGAATTATTTACCTATCAGATGACTGTAGATTGTTTTGATGATCTGGTGCTCGTACCGGCTAAATCACTAATTCCAAATTCAGTAGACCAAAGCCACGGTAGAAACGCAGACATTTATTCATCGTTGGTAAAATGTTCAGTGTTCGTTAATACAACTGTTTATTACAATGTATGAAATATAAAATAGTTATATTAACTCACCTAAATTCTGTCTGGAGCCAGTTTTGGCTGTAGCTTCTGGTTCTCGCAACAACGTAATGTAATTCCCTTTTTTCTTCATCGTTTTCATCACTTCTTTCGAATGAATGGTCATACACTTAATACATATCTACACGTTACTGCTGGCTCGAGAACTAAAGATGAAGTGACAAGTAAGGTAAAAGATCCGCATGTGAACCACAAGCAAAGATAATTCGAAAATACATAAACAACTTATTGCCCCATTTTTCACATGCGACACTGCACGAGTTCTTTGTTCCTTTTGTGTATGAAAAAATATTCATTGCACGAGTGAAAAGTCCCAGGTCGATATAACTTTTTTTTTGCACACGAAAGTGTCGCCTTTATTTGTTACTGTCTCAGTATCGTTATAAAAGTAGATAAAACTGTTTTTATACTAATACCAATTGTTTGAATAGTTGACTTGTTCAGGTCAATTAACAGTTCAACCAAGACGACAGTAGTAATACAATGACTGAAATACCACGCATCGCATTACTGGATAGATAATATTAATGGGCGAAGGAGGAGTTGAAATTACCTCTTATTAAGTTTAACAAAGCGAAATACAAGGGACATTCTAATTTTATCAGATTAAGTTTAATACGATACAATACAAAACAATCCCAGTTGGTAAATTCTCATTTCCATCAAGGGACATAAAACAATGTCAAACAACAATGGCAATTAAAATACCTTCTCCTTATGTTGCTTTAACAAATCTAGAAACAAATTCAAGCAATTGTTATCGACGTATCCCAACGTGCAATTTTTTCGGACAGTAAGCATGTTGGACCTGTTGAAAGGTTAACTTCAAGCTTTATTCAGTTTGTTGTATAAAAATACCTAGTTTAAAGACTCGACAAGTCCCCATTGAGCGGAATCAGATTAACGAGTTTGTGCTTATTTCGTATTTTGATGTTAATAATTAGCTACTGAGAGCAATGTCAGACTGAGGCTGCTTGTTTCTTCGTGCTAGGCTACACACAGTGACTTTGATAATTTGTATGTAATGACTAATTTCGTGATTAGTAACTTTCTACTTAGTCAATTAATGCAATGTGTGTGTGTTTGATATCAATGAACATATAGCGGGTAAGTACGAGGTTATCTAGCTTGTTAAATCGATTTAACCTAGTATTTTACTGACAGTTTCTAGACTGTAAATTGATGTATGGTTATTATTTTTAATTATGTTTTAGATATACGTTAAATTATCCATTGCCCATGCTCAATTATTTCACTTGATATAATGTTCGTATTATTTGATGCCCGCTTTCGGCCTATTGTTGCTAGCTCCGTGATGTATTCATCCATTAAATCTGCCCCTGTTTGTCCTCCTGAATTATCTGTGGATGTCCTTTATGGTCGGGCAGGCCATTCCCTGCGCCCATGTTTCCCTTTCGTAGTTACCTCTGTACTACATGTATTGTGTACGTAGCGTTCCCTGTATTTACTTATTCACTCTTTTAACTACTTAATATTATGATGATCTAGATTTTAATTTAACAAAGGGTTAGTTTAATTAAATGTTAATCAGTATTGTAACAATGCTTGAGTAAGACATCCAGCCGATATTGTGTCACTTGTCTAGTTGACATCCAGGATCACCTTATTCGGCATATGAACAAATTATCTCACACATTATTATTTCGAAAATCTGACAGTTCCGTGCAACATTGTATAAATAGTATCAGTGACATTCCGGTAAACATATACATGTTTGTTATTAGCATAAGGTTGATGCATACTATATTACATTTTCTTAACGGCACCCGAAAATTGTGGTCGATAGTGTTGGTATCTGTCCTGAGTATGATTGAAATGTACAGAGTATTTGTAAATATTGCAAAATTACTTTTAACAAATTACCTCTATTCACATACACGTGCCTTCAGGGTCGAAATGACAATTTATTATTGAAACTCAGAGTGAATGTTACATTACCATCATTTCCGAATAAAAACGCATCTAGTTAAACTTCGATAACTCGAGGACGCTAGGGTCCATCCGAAAAACTAGATGTACCCGATATTTCGAGTGACCTAGAGTTACCATCATATTATTTTAGTGTTTTTATGAAATGCCTTATTTTCGTAGTTTCACATTTGTAACAGTTGTTTCATATTTGTTTCATTGTATCATTTTTCTATCTGAAAATAAAGGAAATAAAGTCCGGGATTAGACACATCCGGGGTTCTCGAGTTATCAACTGCTTGAGTTATCGAAGTTTAAAATAAATTGTATTCACTGGCAAATGCATGTAAATGAAATAGTAAACTATACTGTGAAACGTCGGTCTGTTAATATTGTCGTCATTTTCTACTAAACTATGAACATGCTTACGGTCGAACATATTTAGTATTTGTGTTATCGGTCGCATATGCTTATGCTTATTTTAACATTTTAAGAATAATGATTAAGTGTCAACAAGGGGTTTGCATCAAAGAAAAAGAACGAAACACACACTTAGACATATAGATATATATATTTACAACTGTTTACAATGATTTATCGTTGACTTCATGCATTGAATTTATGCCAATATTTTTCTTCTATATATTCGTATTTGAAGTGAATTGTTTAATTACACAATATAATAACCTCTTTCATGTAGCTGTTGTGATATATCTGACAGTTCTCGGCTGGTTCTGGTAAAATAAACTAGATTAAGAAGATAACGCCGGTTATCCGCAATAAGCTGTTGACGTTGTCACCTCTCATGCAGTCATCTATGAATGGAAACATAAGATAGATTTAATGATTCCAAGACAATTAATACAATGGGGTGAATGGAATGACTTTATGTCAAATGACACTCTAACTACTGTCGAGTCGGTTGCCTTAAAGCTTACCATACGCTAGAAACTTGATTATTCAACTCACCATTATTTCAAATTGAATACCTGTATTTCCTAAACAATGTATGCCTATTTTACATAGTGACATTCAAGAAACATTTACAGGTTCGCAATGTGCTTCTCAAATCACAACATACCTAAAGGTATGATGATAAACATGATAATATAATTATATAACAAATAACATCATATTTCGGGTAATACAATGAATCAATTGTGAATATGAAATATTAAATTATGAAGGTGATAATGTTTCATAACATGTGAAATAAAACTTACATAAAAAATAAACATAAGAGTGGTTATGAATATTAAAGGAGCACTTGAATGAACATGCTTGTAAATTTAAAACAACTATTATATATGTGTCCTTCGCATTGTTTGTTATTGTTCTGACCATGAATGAACATCATTAAACAACAAGCGAACATGAGTTGTTGCAGTATACAAGGTATTCAATTGTGAATATGAATATTAAATTATTATAGTGCAAATGTACCATAATATGTGAACAAAAATGTACGTAAAAATAAACATAAGTGCGGTTATGAATATTAAAGAAGCACTTGAATAAAACGTGCTTGAAACAAATTAAAATAAACTATTTTCTATTTGACCTTCGCATTGTTTGGATATTGAATGAACATCATTACACACACAGGGAACATGTGAGTTGTTGCCGTCTACAAGGTATTCTCCACTGCAATATCAAATGGTTCTGGTATACACTTCGTTCTTGCCCATTTTGGCATTATGTATATATAAGCTATTAACAGTGACACAATAGAAATACAAATACAAAAAAATAGCTGATAACATATATACCAAACAATAGCAAAAAATACCTATTTTAAATGTTAAGCACAAACTTATAATTATTATAAAGCAAAATGTTTAGTTTAATTGTAAAATCTCGAAACACAAACGAAAAAGCATATAGCACTACGATATACACTTTGCTACGATTTGCTATACCAATAATAGTTGCAAATGCCTTTACGTATACATGTAATTGTAGCAAGCATGACGTAGAGTCTCTAGCGAAACATATTAGACACACATCATTAAAGTTGAGTTGTTGAAGTCAATAAGGTCTTCTCTACTGCATTGACTCGAGTGGTTCAGTTCGACAAATGTTTGAACGTATATCTGTAGCAAGCATGACGTCGAGTCTCTAGCGAACAAAATTAGAGTAAATGTTGTTCGTGTTCACGTAAGCTTCAACACTGCGGAAGCAAAATTCAAACTGTTTCTGGAAGAAATGAAAAAAAATATCAATGTACACTGTTTTAAGTTTTTTACAAACTTGAAAAATATCGAAGGCTTTTAGAGAAATTTAATTATTTACTCTAGCGGATATTATATTAGCTCTGCATGCAATGTTTATAAGAAATTTAGGCAATGTAACCATAACGTACACGCTATTGACATGCCGTGCCGTCAAGCAAGTTTCAGTCCCCGGTATTTACATTACTGACAAATACAATGCAGTGAATCTGTTGTGTTTCTACGTTTCTTCTTATGTTTAATGCTGTCCAATTTAGTTTGTTAAATATCTCTTGTCAAAGTTCAATATATGTATAACAGTTCCAAATTGGCCTCCTTTTTGGTTTATCTTAATATTTTAGCACATTGGTTTATCTAAGTTTTTTGTCGACTTCGGTGATTTCTGTTTTCATGTTCCGTTCTTAAAATCCGTTACCATGTTGAATGTTATTTCTTACCAAAAGGATGTTTAAAGCAAAGTTTTGTGTTGTGAATATTAACATACTTGGACTTTTATATTTCATTTTTAACATTCAATTGGCAAAGAAACTTGTGGACCAACTGCGTATAAATATAAGTCGTTACCTAATAAAACAATGTCTAACATAGCTCTAACATAGATATTTGGCAGCATCATTACGTTTTTCTCCGATGGCTATATGATAGTTTCAAATTACCCACATTACATTTTATGTTCATTGGATATTGACTTGTTTCTAAACCAACAGTAGCTAAATTTAGCCATTAACATTGGATTTGGACGGATCGAAGATAATTTAAAGATTCAATATTGAACGTTATTCAAGTGTCTGCAATTGTCACAGATTGAGCGATATTTCTTAGAATAAAACGAGGCAAATTTCTAATTCATTCCAATTTATGCGACTTAAGTGAAATAAAACTTTTCATCAGCATGAATGTCATTCCTCATATGTACAATACACATTTTAATTGCATACAATATATGTACCACTGTTTAAATTCTGTGAATATACAACCTTGTTTGGAATTGCGGTTTTCCTGCGAGTACGAATTCGCCTCAAAGTGTTCGGTTCACTGATTTGACCTTCGGCGTCTATTTTTTCCAACAGAATACCGACAGCACAGAACAGGCAACTACGTTTGGCACCATTTCTAAAATGTTTGGGAAACTATATATAGTCAAAAAGTTTTGAATTCATATGATAAAATATGCGAATTCAAGCAGCAATTACATGTAGGTAGTCATCAATTTTATATCAAATAGGACCGTAACATCAATTTTATATCAAATAGGACCGTTAGCGATTTAATTACATTACTTGAAGATCACAACTTATAATAATTACTTTCGATGACTGCTCACTGGCTACTAACCAGTATTTGCGTCAAAGTCAAAGATTGTGCAGTTCGTGATTTTTCAAAAAATGAGCCATTAAATCCCCCCCGCCCTGTATGTCCTCTTTTATTCTCATTAGTTATCCCTTATGGTCGACCAGGTCAATTCTGGCGCCCTTCTCCCTTTGTGTATTCACACTTGCACCTCCTCACGTGCTTTATGTTTTATGGTTTGTTGTTGTCCTGGAGGTCTGTGTGGAGAGGCACATGTAGTTGGCGTTCCCTGTAGCAACTTAGTATCTATTTTATATTCTCCCCTATCAGTACCAGTACGACTTCCTTTATTTTATATATTTGTCAAATGACCAATATCTTACAAGCAATGAACAAGAATTGACGCCTTTGTATTATTCATGTCGTCAGCATTGTTACTGACATCCTTCACAAATTGTGTAAACACTTGTGCATCAGCAGGTACTTTCTCGCCACTTTTCCAATTAGTCATTTGGTAATGATAAACTACCTTTTTCTCCCGATGAGTGCTGAAAAGTCAACCAATGAGTTAAGTAAGTCAAACACCGAAACTTCTGTCTTTATAGACGATACTTAAACGAAATGCCTCGTTATCACTGTGTAAGGTTCATTCAACTTTTCTTCCTATCCTAATACACCAGACTCAAATGAGTGCTGCTTGTTTATGTAATATGCGTGAATCATGAACTTTGTATAGATTTACAAACAGAAGACATCTTTTACATCTGCCGAGTTAAATGTTAAACTAAATTACAGAACAATATATGAAACTGGAAAACAGTCGTTGAATATCCCAACGTATTGGTTGATATTTGAAAGTTACAAACTGTTTGGATTATACTATCATTATGCATAAATTAGAAGATAAACCAGTCAATCTGTAAACGCCAGTGCATGGTCAGAGGTATTTACTGCGCAAGCAGATGGTATATAATATGAATTGAAATCGCATACATTTTCACGACAGTTTTGTTAACAGTAATGTGAACAGACATTCGTTATCAAAATACAATAGCTGCTACATGAACGCGCATAATGTTTTTACCTTGTCTTTGTTTGAGATTGTAAGTTTTCGCATTATGTAATTTGGATTTGATTCGCCCCTTGAAGCTTTCAGCGTAAAAGGTCCACAATTCAATACTTGATTGTCAGCTCCTAAATAATCACCAATTTCCTAAATAAAAATGCATAATTTATTAATGTAACTGTTACGTTCTTTTATTTTACGGTCATTACCTGAATCCTAGTACAACTTGTATTCAAACTAGTAGTATTTTACATTGAGGCCCTAAAACAATTTTAATCAACCTAAGATCATCTGCTGGCTCAAATAAGACTTGAAAACCACTGGCAACGTAGAGAAGTTGTTCGTCCCGACAGAACACTAATAATGACAAACCTTTACAAGTTCAACTTAGTGACTCAATCATGGGTTATTTAAGTCGCTGTTGTTTTTGTAAACATTAACTCTAAAATAAAACGAGTCGGATTTAAAAGTACTGCAATATCCATGACCTGGAAATTAAACTATAAAACCAAGGAGAGCAATCGAACACACCACATGCATGTCATATCAGAACAATACTTTGTCACCAGCCTTAGTATGCACCGCTGTTTGTACAGATTATTGAACTGTACAGCGGGGTGTCATTATTTCCAATAACACGTTCTACAGTAAATATCTGACACATTATAGCATAGGAAAGCATACAGTGACAAAACAAAGCTTCCGAATACATATTCTAAGAGTGGAAATATAAACATAAACCTGTGAAGCATCCTGAATGATAGGTAAACGAACAAAAACAAACTGATCAATGTAACAGAGAAAAATTAAATTATTATAGAGCATTGCAGACGTAATATACATTGTCTTACTGTCCCTATCAAGTCAGCATCTTCCATCGATACAACACAGTAACAACTTTCTTGGAAAATCAAACAAATGAAGTCCAGTACAGTCCCTTGTAGAGGCGATTGAGCAATGATGTACTGGTCCCTTTTCTTGAATCCCTACAAAGTCATCAGCTTATTATTGTTGTATTATTTATGCGTGCACTTGAGTGGATCTTCAAAAATGTCCATGAGGTGTAAGGTAAATCTGACAATATCTTAAACACTCGCGTTACTTTCATTTGATGAAGAGTCAGTATTTTATTAATAGTAAACAGTTAAAATAGTTTTCCGAATGCGAACACGAACCTTTCATGAATTATTTATTAACTTTCACTTCCAAATGTTTCAGATTGGTGTGAATGTAAGGTTAATAACACAATCGTTGTTTGTCCCTGTATTGACGAACTCTGGGTATTACTTACATTAACAAACATGGCGTTGATGTAGTCGGGATAGTTGAAATAGCGGCATATGTATAATCTTGGTCTATGCCTGTCGGCTATATGCAATAGTAAATGGATTATTTCATTTGTAATATTTGTCATACAAATTATTATCAAGAAAAGTCAAAGTATACTATTCAAGTCATTGTTATACAAGCATTTGTTCATGTTTATACTACAACTTTATTACTATACTATTAAACATATTATTACGATAATAAACATATACCTTTTTTGACTGAGTGCAGGATTTTCAAAATGTCAACAGTTTTATTACAAATATATGTAACACACCAATTCCAAACCATTATATTACCTGGTATGTCCCTATGGTTTCTATTCTTGTCACCATGTTGACAATTTGTATTCCTTGCTTGAATTTCTTCTGTCGTTTCCTCTTCAATTACTGTCTTCAACAACTGCAATATGATAAAACATATGACAATGGCATAGCATAAGTTGTAAGTGAGCTGACAAGAAAATGTGTATTTATATAAATAATAATAAATAATTATGATAAAAAAGTACATCATAAATGTACGATGAGCATATTTAATTTTAATGCCGGTCATCACATGTATTACTGTCTATTACTTCAATATGTTAAGTTGACCTATAGGCCCAATGGTCCGGGTGCTTATCTATCTGTTATTTGTAATGTATGTATATAAATGTAAATGCACATGTCACTATAATAAACTATTTACTTACTTACTTACTTACTTACTGTATTAATAGTACAAAACCTGAGATTATATCATTATTGTAATCCCCACAAACATGTATTCAATAAACGGACTTAAACAGCACATTTTTCGAATGATATCCTACCATTTTTACTTTTTGATCTAGTACAATAGTATTTCATAGATTTGCGGCAATATCAAAACAGTTCATGTTAAGTGACATTTGAAAATATCATTCATTACATTAAAGTATTTGTTAAACTCCGAGTCACTTGTGTCCCTAATGTAAGCACCAAACTCCTCCACTCGAACTGCCTCGCATTTGAACGTCAGTGTATGCACCAGAGCCTTATGAATGAACTCCTACTGCTCCTACAACAGCAAAATTGTCAGTTACATCTTTATTGCAACGCACAGTTATGTTATGTTTGGTATTTTTGTTCATTTTTAGTGATAAAAGAAAGATATTGATCATATAAAATAGGACATTTTATTCTCAGCGATGTCTGTGAAATTGTGTCATGAGTGTACGACATATTTCCTGATCCGTTGTCACAACAACTGGCCTTCTTAGGGTGACTATATCCTTCTGCCTATGTGTTAGTTCTTCAATAGTTCTAATTATAACAGTTATTAACATTGAAGTAAACGGTTCCAAAGACAAAACCTGTATTAGTGACGTTTCTTAGGACATCGAAAATTAAAGCACTTTCCCTGGAGAGTTTTTAATTGATAGAAATGTTTATAACTGTGTATTTAATTAAAGCGTTTCTGATACGACCTCATTATTGTGCAGTTAGCTCTACCGTATATAATTTGTGTAAATTTCGTTTTTGTGTGAACAATTAATACTACTCATTACTTACACTAAATCTAGGATCAAGTTTCAAAACTTTATGATTGTATACAAAGGAATGTGCATCACTCATTAATATTATGAATCGCCGAATCTACATAAACTCAAATAGTGCAGTTCATATATATTTGGCAGAGTATCGGTTATACTTACCAGAGTCTGCACCATGTTAACTCGTTGTTGTCTCATTTGGTGCACACATTCATAAACGTTGATTCTCTCCCCTTCCTCACCGGCTTCAGTTAACCTGTCTAGAGCAATGTACGTCCCTGTTCGCCCGATTCCAGCACTGGTGAACAAAATGGCAAAAAGAATAAAGGAGGAAAACATCACATTCAACACGCACAGTTACTTAAAATGTAAGAGGATGTTGTCAAGTGTTGATTGTCGCATTTTTGCAATCATGCAACAACAAGCAATCTTACATTTTCCAGCGCACAATGACATGCGGTGCTAGGAAATATATGATTAGTTGAATTTATGTAACACCCAACAGGTCCTAGTTCATATGGAATAAATATTAGAATGGTGATAAGTATAGCGGTATAAGGATATGCACATATTCCTTTAGTTTATCTTAAATATATCTATTTTAAATCGCGTTACGTCTTTAAAACACTCTCAATGGCTGCATCCTGGGTAACTAAACAGTACTTGCGCCACAATAGGAATTGTGTAATTATTGACTGAGTCCCGCGCAGTGAGGGTCTAACTCACGACCTTCGGAATCAGGCGCTCTATTACTCGACCACATCGCTTCTCTGTCCTCCTATGGTAGCCCCATTTATTTATAACGTGGTACATTATAATGCAATTTAATCACTGTTTGCAACCTGCAGTGTACAATAACTGGTCCATGTCGTACACGTGGAGCACTTCTGACCCTTTGACGAAATTCTACCAGACTTGTTATTTCATCCGGGATGCTCTTGTCTGGCCAGGCAGTGAAATGGAATTGGTGGACATATCTCTTTTTTGAATTCTTATGAAACATAAATTGTCACATTTATGGAGTAATAATATACTGGTATCTTTGCAGATAAAACAAAAACAATCGACACATACAAAGTACACGCCCACCACAAAAGTGGTGACAGGAACATAAAAAAATACAGAATGATAAATTGTGTGTGAAAACATGGAATGATCCTATCAAAGAATATTTGACGGTGTGTTTGTTAGTTTTAGTTCATTAGTTACTGCAATGTGTATCCATCCAGTATTGAGCCTTTTAATCCTTTATCAGATACACGCATTTGTATTCCTAAAATATCAAAAATACCTAAACTTGGCTCCTGTTCACAGTAGGCTTTTGTCCGATAGAGTTTTATACTTATATTAATGCCGTGATGGTTTAGTTTTAAATCCGCTTAAATGAAAATAAGAATAACACACGTACTGTGGTTTTATCATTTCCCACCTTTATTTCTATTTTAGTCCTTTTCTCATTCCCATCCACTTTGTTTTATTTGCACAGGAAGATTAACACATTTTATACTGTTTTCGGCCATTTCAAACAACACATACAATGGATGTACGCAATAAATCGTGGCTATTAAAACGTATTACCTATATATGTACAGTGTTTCAAATGCTTTCACTTGTAACACCTATCAATTATGTACTTGTGAATAAACAACAGGGTATCCTTTATATGCATTTAAGTTTATAGAACTAAATGACAATGTAGATTAAACGGACATTGTGATTACGGTTTTACATTTGCTTTATGAGTCCTTGAGTAATATATTCCAATTAGAGATATATAACTTCATTGTATATTGTGTACATCTAACTTACCTTTTCAACAGTAAATGTCCTTACTGTGTACTCCGCAAATACTTCATCAGTTTGACATGATACAGTGATATCTTGATAAACATTAGTAATGTCCGAGTTTGGCCAGTACTGTTCGCATTTCATCCCCTGTAATATTCGAATACGTTTTCAAATATGTTAACCATGAGGTGCGATGAATACACCGGCAAAACACTAATGCATCTTTGTGAGATAATTTTTATCAGCTTCATATTGACTTGCGTTTGAATTCAACCATGTAAAATAATACTACCTAAACATACTAAATAAATTTCCCCATTGTTAACACTCGGTGTAGAGCGTTGTACTTTTTGTACAGTGATAAATTTGTAGACATGTAAAATGTTTTGCGTGAAAACACTGTTTTTCATTCTTTCTTTATTAACCAGCCTTCCACATTATGCAATGCATTGATATATGACTTAACTAACGACTGTCATAATGTATTAGCGCAGGATAGTAAAAATAAAAAATCGACCCAAGTGTTGTCGTGTAATTTAATTAGTAATCTCTCTGACATCTAAAACCTTCCTTGGTTATAGTACAACCATTTCAAGAGATCTTTGTGTTCGAATGTATTTCGATACTTTTACGAAATGACCTTTATAGTGCATGATATATAGTTGCCAGGAACATCCGCAACAACATAAAAGATACATATATCTTTACAACCATAACATCAATTCTGAATCATAACATACATTTGGGATACCCTACTTACACTTTGTTCCTTGATATTCGTTAGCATAACTATCACATCAGAGTTCATATGCCATACCATTGTCCAGAATGTATAGAACTCTAAGGTGGCTTTTGCTGTAGGCCCTGGAACAATTATGAACTCGTGTTCAAGCATACATTATTCAGGTGTGGTTTCATATTATTCCACTCAGACTATGATATTTTTTTATTTTATATGTTTGAGCTATATTTTAGGCTAACATCAAATTGTTCAATGTAATCTAGCTCCTAGTGAACAATTTATATTGTAATTGTGAGCATTATCAAGCTCCAAGTGGACAACTACCTCAGGTATTTTTATATGTTTAACAAGTGAGATATATTATCACATAATGGAGTGAACAGCTTATTCTAGCTTCTAGAGAACCAATACTTCTAGTTTTTGTTTTATCTTATAAACATGTGAGCTTTATTATAATTTTGCTGAAAGTGTAAAGTATTAACTGCTAGTGGACAATGGTCACACGTTATTAAGCTTTGACCTCATACCATTAAATGATGGTTATAAGTAATAGGTACCACTTATTACAATGTAACAAAATTTGACCCAAAAAGATCAGCCACGAACTGTAACTATAAAATACACAGAGTCATCCTTTTGCACACTATGTAAGAGCTTACAAAAATACAGAATATGTATATCAAGTTATATCAATACAGAAAACGATTCCTAACTTACCCAATGACGCGATGTACATATTGTTCTGTTGGAAACCCTGTAACAATTATTGCGATACATATACAATAGAACCTCAATAATCAGACCACATTTGGGACCCTTGAAAACTGGTCTTAACATTAAGGAGGTCTTAATATTTAGATTGAATAAAAAACAAAACCGAATCGAATCGGTCTTTTAAGTAAGTCATTACTGTAAACAAACCTAACAACATAACCTGGGTTAAAGTATTGTATATATCTTCATGGTCCATGCACACGATAAGTTATTCTTCATCGAAAGTGGCCCGATTACCAGTTTATCGTGCGCATTAACCATGAAGCTAAGCAAATTTTGACGGATCAATAAATCTATACTACACCTCGCAAATACGAATAGTAATAAAGGTAACTGTGAACTACTGTTTCTTCCTGTACGTTTAAGAAGAGAATGCTGGCTCAACAATACACATACAATTATTGGAGGCAATGTTAAGCTTTAAAATACTATTTATACTTACATCTATGAAACATGCATTGATGAAAAACGTTGGATTACCCTTTATTTTGACTCTGGAGTGGTCATCTGGAAGGCACAAATATTATGTTACATACAGTATACAGCGTTTTCTCTCAAAAGCAATATTTTGAATAAACAAGAACTGCGTTTATTGTATATAGTTTGTTGCTCTTAAGGGGTTAAATTGGGGATAACGTTGGCTATAGGGAAATAATAATCTCGATGAAGAGAAGTTTTAAAATCTCAAATTCGATAGGACATTGATGCTCAATAAACGACATTTGCATGTAAATATGAGCTTACACGAAATAGAAGTGCATGTCAAGTTTGAGCACAATTTACATTGAAAATTTAATTAGAAAAGTTGATACTGTTAAAAAATAATTAACATAACATGCTGATATGAAACTTGCATAATTTAACAAGATACTAACTATCGTGACGATAAACATCCATTAAATAGCAAATTATACCATATACTTACAGGGATAAACTCCGTTAAATCTGTTTTTAACAACAATATCAGGTTTCCTTGCATCATTGTAGCTTTGTGTCAGTCCTTTTGGTAGTTGCTATAAAACAGTAACGATGTTACACAACGAATAATGATTACATGAGCAAAAGTGTCAGTATGTCAGTGAATGCAATCATAATCAAGTGTGTGGGTATGGTCTCGCGGCAATGTTATAAGTTATAACCTTGTACCGGAAATACTTATTCAAACGAAAGATGTTCGCGGCAAACGTTTTTTCCGTAAAGGGCATTGGCATAAATATGTTTAACAGCTCATCATAATTAAAATAACAGTCGATTCAAAATTAGTTGAGAATATCGTTGTTGTGTACCGTTTGTCTTTTGCGCAATATTTTGCAAAACATGTTTTCATTGGCTGACCACCTACCAATTTGTATTCAACCGGTGTCAAGTAAATAAAAACAGAATATACTAAGATGTGCTATATATATCGATATATTATTATGTAATAAAGAAACGCAAAACTACCAATATAGGTAAACGTGTCATCATTTGAAAGTTAAATTGCCAGAATATGTACTCATCTCATGTATTAGATATTAAGTAGACATAAAGAATGCGAGTTTTCTCAAGGCAATATTGTAGACTGTAGACATTACGTATTACTATCAGAGATGTATAATACCGCAAACTCTTGTTTATAATCTTCTTCTGTCTTCTTCCTGACATACGCCTCAAGTCCAGAAACAGTAGCGTTAGTCATATTCACATAAACAGCCTCTTGTCGTTCCTGGACATTAGTTACTATTTCTATGTCTTCTTCAAGTTCGGTTGATTCAGGTTCATCATTTGAATATACTGATTTGTTGTCAATGGGTCTAGGCGATGGGTCTGAAAGCATTTTCAAGCTTACAATTTTGAATTTAAATACAAAGTGAAAAGCATAACCGAATGCTTGTCCTTGCGATAATATAGAACAATAAATGTGTTAACTACTCAACCTTTTTATAATTTCAAACGGATTGGGCGCACCTAAATAATATGTATATCACTTTAAAATTGCAATACGGATATTGTACAAGGCAGTGTCATATTACAGCTTAATATAATCACTCACATAACCAAAAAAAATGACATACTTCATTGTATAGATTTTGTTTAGTTACTACATTAACGTGTGTTTTTGTTAATTAACTACATTAGCTTTTATGGTATGGTGGCTCGCGTATGGTTAACGTATATAATGTAACAAACATCTAGATTTAATGTATATTTAACTACATTTATATTTATACATACATTTTTCAACACTTATATTTTTTATGGTTTCCTTTTCAGCTAATGCAATTTTATAGTTGTTTGTCCATGGTTAACGTATAAGATAGCTAAACACAGTTAGATCGAAGGATAGTGGTCTTACCAGGAAGTTGAGGATAGCCTTTCTGTTTATCTTCTATATAATCTTCTCGACGGTTGACTTGTGATCGTCTAAGCAAATCAACCCATTATACAACTAATACTAAGTGAATTTATAAAAATATGTATAAGTTTGCTCAAGTAATGTATTACATTTGGCAGGAAGTTGCGGGGAGCCTGCGTTTGACAGGTAATCGCGTAACCAAAACAAACAATACGATAACTAAACTCACGTAAATTTATAGAGAGATTGTTTGAGTTTGCTCAAGAAATGTATTAATTTACTGAAACAACAAAACCACTTTATAATTATGTTGTTGTTAAATAAAATGTATATTGTTTTCGATAAGAAATAAAGTATAAGGGAATAAATCTTCAGTGTCTGTACTTGTAACATCAATATGTTAAAAAATGTAAAACTATTAGTTCCTTTAACAGGTTTGTCCTGCGATTGTCGTACGACAGACCTACGACATAACCATGACATGTCTAATCTGTCTGAACCCGTCATGAAAGCATCTAAAATTTCATTTGACAATTTCCACAACATTCTTTATGTCCTACGAAATTTAACCATGCCTGAAAAATGTATATATCGTACGACAAAATATCGTGGGTTTCATTGTGCCCAAAATTTAAGTTACAAATGTAAGTTTTTGTCCGTCCATATATCTAACACATTTGGGAAACGTGAACAAACTTAACTCACCGTCTTCAGATCACTACTAGGGCCACGATAATAATTGCTATGATAACAACAACGCCAGCAGTACCGCCACCAACTGCAGGAGCAATATTATTCAAAGCTGAAAGAATAAACGTGTGTTTTCTGTAAAATCATTATGTAGCGACAGAGGACAATCATTTATCGGTACGTATTAAGCTAATTGATATTCTCTGTTTTTCGGCATAGTCAATAAATAATTATCAAATATTTTAGAAAGGTTTGGGATTAGTTTTATTGCGCGAGATTGTTTTAATAATGAAGAATCTTTACAGACAAATAAATACTAATACTTCGAAAAGTCTCTGTTCGTATCTAGCATAGAACATAGCGTTTTAATTTAATATGATTATCTATGAATGCATTCATGCAACGTGTGTTGTATATTCCTTATCTGACTAAGGCACGAGAAAGGACACTTCTTAGCTGAATAGTGTATTTAGCAATTTCCAAATCACACGCTCAAAATGTATTTTACAAATTATCAGTTGTACCTATATACGCTTGCGACAATTAATTATATTTACAATGTTATTCCAAAGTATCTACTTGTATTGCTACGTTTAATTTGTAACTTTAAAAATGTATTTACATTTTTGAAACGTTTTCAACACCATAACAGATAGATGGAGCGTTAATTCAATACGTTTTACCCTAAAAACGGTTGGCAGGTTGTTTTTACCATAAAGACGTAAAGAAATATATGCACATAATCAATGTAACATTGTGAATCAGAAAGTGTTCAAAATCACTGACGCGATAGAGTATGGATAAACCGACCGATTGATTAAGCAACTTCTCGCTAATCCGATAACTCTCCAGTCCGGTAACTTCCTCAAATCGGACGATTTCTTCAGTCACATTTAGTTCCTCCAATACAACACATAATCAATCGTTAACGTGAACATCCTCTAGCGAACATATTAGTGTAAGAATGTCTACGGACGTTCAATGGAGGAATCCTCTCCAGTCGCGATTCTCCTCTAATCCGAACTTGATAGTTTGTCCGAAGGGTGTTCGGATAAGGGAGTTTAAATTGTATATACAATGAATACTTAAATGTAGACGGAAGGTAACATAACAGTTTTATGTACCTTGTGAGCATGTAGGACCATCGAAATTGCCAACACATCCATTGACGCAATGTCCGTTGTCCTTTACACACAAACTGTTAAAACATCTTCCATTGCAAGTCTTATTGCAGTAAAAACCATGAAAACCATCCGTACATGTTAAACATTTTCCGGAGTTTCTTTCACACTGCAATTCCTGTCCATCGATAGCACAGGTTGCTGGACAAGTATTGCTACATTTTTCGTTAACGTTGAAGTAACCGTCCTGACATGCTGAGCAATAACCGGGAGATGAACAAACACAATATCCCGGACATGACAAAGAACAGTCCGTGACGTCGCCTTGATTGTAATACGGTGAATTACATTCCCGGCAATCAAGTGCAGATGTGCATGTCTTACAATGTAACGGACATTGTAAGGAGCAGTTGATAATTGCGTCCTGATTGTAGTACTGTTCCGTGCATTCTTAACAATGTGTACTCGAACTACAAATTGCACAAGTTGACGGGCAATCAACACAACGCTTTTCCGTACTTAGATACTTTCCAACATCGCATGATGCGCAATCGGTACTAATGGTATGCTCACATGTAACGCAATCAGCAGGACATTTTTGATAACATTTATTACCCCGATACCAGGAATGCATCCGTTTTTACAATACTCGTATTCCCAATAGCTATGCGTATATATACCATCCGTCAAATAGCCATAAATATATTGTGTGACACACACTTTCGCTACACAACATCCACAATTTTCACATCCCGGTTCAATTGTTATAGCTAGAAGAAAAATACAAAACTCCTACATATAAACCTTTATACGGATATCGACCAGATATATTCATCATGCATCAATGCATCTTCAACGTATGCTAAGCTATTGTCATATATACGATGTAACATTATACCATGCGTCCGATAATAAGCTGAATAAGACAAACCGTGTGCTTATAAAAATATGACATTGATTGATCCACTCTTGTAGTCACCTCACCTTTAAGTCAGCCTATAAAGTTGCCCGCTATTAAATATTCATATGGACAACACACTAATGCATATCTTGTTTGGAGCGATGCTTGTAACGCCAATTGTTATCTTATGTAAACAAATTTCGCGTAAAATTAATTGAATATTTAATACTGGCATATGAGAACAAAATTGCACAATGGCATCTAGAACAATAGTATTGCACTAATGTTAAAATTATGTAATTTATAAAAAAATACATAGCTAACTATTACTTACTTTTTTGCAAACGAATGAGGAA